>CM071925.1:15250965-15630598 GCA_016081115.2 Rehmannia glutinosa
TCTCAAGAAGTGTCAGATATGAATATGGCTGCAGTGATCTCTAAGGTGAACTTGATAGGTTCAAACCCTAAACAGTAGTGGATTAACTCTGTTGCTACTAGGCACATTAGTTATGTCAAAGAAATGTTTAGTTCCTTTGATACCAGTTAAAGACGGCGAGAAGTTGTGCATGGGGAATTCAACTACCATCGAGGTCAAAGGTAAAGGAAAAGTGGTCTTGAAGATGACGCCAAAAAGGAACTGACTCTCAACAATGTGTTATTTATGCCAGACATTCGCAAGAATTTGGTGTCTGGGTTGCTTTTAGATAAGCATGGTTTTCGTTTTTGTTTTTGAGTCAAGTGTTGTAAGTTTGTTGAAAAATGAAGTGGTTTTTGGTAAGGGTTATGCAACTGATGGGCTGTTTGAGCTCACTATAATAGTTTTTAAAGTGAATGAAATGAATAATTCTTTTATTTACTTGCTTGAGTCTTCGAATTTATGGCATGGTAGACTATGACATGTTAATTATGATATTCTACGTAGATTAATTAACTTGAATTGTATACCAACATTCTACATTGATTCTAAGCACAAGTGTGAAACCTGTGTTGAGGCAAAGTTAACAAGGACATCATTTAATAATATTGAAATAAATAATGAACCACTTGATTTAATTCATACTAATGTATGTGATTTTAAATCGATCCAAACACGTGGTAGCAAAAAGTACTTCATTACTTTTATTGATGGTAGCACAAAATTTTGCTATGTGTATCTTCTTAAAAGTAAAGATGAAGCTATAAAGTAGTTTATTCTCTATAAAAATGAAGTTGAGAATCAACTCGATAAGAAAATTAAGGTGTTAAGAAGTGGTCGTGGAGGTGATACGAATCATCATTTGTTGAATTCTATGTTCAACACGAAATTAGACAAGAAATAACAACACCTTATTCTTCTCAACAAAATTGCAACATGGAATGAAAAAATCGTACACTGAAAGAAATGATGAACGCCATGTTACTAAGTTTTGGTTTACCTCAGAAAGACTCGGCGGTTAGAGGTTTTGTAAAAATATCCGCAAGTTGATCTTGAGATGGAACGAAACACATCTCAATTTTTCGTTTTGAAACGCAATTCCTGAAAAAATGATGACGAACCTCAATATGTTTAATACGGTATCAAGAACCGAATTTTGAGCAATATTTATAGCGGACGTGTTATCACAAAAAATAGGGACATTTTCAAAAGAACATTTGTAATCCGCTAAGGTTTGTTTCATCCAAAGCAATTGAGTACAACAAAAGGCCGCGAAAATATATTCGGCTTCGGCCGTGGATAAGGATACACAATTTTTTTTTCGAAAACCAAGATACGAGGCAATCGCCTAAAAATTGACATGATCCGGAGGTGCTTTTGCGATCATCAATATTTCCTGCATAGTCCGAATCACTATATCCTTTTTAAAAAAAAATTCATTCTTTGGATAAAACAAGCCATATGAAATAGTGTCTTTCCAATATTGAAAAATTATTTTAACGACACTCATATGAGATTCTTTGGGATTATTTTGAAATTGAGCACATAGGCATACGACATGAAGAATATCGAGTCTATGAGAGTAATAAAAGTTGAAGAACATACCTCGATTGTGTTTTTGTGAACCAATTCAAACTTGACCAGTTTGATATAGATAACCATTGATATCTATATGATCATTTGTCCTTTAACACTTAAGTATCTCCTACAAAATCTTAAGAATAATTCTTGCACAAGAGTTTAGTAGTACCTGATAATATAGACAATACCAATATAGAAATTAGACAAGTAGCACATACTATGCTTTTGTAAGAATCCACAAGAGTTTGACAAAACATGTAAGTTCTATTGTGCTTATAGAAAATATATATAAGGTCTCTTTTGAAATTTGAAAATCCGAGAGTATATAATTGAGACCTCATTCTTAAGAAACATTTTAAAAAAGAATTTTGACAATCAAGATAAGGATAAAGACATGAATATGTGCAATAATTATAAAAGATAAAATAAAATGCATAATTCAAGAGGAGGATAAGAGTTACCAATTTTGCCATTGCCGATGGTTGTATATTTCCCATTGTTGATTATACCTTCTTCTTGAAAATGATTTTGTTGATAATGTCTTCTCTTTTAATAAAATGGCGCGAGCACTTGTTGTCTATTTGACGATTTAAATTTTCTTTGACTTTTATTGCGCCGAGTACCTAACATAAAATTATCTTGTGGCACCCTCAAGTGTTTGGGTCCATTGGGATTACCTTTGAAACTTTTAGGTCTCCAATAATAATTTGAGCTATTTCTAGCCCGACAAATATTTACCGTGTGACCACTTTTACCACAATAAAAACATGTAATAACTCTAGAAGCATGATGATTGGCATAAACAAGAGTAGGTACATGATTCTTTTTCATATCATTGATAATATTTGGCTTATAACCAAGTCCTAGTTTCAAATGATCGCAACGTTGAACATCAAGAATTTTGGTCATTTTATTGGTACTCAAATTAAACTTCATCATATCCTTTTTCATACAATCAATATCCTTAGTGAGAATTTCATTTTCTTTTTCAAGGTTTCTAACCTTATCAAGTGTAGTAGTGTGAGAACAAGAAAATGATTCATATAAAACAAGTAAACTGTCTTTTTCATTTTTCAAAGTGTTGAATTCCTTTTTCAAATTTTTGTATTTAAAAAGTATGCTTTGGAATTCATTTTGAAGTTCATCATAATTATCTTGCAATTCATTAATAAAGGAGATAGAAGAGTTAGAACGTACCTTATTATCTTCATCGATGCCCATTAGACATTGCTCGACTTTTTCATCATCAGATGTTGCAAGAAGCTCATCCCATGTTTTTGGATTTGATATTATATCCGGTTGACAAGTAGATGTTTTTGAATTACTCCTTTCATTTGTATATATTTCATAGATGAGAAGATTTCCAATAAGCTCATCAAAATTAAGAGTTTGCGAATTTTGAGCTCCCGAGATAGCGGTAACTTTTTCGTACCAAGAGGCGGGAAGAGCATTTAGAACTTTTGTGACCTTATACTCTTCGGAAATAATTTTCCCAAATGCAACAAGAGGATTTACAATGTTGTCAAGCCTTTCAACCATTTTGGAAATATTTTCTCCATCATTCATAGTGAAATTTTCGAACTCTTTGACCAACATGGTCTTTCGAGCTTGTTTCACTTTCTTTGTGCCTTCATAGATAACTTCCAATTTTTTCCAACATCATGAGCGGATCGAATTCCTATAATACGATTATACTCAGTAGCGGTAAGAGAACAATGAAGAATATTAAGAGCTTTACCGTTTAAGAAGAATATTTTCTTATCTTCATCATTGAACTCCTTGAGGCTTTGGGGATTTGAGTTCCGTCTTCCTTTTTCTTCATCGGATGGATACTCTGTTTATAACCACATTCCAAATATCGAACCCACAACCTTGTAAGAAGCACTCCATTCTATCTTTCCAAAATGCATAATTGTTGGAGTCGAAGAGAGGCGGTCTATTGAATGAAGCACCGGTTGGAAGATAGCTCTCGTTTGTAGCCATGGATCTTTCCTCTTTACTCGCAATGGAAAACGAGCTTGCCAAAGAGCTTGGCTCTGATACCATTTGTTAGTCCAAGTGGCTACGATAATCTTGAGGGGGGTGAATAGATTATGCCAATTTTCCGAGTTTTGCCGTCTTTTTCGAACGTAGAAATGATGACACAAAATAAAGTTTGGGAAAGTAAACAACACTCGATGATTTATAGAGCTTCACCCCACCTAGGGACTATGTGCTCTACCACCCCGGTATATCCGAATTGGATTTCAAAAAGAAAAAGAATTTTATTAATAGTTACCAAAACTATTACAACTACACCTTGAAGAAAAAGAATTTTATTAATAGTTACCAAAACTATTACAACTACACCTTGAAGAGTATCACACTCTTCTTACAACACCACCAAGAAGATCACCACAATCTTCCAACAAGAAGAGCACCAAACTCTTCTTCACCTCGAAGAGCACCAAACTCTTCCAACTCGAACCAAACTCTTCACGCGAAAAGTACCAAGCTTTTCAACCAAATCAACCAAACGTGTTCTAGCCAAAAGAACACTAACAAGTATTTCTTGTTTTGGATGATTGAAACAAATTCAAGATTACAACTCGATAGAAGTATACAACTTTGAAGTGCAAGTGTAATAAAAAGAAAAGCCTAATAAGCAAGATGTGAAAGTGATAAGCTTAGACTATTACAACAAGAATGCTGAAAATAAAGACTTAGACAAATTTGCAGATTTTCTTATTGTGTTGTATTGTGTTGTCATATCTTGTTGCTTCAATCCTTCATCTATTTATAGAAGAGGTCTTGGATTTGATAATCAGACATACGCTCCTCCTTGGAGATTGAAATCTACAAAAAAATTGCAAATCAAATGGAGATTATAGCTGTTGGAAATCAATTCCTTAAAATCATGAAAAGTTATCTGTTGTACCAACGGATAGTTTACTGATAAAACCATAGCTTGGCCGGTTGAACAGAAATAAGATTTTCAAAATATACGAATGAAAACACACAGGGCAACCAGTCCAGGGGGGCTCTATCGGTCGACTTAGAGTCCGACCAGTTAGCCCTACCTTGGACCGGTCGATCACTTTTGTTTTGTATACAGGAATGTTCTGTTTCATATTTGTGTTCTTCAAGTACCGGTCGATGTATTGGTCGACCGGTCGACCATGAAACAGGGGTGTTGTCCAATTATTGTCCAAAATAAACTTCAAAAATACTCTGAAAAATTAGTAAAAATATTTTAGATCATTTGGGAGTATTTCGACAACATTTAGGGATATTATTTTGGTGAAAAACTCAGTTAAATAAAATCATCAAAATTACGATAAAAATATTTATCTAACATACATTTCCAATGGTCATGCCCTGGATTACTCGTGTATCTACTCAATTTGCTCACTGTATAAGTAATATCTGGTCTTGTACAACTCATTAAGTACATCAAACTTCCTATGACCTGTGAGTATTCTACTTGAGACACAATCTCACATTTATTCTTCGATATATGTTTGCTTGTGTCTATCGGAGTTCTAGCTAATGACTTGTCATACTTACTAAATTTCTTTAGAATTTTATCCACATATTGTGACTGATCAAGTACAAGTCCAATTGAAGTTTTAGAGATCTTTATTCCGAGTATCACATAAGCTAAACCCATATTTTTCATGTCAAACCTCGAGTTCAACATCATTGCAATCAACCAAGGAGGAAGTCTTGAATTGGTCTTGAATAAGAGCTAAGTACACCATGTTCATTTTATTCAAATCTTCTTGTGTAGTATACTCTTTTGTCAAAGCCATGTGTAGCTAAATTTCTAGTGTTTGAATGTAATGAACTCTAGAATGAATTTGTGATTAAGGCTTGAATGTTTTTAATAAAATCTTCATGTTTTATGTGATTCACTTATATTATGCTTTATTCATTCGAATTGGTATATGCGCAATATTGATTTGAAAGTTTATTTTTCATCCGGGAAATCGAGAGATTCATGGTGAAATAGAACCTATATAAGTGAAAAGAGTTGCATGCAATCCTAGATATAGGATGACATAAATCTTCTGGATTAGGGTCAAACCTAATATGGGAATTCACAAATCGTTATAATGCTGTCTTGGGGGTTTTAACTAGAAAGAGATTTCAGTTAATCAACTTGAGATTAGAAGTTATTCGCGCTCTATAGAGGGTTTAACTTAAATGGGAATTTCTACGGTCCATAAAACATGAGATTTTATTAAAAGAGATTGGTTTTTGCTTAAGGGTTTTTGGTTGTATTTTTATCTTGTTAAATCACAAAAACATTCTAGAGGGATTTACATTCAAACACATTTCTAGCCCTTGATTTCTTAATTCTACAATATACTTTTATTTGATCTATTGTAAGTTGCAATTATTTTAAATTCTTTATTTTTCATTTTTTAAACCAACAAAACTCTGAAAATTGATAGATTAAATAACAAAAAACGGTAATTATTAGTACTTACAATCCTCGTGGGAATGACACTCGGTACTCAATAACCTATACTATAAAACGATAGGTGCACTTGCCTACAGTTTTCTAGAGTAGCTTTTGAGCCATCACACTTTGTTTTCTTTACCTTGTGTAGAAAATCCCTCAGGTTGTTCCATGTAAATCTCATCTTCTAACTCTCCATTCAGAAAAATAGTTTTTACGTCCATTTGATGTACTTCAAGATTCTGCAAAGTGGTAATTGAAATTACCAATATGTTTTGTAACTAGAGAATATGTATCAAAGCAATCAAGGCCCTCACTTTGTCTGTAACCTTTAATTACAAGTCTAGCTTTATACTTATCAAGTGTTCCATCTGCCTTCATTTTCTTCTTGAAAATCCATCTATATCCCAGTGGTTTACTTCCTTCAAGAAGATCTACTAGTTCCCATGTATGGTATTGCAAGATGGATCAATTTCACTTTTTATAGCCTCTTTCCATAATGGTCCATCAGAAGAATTAATAGCTTATTTATAGCTTTGAGGTTCACTTTCCAACATGTAGGTTAGAAATCTAGACCAAATGATTTTTATACATCCATTTAGAAGATCTTACTTCTTCTTTTGATCTGTGTGGAAATATATTTTCAAAGAATGAGGCCATTCTCGATTTAATTATCATGTTCTTGTGTATATCTTAAATCTTAGATTAATGCACAAGAAATCGATAAGCACTACTGTTATGTGCATATCTAATAAATATCAATCAACAGTCTTGGGTCCTACCTTCACCTTCTTTAGTGTAGGTACAATCACTTTAGCAAGACACACCTACACTCATAAATATTTATATGAAGGCTTTTTTCCTTTCCACAATTCATAATAGCTTTTATCTTCTTTCTTTTGGGGCACTTTATTTAAAAAGTAATTAGCCGTTAAAATGGCTTCCCCCCACATGTTCTGAGGCAAACCAGAACTTAGTAACATGGCATTCATCATTTCTTTCAGTGTACGATTTTTTCATTCCATATTGCCATTTTGTTGAGGGGAACAAGGTGGTGTTATTTCGTGTCTAATTCCGTGTTCGACACAGAATTCAGCAAATGGTGATTCGTATTCACCTCCACGATCACTTCTTAACACTTTGATTTTCTTTTCGAGTTGATTCTCAACTTCATTTTTATAAAGAAAAAATTACTTTATAGCTTCATCTTTACTTTTAAGAAGATACACATAGCAAAATTTTGTGTTATCATCAATAAAAGTTATCAAGTACTTATTGCCACCACATGTTTGGATCAATTTCAAATCACATACGTTGGTGTGAATTAAATCAAGTGGTTCATTATTTCTTTAAATATTATTAAGTGATGTCCTTGTTAACTTTGCCTCAACACAAGTTTCACACTTGTGCTTGGAATCAATAGTGAATGTTGATATACAATTCAAGTTAATTAATCTACGTAGAATATCATAATTAACATGTCTTAGTCTACCATGCCATAAATTTGAAGACTCAAGCAAGTAAACAGAAGAATTATTCATTTCATTCACTTTAACAACTATTAAAGCGAGCTCAAACAGCCCATCAGTTGCATAACCCTTACCAAAAAACACTTCATTTTTCAACAAACTTACAATACTTGACTCAAAAACAACGCGAAAACCATGCTTATCTAAAGGCGGTCCAGACACCAAATTCTTGTGAATGTCTGGCACAAATAACACATTGTTGAGAGTCAGTTCCTTTTTGGATGTCATCTTCAAGACCACTTTTCCTTTACCTTTGACCTCAGAGGTAGTTGATTCCCCAAGCATAACTTCTCGTCATATTTAACTGAATCAAAGGAACTGTTAGGAAATTTATTGTTTAGATTTTGATGAATGCCATGTAAAACTTAGAATAGGAAGTTGGCACCCCAATTCTTGTTGTAAAATGCATTGTAATAAATAGAGCGCCAAGCCGAGTTAAGTCGCCTACGCCCTAACATGCAAGAAGACAATCAAGACTAGAAGGAAGACTCGCCGCGAGACAACCGAGTATGGCAAAGAAGAGTAGACGGAACTCTCTTCAAGAAGAAGCGAGTTGAGATGCGGTGAGTGGAGTATCAGTCAAATCAACTCGAGAAAAACCAAGTCTCAAGTTGAAGTGATGTAAGAGTCATCCAATAATTGGAAGTCGACTCTAAGTCACCGGGAAAGCAAAAATGCGGTCAAGTCGAGATAATCGTAAAAAGATCCCGTTACGTAAATCAAGAGAATTACTTAAACAAGTAATATCTCCATATCACCTTTCTCGGAGTGCTCGGTCCCCGGAAGCGTGCAAAAGGAATGAACCAATGGGAAGCGCTACACCGTGTCGAACTCGAAAAGGTGAAAGAACAATTCATACAAGGAAATGGCAATTCCAAGGATCGCAACAAGACAAGCTAACGATCGCAAGTGACTTTCAAAAATAAGCCTATCTCTTCAACGGGCAAATTTTTGAAAGATCACTATAAAAGGCCGAGGAGTTCATTTGAGAAAAAAAAAGGTTGGACCAAGTGATTAAGAGACAAGAACCAAAAACGCCCAAGCATTTATTAGAAAATCTGAAATATTCTCAATCGTCAAGCCTACACTACGAAGAACATCAATCCAACACTCACCGTGAAGGAAAGATAACTTCAATCGGTTGAAGAGGAAAATACTCGAAAAATCAAGGGGTCTACATTCCACGAAGGATTGTAGGAAGGTTCGTGGTCGAACCAAGTCTTGAGCTTTTGGAGGGCTTCGTGATCAAATCCAAAGAGCTTGAGCAAGTGAGTCAGTAGTAGCAAGGCATTGCCTGCCCTGTGAAGAAGCCGAGTCGTGCGAGAAGCCGGTTGAGTGATCAAGGCGTCTCGATCCTGATCGAGTCCCAAAGGAACAAGTCATTGTGTGTGATCAAGACTTGTATCCGGACTCATTACCACTTTGTATTCGATCAATACCTAGTGGATTCCTCTAGGAGTTGGAGAAGAGAGGAGTAGAAGAATTACCCCATCTTCGAACCTCTATAAAATTTTTATTGTGTCATTTACATTTCAAAGACTTTAATTTTCGCATCTTAATTGCATATATTTGCCGATAAATTTGCTATCCACTTGATAATTTCTAAGTACTAAACCAAGCACTAAATCCTTGCTTAATCAAACTTAAGGGTGTTAAGTCTTCCATCGAAAAACAAACCACGAGTTGAGTTAATTTAGACTTAATGGTGAGTTATTCCATCAACAAACTCGATTGAGTCCGTTGAGAGACTAACTCTACTTGATTAACTAAATTGGTCATCACCAAGGACACACATTTGTGTAGTATCAACTCTGAATATTTAAAAGGACTAAATCGAAAATTTGGTAAGGTTTATTCAACCCCCCTTCTAAACCTTACACTTACACCCTTGGGACCTACAAGTGGTATCAGAGCGGTTGGTTCATTGAACCCTCCGCATCGGTTCTTGAACTAGATCTCCAAACTTTTCAAAGTCCGCTTTAGTACTTAAACTCTCAAAACTCTTTCTATCATTAGAAGTTATTATCATGGAAGCAAATTTGACACGCATCCCTATGTTCACAATTGAAGAATTTGATGATTGGAAAATTCGTATGCGAGGCTCATCTATCAAAGCATTACATGATGAGATGTGGATAGTGATAGAAGATGGGCCACTGCGCAAATCTTAAAGGTGAACACAATTTGTAAGAAGAGTGCGTTTGAAGGAGAAGAGGATGTTGCTCCCGGACGGTCATGGTTGAAAAACCAAGAACCGAGTGGACAAATGATGAGAAAAAGATACAACCTGGACAATGTAGCCAAGGACATCCTTTACAAAACCTTGGACAAAGCCATGTTCAATAAAGTCAAATCATGCAAAACGGCCAAAGAAAAAGGACAAGCTCACATTGATTTGTGAAGGCTCGAGCAAATCAAAGAAAACAAATTATCGGTGGTCATTTGTATAGAAATTTGAGAACTTCAAAATGATCTCGGAGAAAACCTGGATCAACTGGATGCTCGATTCACGAAATCACCAACGAGTTATCTCGCACTTGGAAAGGAATATACACGGAATGAAATGTGTATGAAGATCCTAAAAAGTCTTCAACTGAATGGGAAATGAAGGTCATGGCACCGAGACATTCCATGGACCTATCAAAGACATCCAACCATGAATTATTCTCGGACCTCAAAGCCTACGAGTTTGAGTGAGAAGAAAAGACAGGAAGAGACAATCGTACCCAAAACAGCTGCTCTAATTGTTAAAGATGGGAAGAGAGCCGAGGTCAAAGAAGTCATTGATCGAAGAAATAGCCCCGATGGTCAAAAGATTCAACAAGTTCTTCAATAAGAACTACAAGAGGAAATGGCGAATCTTCCGGAAGACACGGCTCCCTCCAAATCAAGGGAAGATAGGCCAACCAAGAGAACAGATCATCGAAAGTTGAGTATCAAAGGGTCGACAATCCGAGAATGGAAAGAGTGATCAAAAGGTGAATATCTATTTGGAATGTAGACAACCAGGTCACTATGCCATTGATGCTCATATCCTGTAGTTAACAAATACATGAATGAAGAAGAAAGAAAGGTCTTCAGAGAAAGAAGACAAGAAAAGAAAAAGGCAATGATGGCTGCAGAGACGGCCGAAAACAGCCAAGTCAAGAGAGACAAGTGATTCAGAGAGCAATGAAGCCGACTACTCAAGTGACTCGAAGAAGAAGCCCCGATCGCTTGATAGCCAAAGAACAAGATCAACTCGACCAAGAAGATGAGGTACACTCTAACTCATCAAACTCGGACTCTAGTGATAGTGATTTGTGACACACACACTTCATCACCCACTGATCTTTATGATTCATTAGGCAAAATGATGAAAGATTTTGAACATATTAAATCCTCACACACACTATTAAATGAGGAAAAACAGCCTACTCAAGAGTCAAAACTCAAAGCCGACTAAGGAGCCGAGTACTCTAAGTCAAATAGCGATGAGAATGAAAGCTTAAAGGCCGAGAATGCTAAATTAATAGCAGAAATTGCTGCTATAGAGAAGAGGGAGAATGACCTCAAAAATGTTATTACTGTTTGATAAATGATTTTATCATGATTTTGATGATTTTGTTTTTATACCAAAACAATGTTTTTAAAGGTTGTCCAAATACTCCTAAATGATTTAAAATGGTTTTAATATTTTAGGAGTATTTCTACAAGTTTATTTTCGATATAAATTGGACAACACTTTTGATGATTTTGTGTTAATGTGTTTTTACACAAAAACAATGGTTCTAAAATATTGTCCTAATACTCCCGATCGGTCTAAAATATTTTTACTAATCTTTGGAGTATTTCTTGTAGTTTATTTTCGATATAAAATTGGATAACACTTTTGTTTTGAGGTCAACCGTCGCCGTATAGGGCAACCCGCACTGAAAGTTGAGAAAACAGAAAACTTCATGTTTGCGAGAAAATGGTCAGGGCAACCGGTCGCCCTATAGGGCAACGGTGAAGTCGACGGCCGACCCCTCAGGCGGACGTGCACTGGGAGCAAAAATTGAAACAGAACGTTTTCTTTCTTCCAAACCCATGAGGGGGACCGGTTGAGGCATAGGTCGACCGGTCGAGGTAGACGTCGACGGTCGCCTGTGTAAATGTGTATTCTCATTTTCAAACTTCTATTTTCGTGCGACGGTCGCTCTATGCTTTGACAAAAAAATTCTAACCGTTGTGCGTGCAGACAACTTTTCCCTAAATTGTGGGATTGATTTCTAACAGCTATAATCTTGATTTTAATTGCAATTTTTTGTAGAAATCAGATTCCAAGAGGAGCCTATCAAGTATCAATCATCTCCTATAAATAGAGGAAGAATTGAAGCAACACAACAAGAGAGAAAACTACAACACAACAAGATACACTCAAGAATATACTTGTTCTTACATTGTCTTATTTCTTGTTGTAATTTGCCTAGCTATTCACTTTCACATCCTTGAGGTCTAGGCTTTTCTTGATTACACTTGCACTCTATTGTATTATCAATTATCGAGTTGTAATCTTGAATTTGTGGTTGTCATTCAAACACAAGATATCCTTGTGAGTGTTCTTGTGGTAAGAACACACTTGGGTGAACTAGGTGTTAGGTGTAAGAAGATTGTGGTAATCTTCTTGTAGAGGTGTTGAAGAGTGTGGTGCTCTTCAAGGGTGAAGATTGTGGTAATCTTCATAAGGTGCCGTTTGGAGATTGTGGTAATCTTCAAGTGAGATTGTGGTAATCTCAAAGGTGGTGTTGAAGAAGAGTGTGGTGCTCTTCAAGGTGTTGGTGTAAGATTTTGTTGTAATAATTTTGGTAATTATTAATAAAATCTTTTTCTTTTGAAATCCATCCAGGAGATCTTGGGGTGGTAGAGGATTAGGCCCTAGGTGGGTTGAACCTCTTTAAATCGACGTGTGTTGTTTACATTCCGCACCTTTATTATTGTATTTGAGCATTTGGTTCGAAAAAGAGGGCGAAATAAAGATGGAGATAATCTATTCACCCCCTCTAGATTATCGTAGCCGCTTGGACTTACAAGTGGTATCAGAGCCAAACTCTTTGGCAAGCTCGTTTCACATCGCGAGTGAAGAGAAACGATCGACGGCTACGAACGAAGCTCATCTATCCGGCACCTCCACCACCAAGCCACCACTATTTGATTCCAAGAATTTTAATTTTTGGAAAGAAAGAATGGAATGCTATCTACAAGGTTGCGGGTTCGACATTTGGAACACCGTCATTAATGGAGAATCCATTCCGACTTAAAGATACACCATACACCTCAAAAGGCTTCAAAAAGCTCAATGATGAAGAAAAGAAAATCATCTCCTAAACGGTAAGGCTTTAAATATTTTATATTGTTCATTTACTAATTTAGAATATGAACATATTGTAGGAATAAAGTCGGCGCATGGAGTATGGCAAAAATTAGAAGCCATCTATGGAGTATTTGCAAATGAAAGGAGTCAAACAAAAGCATCTACTTCTCAAGATCATACAAGCTCAAATCTAAGGAATAAGCCTCCTACAACTTCCAATTATGAAGAAGTTGAATATTGTTTTATGGGCATCAATGAAGAAAATGAGGTATGTCTTAAGCCCTCTACTTCTTATGATATTGTTATTCAAAATGATTATAGTGATTTGCAAAATAATTTTGATGATCTTCAAGATGAATTCCAAAGCTTGCTTGTTAAGTATAAAAATTTGAAAAAGGAATTCAATATTTTGAAAAATGATAAGGATAGTTTATTTACTTCCTATGAATCACTATCATGTGCTCACACCACCACTCTTGATAAGGTTAGAAACCTTGAGAAAGAAAATAGTACTCTTGTTGAGGATATAAATTGCTTGAAAAATGATTTATCTAAATCCAACTTGAGTACCGATAGAATGACCAATATTGTTGATTGTTGTGATAATTCGAAGCTAGAACTTGATCATAAGCCTAAGGATGTCAATCACATGAAAAAGAATCAAGTCTCTAAGCACGTTGGTCATTATGCTCCTAGAATTATTACATGCTTTTATTGCGGTAAAAAGGGTCATACGGTAAATACTTGTCGGGCTAGAAATAGCTCTAATTATTGTTGGAGACCTAAAAGTCTCAAGACTAATCCCAAAGGACCCAAACACATGAGGGTACCACAAAACAATGTCATATTAGGTACCCGTGAAATAATGATCGAAGAAAATTTATACCGCTAAAAAAGGTATCAAATGATTGTTTCATTTGATCAAAGAAGGAGAAACTATTCTCAACAAAGCCAATTTCAAGAAGAGCGTATAATCAAAAATGGGAAGAACACAATCCTTGAAATGGCAAAGACATCATCAACAAGATGATTTTCAAAGAAGAAGATATCATCAAGAATGGGAAAGGCACAACCCATGGAAATGGCGTAATTGGTAACCCGTATCTCCCTATTTAAATATGCATTTTATTTTGTTATTATGCATGCTTTTATTTGTGTCTTAATTGAAAAATGAGTTTTCAAATATTTATTTTTTAATTAAGGTCTTCAATATATATTTGTGCTTTTAAAATATTTTTGAAAAAGAAGACCTTATATGATGTTTTTAAAACTCTTGTGCATTTTTATAGACTAAAGTGTGTTATCATCTCATATGGATTTTTTTTGGCATGAGCTTACTTGTGATATCTTTTAGCCTACACTTTTATCATTATGATTTGTGCTAGATTTGTTTTAAGAATTGTGTAGGATTTACATATTTTCACAAATGGCCATTTTCATCATTATTTGTCAAGAAAAGGCATAAATTATCGAGGTACGTTTACTTGTGTATTGCCATATGCCTATGTGCTTGTTTTTTTCATAGTGTTTCATACAAGTGCCATTAAGAGGATTTTTTAGATTTTTGAAAGGCACTATTCGATATTTGATTGCACATATTTGCTTTGTCAACTCTTGTTCAAATACTTCTTTTAAATAAGGTCTCAACTATATGATATCGGATTTGCAAATTTCAAAAGAGACCTTTTATAGCTTTCTTAAGCTTATTTGAACTTGCATGATTTATTAGACTCTTGATGATATTCTAAAAGCATAGTATGTGTTTCTTGCTTCATGGTCTCTATATATAGTGTCTATTTCTACTATGCAAGATATTTTGTGATTAAGGCATGTTTTTACACTTGGGCTATTTTTTTCTTGCTTATATAAGCGATGCCATTAATGAGTTTGTTAAGTTGTGTAGAAGTACTTCAAATATTTGGATGTAAATGTTCTATTATGAACACCTTAGATCAATTGGATGCCCTATGATGATAGTGATGAAGAAGATAAAAAGGGTATTCCGGAACAAACTCGATGACCAAGGCAACATTGGTCGAACTAAGGCGAGGTTAGTAGCTCAAAGGTATTTTCAAGAAGAAGGTAATTGATTTTGATGTAACATTTGCACTCATAGCACATTT
Source organism: Rehmannia glutinosa (assembly GCA_016081115.2). Taxonomy (NCBI): domain Eukaryota; kingdom Viridiplantae; phylum Streptophyta; class Magnoliopsida; order Lamiales; family Orobanchaceae; genus Rehmannia; species Rehmannia glutinosa. Next base: position 15,265,993 of record CM071925.1, read on the forward strand.
AGTAGCTATTTGCATTTTACTTGCCCATTCTTGTTCTAAGAAAATTTCAAACTTTACCAAATGGATGTTAAATCCAATTTTCTCAATGGTTTTATTCAAGAAGAAGTCTATGTAAAACAACCTCCGGGGTTTAAATTTTTTCTAGGCCAAATGATTTTTTTTTGGGCCTTGTATGGTTTAAACAAGTACCCGTGTATGGTATGATAGACTTAGCTATTTTTGCTAAATGATTTTACAAAAGGTAAAGTTGATACTACTCTCTTTGTTTGTGAAAAAAAGGGCAAGGTTGTTTAAACTTGTGCATATTTATGAGAATATTTTTGGTGCTACTAATGAATATTTGTGCAAGATATTTTTCTAAGTTGATACTAGGTGAACTCGAGATGAGCATGATGAGGAGCTCAATTTATCGCTTGACTTCAAATTATTCAATGCCAAGAAGATGGTTATATTTCAAAAGAACTCTTGAAGGAGTTAGGCATTGAAGAAAGAAAAACTATCTCAACCTCTATGGCTAAAGATTGACAAAGGTTGAGAAAGGCATGTCATTGACAAACAAATTCGAGGTATGTTTTCTTGTATTATTCCTATAGACTCGACATTCCATATGCCTTATGTCTATATGCTCGACTTCAAAAAACTATCCCAACGAATCTCATTAAAGTGCCATTAAAAGAAATTTTCAAATATTTGAAAGGCACTTCTTCTTATGACTTGTTGTATCCAAAGCTTTAAAACGTTCTTATTTTTTCGGGATAACAAGTTCGGTATCTAATATACGGTTATTCGTATAAAAAAATTTGGTTCGTCATAATCGAACTAAACATATTGAGATTCGATATATTTTTTAAGGGATTGTGATTTTTAACAAAAACTTGAGATGTGTTTAATTCCGTCTCAAGGATAACTCGCGGACTTTTTGATCGTTAACCGCCGAGTATTTTACCTCATTTTGAGCTTGATCATGACATAATGTATATTGAATGAGGTCTATGTTTGCATTTTGCACGTTTTTAAAACTTAGGGGCGAAAAATTGGATTTTTGGTTGAAAATTCGGATTTTGGAAAAGCGAGAGACAAGTGGTGAAAGGGTTGAGGGCAACCGGTCGCCCTCAACCTCGACCGGTCGCCCTCAACCTCGACCGGTCGCCCTAGGCTAAAATTTGGATTAAATTGGTTCTGTCTTCAGCATTCGTCACTTTGACACATTTTGGCCATTTTTCGTCCCCTTTGCAAATTTCACACACAATTTACTTCAAATAAGTTTTGATGCATAAATTATATATTTTGGGGATTATCTAGCTCGACTATCATCATCATTGCTCGTCTTTTCCGATTGAATGGTAAGAATTTCATTTTCTTTAGCTCAATTGGGTAGAACCCTTGAGTTTGTGGCTTATATGTATTTTTCTTGATGTAATTCATATATGTTTGGGATGAGCTTATTGATTGTTGATGAATGATATTTGTTAAATTGAATTTGGTGATGAAAAACTTGGCTTGATTTCATTTACAAGGGTTATATATATATCTTTCTAAATTTTTGACGCCCGCCAAGTGTTCGATAAAACGTTTCAATAAAAAATTCATCACATACATGATTTTCTCGATTTCAAAAGTCTTAACATTTTTAGAGATCATGTTTTGCTTATCAAATGAGTTTTCATAAACCTCTACAAGTCGTATGATTCGACTTTTCCCTCCTATTTGGTTTATAAGCTTCAATGTTCAAATAGCTCGATACATCGTTTTAATTGCGCACTTTGATATGAATATATGATGTATTTATCGTGCTAACATTCTTTTTGATGATTCCAAAGGGGGAGAAACAGGTGGAGAAACAGGTTATAAGCTCTTTAGCTCAAAGAAGCTAAGATAAGCTCAAACGAAAAGAAGCTATAAGCTATGGCTTCCTAAAGCCATAAGTTGTGTATGATTCTTGGTCCATTGGTTGTAGTATGGACTTATATATGGACTTATACAGGTTATAAGCTCTTTAGCTCAAAGAAGCTAAGATAAGCTCAAACGAAAAGAAGCTATAAGCTATGGCTTCCTAAAGCCATAAGTTGTGTATGATTCTTGGTCCATTGGTTGTAGTATGGACTTATATATGTTTCTAATGATGTCTCTTTTGTGGGGAGCTTTTAAGTTATTGATACTTAAGCTCAATATCGAAAAGCTAATATTTTAGCTTATGTTTAAGTTCTTCTATATAACTCTTGTTGTGCTTGTTGATAGGGGGAGCATGTGCTATATGTGTTTGAATATCTCTACTCCCATCCTTGTGTTTTTATTGCATGGAATGTTGTCGCTCACAACGGATAGCTCTCTTTAACCGGTAAAAATGTTTTGTTTTCAAAATCGACCTCGTTAAAATTGTTTTGGTTTGTAATCATCAAAAAGGGGGAGATTGTTTGATAAATGATTTTATCATGATTTTGATGATTTTGTTTTTATACCAAAACAATGTTTTTAAAGGTTGTCCAAATACTCCTAAATGATTTAAAATGGTTTTAATATTTTCCGGAGTATTTCTACAAGTTTATTTTCGATATAAATTGGACAACACTTTTGATGATTTTGTGTTAATGTGTTTTTACACAAAAACAATGGTTCTAAAATATTGTCCTAATACTCCCGATCGGTCTAAAATATTTTTACTAATCTTTGGAGTATTTCTTGTAGTTTATTTTCGATATAAAATTGGATAACACTTTTGTTTTGAGGTCAACCGTCGCCGATAGGGCAACCCGTACTGAAAGTTGAGAAAACAAAACTTCATGTTTGCGAGAAAATGGTCAGGGCAACCTGGTCGCCCTATAGGGCAACCGGTGGGGTCGACCTGGTCGACCTGGGCGACCGCACTGGGAGCAAAAATTGAAACATAACGTTTTCTTTCTTCCAAACCCATGAGGGGGACCGGTTGAGGCATAGGTCGACCGGTCGAGGTAGACGTCGACCGGTCGCCCTGTGTAAATGTGTATTCTCATTTTCAAACTTCTATTTCTGTGCGACCGGTCGCCCTATGCTTTGACAGCAAAATTCTAACCGTTGTGCAGCAGACAACTTTTCCCTAAATTGTGGGATTGATTTCTAACAGCTATAATCTTGATTTTAATTGCAATTTTTTTGTAGAAATCAGATTCCAAGAGGAGCCTATCAAGTATCAATCATCTCCTATAAATAGAGGAAGAATTGAAGCAACACAACAAGAGAGAAAACTACAACACAACAAGATACACTCAAGAATATACTTGTTCTTACATTGTCTTATTTCTTGTTGTAATTTGCCTAGCTATTCACTTTCACATCCTTGAGGTCTAGGCTTTTCTTGATTACACTTGCACTCTATTGTATTATCAATTATCGAGTTGTAATCTTGAATTTGTGGTTGTCATTCAAACACAAGATATCCTTGTGAGTGTTCTTGTGGTAAGAACACACTTGGGTGAACTAGGTGTTAGGTGTAAGAAGATTGTGGTAATCTTCTTGTAGAGGTGTTGAAGAGTGTGGTGTTTCTTCAAGGGTGAAGATTGTGGTAATCTTCATAAGGTGCCGTTTGGAGATTGTGGTAATCTTCAAGTGAGATTGTGGTAATCTCAAAGGTGGTGTTGAAGAAGAGTGTGGTGCTCTTCAAGGTGTTGGTGTAAGATTTTGTTGTAATAATTTTGGTAATTATTAATAAAATCTTTTTCTTTTTGAAATCCATCCCGGAGATACTGGGGTGGTAGAGGATTAGGCCCTAGGTGGGTTGAACCTCTTTAAATCGACGTGTGTTGTTTACATTCCGCACCTTTATTATTGTATTTGAGCATTTGGTTCGAAAAAGAGGGCGAAATCAAAAGATGGAGATAATCTATTCACCCCCTCTAGATTATCGTAGTCGCTTGACTTACAATTACCTCATTCACTAAGGCATCTAAATCATTGGATGATCTTATTATGAGTCAAAGAGAATGTGGAGACAAGACAAAGCTTAGGATTTAATTCTCTCGTGCTATGTCAAACCTCAAAAGTAATTTTGGAAAAAGGATCTTCAAACCATGAAGAGTCCGAAAAATCCAAAACTCTAAATGTTGCACACACATTCACTCCAAAGCACCATAACAAGCAAACCGGCCTTGGTTATAAAAGAAAAGGAAAAAACCGGTTGAGTGCGCCGAAAGGACGGTGAGAAGAGATTCACCGAGTTCCTCAAAGAAACTCCAAAGCAAAAATACTCGCAAAGAAGAAGCAGAGCTACCAAAAACCCCTTAAAATCCATAAAAGAAATACATATGATGGGAATGGTAGAAAATATCCAACCAAGTCGATTGGAATAATGTAAACTATCAAAGATAGACTTATGGAATATAAGGCCAAATGGCAAAGGCCTAGAACTCAAAGAAAGGCCATTCCAAAAGTATAAGAGCTTTCATTAGCACACATATGCACCTAGACACTACACTCAAAGACACCACAATTACGTGAGAAGGCGATTGCTAAAAATTATACACAGCATACGACAAAAGAGACAAAATTTGTATGAATCTAGAATCCCAAGCAATTTGCCAGGATTAATTATGATTATGGCATCGATAGATGGCAACCCCTTAGAGTCAAATCATTTGGCTATAAGTTGGTTGGATCATCTTACAATTCTAACCCCTCAGACCCAGACAAGTATGGGTACCTAAAACTTAATTTCCTTGATTGCAGTTCAAGGAAAGTGAGTGCCAAGGAACCTGGTACATGGATAGTGCATTCCCGGACACATGACAGAAACAAGAAAAATCTGTCAAAATTCAAGGAAGTAAAAGGAGCAAAAGTCATATTTGGAGGAAATGAAGCTCCTGGTAAAATAAGAGGCATTGGATCCATCAAGAGGAATGGATTAGAAATCACAGATGTTGCATATGTTGAAGGACTCAACTTCAACTCGCTAAGCATCACCAACTCGTGACAAGGGTTATAACGTTGGATTTAACATGGGTATATGCCAAATCAAGGATATTGAATCAAATGAAGTTGTCGCAAGGATGTAGACAAGAATATGTATGTCGTGGATTGGTCAACCGCAACACCCAAAGACTGTCTACTAGCAAAGAGCACAAATTGAATCAAGTTGGCCGTGGCACAAAAAAGTCGAGTCACCTAAATTTCAAAACGATTAACAAGCTTGCAAGAAGTAATCTTGTGGAAGGACTTCCGGACTAAGATACAAAAATGAGAGTATATGTGACGCATGTCGAAGGGAAAACAAATCAAATCTTCATTCAAAGAAAAGACATGTTCATCTTCAACAAGAATATTGCATCTGCTACATATGGATCTATTTGGCCCAGTGGAACCGGCCCAAAGATAAGTGGAAAGAAATACACCTTGGTGGTAGTAGATGACTACTCAAGATATACATGGACAATATTCATGTGTAAGAAGAAAGAAACTCTACAAAAACTACCACGGTGATGAAGAGGATTCAAACGAGAAGAGCCAAACCATTATCAAAATAAGATCGACAGAGGAACCGAGTTTGTCAATGGAATAATAACTCAATATTGTATTGAAAATGGAATTGGTCATGAACTATCGAGCAATGACTCCACAAATGAGAATGGAGTTGCGAGAAAGAAGGAACGTAACACTCAAAGAAGCAAAGAAGGACCATGTTAGTCAAGCAGGTTACCAAAAAGATTTTGGGTCAAGCAATCAACACACGACTTGCTACACTCAAAACAGATGTATGATAAACAGACAAACCGACAAAGACTCCCCTATGAGATTTGGACTGGAAGAAAACCAAATGTTGCATATTTGTAATATTTGGATGTAAATGTTTCATCCACAACAATGGAAAAGACAATCTAAAAGCTTTTGATGCTAAAGTCGATGAAGGTATCCTCTTAGGATACTTCGGCCTAAAAGCAAAGCCTACAGAGTACTCAACAAAAGGACTATGGTTGCGGAAGAATCCATTCATGTGGTATTCGATGAGCCAAATGTAAATGAAGAAGACATTGAAGAGTCGGTGATTTCGAGTCATCCAACCATGCGAGAAGAGTCCCTATCTTCAAGCCAAGCCGAACTATAAACTCGAAGAAGATGAGATAGCTGAATCTCAAAAACAGTGGAAAATTTGCGGCTAAGTGATCACGAGAGAGCGACCACAAGCAAACATACCGCAAGACAATGAATCCGCCTAACTTACTCCAACTCGATGTAAGATGGTGAGAGACCATCCACGTAACTTGTCATTGGAGACATAAGAGAAGGTGTAAAAACAAGATCCGAACTCAACAAGAAGCTATGTTCACATGCTTCATCTTAAATAGAGCCCAAAGATGTGTTACGAGGCATTCGACGACGCACATTGATTCAAGCTATGCAAGAAGAGTGAATCGGTTTGAAAGAAATAAAGTATGGGAATTAGTGCAAAGACCCATACATCAAAATGTTATCGGCACCAAATGGGTGTTCGAAATAAGATGAACGAGGAAGGTTCTGTGGTAAGAAACAAAGCAAGTTTAGTAGCCAAAGGATATTTCCAAGAAGAATGAATAGATTTTGATGAAACATTTGCTCCTGTAGCAAGACCGGAAGCTATAAGAATGTTTCTTGCCTATGCGACTCACAAGAATTTCACCGTATATCAGATGGATGTAAAAAGTGCATTTCTAAATGGTTTATTGGAAGAAGAAGTGTATGTTGAACAACCTCCAGGATTTGAGCAGAAGACTCTTGGAGATAAAGTATACAAACTCAAGAAAGCTCTATATGGATTGAAACAGCACCCTGAGCATGGTATGATACCTTGTCACAATTCCTAATCGAAAATGGATTCACAAAAGGAAAAGTAGATAGAACGCTTTTTAATTCAAGACAAAAAGAGTATACGCTTGTTCAAATATATGTGGATGACATCATTTTTGGATCTACAAACAAAGAGTTGTGTGAAAAATTTTCAAACCTCATGCAAAGTAAATTTGAAATGAGCATGATGGGAGAGCGACATTCTTCCTTGGACTCCAAGTGAAACAAAGTGAAGGATGGAACCTTCATAAGTCAAACAAAATACACCAGAGATTTAATGAAGAAATTTGGTATGGAGGAGAAGTCTTCAGTAAAAATACCAATGAATACATCATCAAAATGGACATGGATGCAGATGGGAAGCCTCGTAGATCAAACAAGATCTGAGCACTTATTGGATCATTGCTCTATCTCACAAAGCGCAGTGCCGGACATCACCTTTCTTTGTAGGTGTATGTGCAAGATTTCAATCGCTCCAAAAGAGAGCCATATGACAAATAAGCCTAAGAGAATATTGAGATACTTGAAAGGAAGCCAAGAAGTTGGCTTATGGTATCCAAAGGAAGGTGGATTCAAGCTAATCGGCTATTCGGACTCGACTATCTTTGCCGATGCAGAGTTGATTGAAAAAAAAAGCACTTCGAGGCACATGTCAAATGCTAGGAAACAGTGATTTCTGGTTTAGCAAGAAGCAAAATTCAATAGCCACCTCTACAAGGAGAATACATAGTCTGAGGCAAAATTGTTGTGCCCAAGTCCTGTGGATGAGACAAAGGGTGAGAGACTATGAAGTTGAAGAAAAAGAGATTCCAATCATGTGTGATAACACAAGTGCAATTGCAATCACTCAAAATCGTGTTGCACTCAAGAACAAAGCATATCGATGTCGATATCACTTCATAAGAGATCATGTTGAAAAGAAGGACATCATCTTGGAATATATCTCAACCGATAAACAATTGGCCGACATCTTCACAAAACCATTATGTGAGTCAAGATTTGAAGAACTCAAACATGAGTTGGGGTTAATTGAGTGAGTGACACTCGGAAGAATCAAAGGAAAGAAATGGAACACAAAAAGGGAAAAGAGTTGAACTCACAAATCGCCTAAGTAAATTAGTCAGATCGGAAAAGACACTATACCAAGTCAAATGAATGAGTCACTAAGAGAATCTGTGAGAAGAAGAGTTAAATCGGCTAAAGGATGTTTCGAGTCACTTATGAGCAAAGTGACAAAAACGCAGATTGTTTTGACTAAGCGGGAATGTTTTTAAGAAATACGTCAAAGATAATGATGATGTGTACGGACATAAAGCCGCACACCAAGCTTATGATTGGATATAAATGCTTTTGCCACATTAAATACGAGACATTAAATGCTAAATAGGCGTGCAAAATCTAAGTCGTTGATTTCGATCACATTTCAAAAACCACCGACGCCCTTTCATAAACCATACTTAAACCATTTCCGCCCCGTTTCTCTCTCACACTACCAAAACTGTTTCATTTTCCTTCTCTCAAAAGCAAAGGCAAAAATTCTCTCGAAACCCTATCTATCCGCAAATCAATCTCTAAGTTTTTCTTTGATAAAATCCTGAAAAATGGCACCAACCTATGATTTTACCAAGTTAGGGAAGCAAATCCACACAGGGTCACTTGTGGATTTCGACGGCATGGTGAAACAGTGGGTCCGACGACACCCTAGTGAAGAAAATTCTTTGAGAAATTAGAAACGACCGGGCTGAAACCGTTTCGACGTTAGAATATCCGATGACCTATGTGGAGGAGGTTGCACAATTCTACGTGAATGTTGAGATTCACGATGAAGGAATAAAGTCATCCGTTCACGGAAAGCGGACTATCTCGCCAAGGATTTGGTGAACATCGCCACTACCAACGGAAGGAGCCTCGTAAATTAACGGTTGATGTAAACTTGGTCGCCGCTTGGAAAGAAATAGCCAAGCCCGACTTTGCCGATAAAATAGTGTACACAAAGAAACAAGAGATCACTGAAAGAGGATTATCACAAGTCGTTGGACATAGTTTCCAAATGTATTGACATCAAATTTGGCATCTTTGACCAATGTCAAAAGCAAAGCTCGATTGTAATGGCTGCAATCATCGCAGAAAAAGAAAATAAATCGGGCCGAGTTTGTCTACAAAGCAGACTCGCCCGTAACGTAGGGAACAAATCCTTCAAGGAAGATGGCACATTTGGAGGATCCCTAGGATATGGCCTAGTGATTGGCGGTGATGGAGGTGAAATGAGTCCCTCTTAGACATGGGAAGGCATTCCATGTTAACAAGAGGATGTTGAGCAAACCTCTCTCGGCGCACGAAGAGAGCCTACGCCAAGAGAGCGACACGAGTGAGGGGAATCACCGACTGAAGATACTGTTGCTTTCCTCTCCACCCAAGAAGAAAGTTGCTCCCGCCCGCAAAGAAGATCGATGCCCCCGCAAAGAAAAGAAAGTCAAACTTGCTCCGGCCACTGCGGCCGTGTCTCCGCCCAAAGAAAGAAGCGGTCGAGAATGACACTCAAATACCTTCTCCGATCGTCAAAAGAGGAGAATCGACAAGCCAAGACGGCGCCTCCTCGAAAAAGACACCAAGACACGGCCCCGCCGCCCAAGACTCGGAGGAACCGTCTCGAACCGTAAATCCCTCTCGGGTACAAACTAGAGACGAAGAAGAATCATCAAGCACTCCGAGCTTGAGAAACCGGCCGAGTCGCCCACTCACCGGGAGCAGACATCGAGATCGCTTTGGAAAAGTAGAGTCTCCGGATGTAATTGATGAAACAGCCCAAGTCTCATCAAGGCGATCGCCAGAGGCAACTCAAGACACAAACAGTAGCCCACACAAAGTTGAAACACAAGAAGAAGCTGGTAGAGCCGATAGTGATGTGATGATCCTATCTCCACCTTACCCAGACATCCAAAATCGTCTGTGAGTGGAGGAAATGGAAATTGAGTAAATCAAGGGAACAGTTCCAACGGCCGGGTTTATAGAAGAAGAAGAGGCTGTTAAATTTCCTTGGACTAACCAACGTAATCCCAAAGATCTTTGGATGAAGACAATCGCACGAGACATCCCGCAGATATTCAAGGACAAGGAGAAGGAAAAGACAGCAGAGGAAGGCGAGGCACGTGAGAAGGCCATCATCCGCCCCTATCTCCGCACCACAGAACATACACATCCTCTCCTTGATGTCTCTCGGCATGTGGTGATGAGGATCCGGAGAATGTTCTTTGTCGCCACGTAAGAGTTGCAAATGCAGCAAGCATTGACGAATCCGTAATCCTTCACGAGCAAAGATTGATGGAGGACCAGGAGAGTCCTCGAACACGTACCGAAATTGATCCAATGGGAGTGGTTGAGCAAATCGCCATCGTTGTTGCTGCCACCACCTCCCAAACTCACTCGGAAGAAGGCAATAAGGGACATGGCGATGAAACAGGATAGTGGGGACCCCGGTCGAGCCAACCCCTATTGAAGATGTTTTACCACCGCCCCAACGGTGAACATTCAATCGAAACAGTAGGGAGTTTGGAGACGAGTGACCCCATTCCAAGTCACTCGGTGGTGCGCCGGATGAGGGGGAAACTCCCTCCACCGCAGAAGGTCGGAGAATGTTGTAGATGACTCAACAACGAATCGGGGGGGCGAAGTAGAGAAAATACAAACACAAAAAGAAGAAAGCAAGTTGCCATCAACGAAGCTCGACATTGAGACTATCTCGGTGAGGTGCCAACCGCTCCGAAGGCTAATGACGCGCCGATGCGGTCGAGGCACGAGGAAGGAACAACCGGGAGTTAACACTGCAGGCGATGAAAGTGCAATCCATGGGGTTGAGACTCCAATGGATGCCACCACGAAAGACCCTAAGACAGTGACACTATCGAAAGGGAGGTCAGGCCTCGCTGCAGATTGAGACTGCGGGAGGTAATGAAGGCCCACGGGAGGTTGAGACTTCCAGGGGTAAAGAAGTTGAAGTAGAGAACATCCCTCCGCTATCATCGACCCATCGAAAAAGGAGATAAGCGCGCTTCATGATTCCCAGGATAATCCTCGATGTAACCTTTTTGGGATCATAAGGCGAAGAAGAAGCCGAGTCATCCCCAGTGTGATCCAAAAGACTCGATTTGCGGATGTTCCAAGCACGAGCAAGTCTCGATCCCAAGACTACTCGTCAAACCTTTAATTTTAATGATGAGCCACCAATGGAAATCTCATCATCGTCCGATGACGCTCCGATAAGGCCGAGGACCGTCTACTCAATTGGAGAAATCGGTGAGACCAACGAAGTTGTTGAGACAGTGAGGCTCAAAGTCGGGTCCACTTCACAACAAACCCCAGGGTGAACCAGAGTCCACTGCGCAGCTCCTCAAGGCTGCGGCAGCAGGTCAATTCCAAAAAGAACTTCACCGCTCATCATCGAACAAATCCGGTTGGCGGTGATGAATCCTTTATAGAATCTTTTCCTTTTTCCCTGGAGGTACCCGACCTCCATGAAGAGTCGAGAAAACGCGCATGCTACCACAGACCGCCTCCGTTTTTCCATCGGCACCATTGTTCGGCTGATTATGATTTTGACGCCGCATGGCCATCACCGCAACGGAGGAATCACCAAGTCCGCGAAGTGTTCAAGGCATTATTCGCCGAGATTGAACGGATGGAGAGGCATCGGCCTCTATGGACATGCGACCGACAACAGAGATGCCAATCTTTACTGGCGATTTAAGAGGCATAACAGTCGGGATCGGGAATGGTGGCAACAACAAAGAAACAATGCGTGTGGAACAAGTTAGATACTTCAGACATTGTTCAACAAGTCGCTGGTATGGAGAGTGAAAATCTTCGATGCAAAACGGTTGAAAGAACATATTGAGCACATGCATGAAGCACACATTGCCGAGATAAAGTTGCGTGAGCAAAAAAGAGTGATCTACAGCGTTTGGAAGAAACCATGAATACAAAATTCAGCCTTCTCATGGCTGAGATGAAGTCGATTTCAGCAGAGTCCAACGCTACTCAATCCGAATTTCGTCCGCATATACTGCAGCAGACTCGAGACATAACTCTACCATCGCAGGCTCGACTTCCCGCTTGACAAGATGTTTCAGGTGTCCCTCTCTTTTGATGATGCCAAAAAGGAGGAAGAGGAATACCTTAAAGTAAAGAAAAGATCCGAAGCGAAAAAGAGGATGCTGTTTGTGAAGGGAAAGACGGTGAGGAAGTTACTGAAACAAAAGAAAGGAAAATCTTTCGAGGGGGAAGGATCGAAAGATGTGACCTTAATGATTGCACAAACCCCCAACAAAAGGGTCTGTCATCGGTGACATTATCGTGCCAGCAAACTCCTGTGACTCGCCACTCCAACACTCGCTATATCTATGGCCGAAAAGAGAAAAACAATTGAAGCAGGGATGAAGGAAGTGGAAGGAAGAATGGATGCCCGGGTTATGAACATCTTGAAACAAAGATGGAGGCATTCCGGTGAAAAGAGACAGAGACACTTATGCCATCTCGGATGTCGGGATGGAGCCACGATCGATTGATGAATTTAAAACGCTCGAATCAAGGATACTTTGCAAATATGTCTATGGCTCAAGCTTGGGACTTGTACGGGAAAAGGGTCTCACGTTATGTGAAGAAGCCGACGACAGCGGCAGACCATCGATCCTCACTCTGGTCACTCCGCCGGTCACTCATTTGGAAAGAAAGAAGACCCCGTCTGAACACGCCCGCAGGTAGAGGAAGAAGCAGTGGTGGAGGAAGAAGCTTGGACCCAGGCCTCGCCCAAAAACATTGAATACGTAGATCCGTGCAAGAAAGGAGGGATCTCTTTGGGCTGGTCTTGACCAAGTAGCAAATTTGCAAGTGGCTAAAAGTAACGCCGAGTATGCAAAAAGAATAGAAGAAGAAAACAAGAGACAAACTCGGCTATGGGAGGAAAGACATGAAAGATTAAGAAGAGATGAAGCTGCCGTAAAGGCATATGAAAAGAAAAAGAAAGGCGGTGGCGATGAGAAAAAGAGAAGAAGAGAAAGAAGATCTTGAACAAGATGAAAGAAGGAGACGGCGAAGGAGATGAAGTGTTGTTGTCCACCCTTCGTGTATTTTATTATGTAAATACATACAATGTAAGTCTTCTGAAATAAAGCTATAAATTCTTTATTTTCTGTGTAGACAAATATGTGCTTTGATACACCTTGTAAACAGTTGTGTAAAAGAACAAGAATGTTATGATCAATAAAAGAATTGATTCTACGCATACATTCTATGTCAATACACTATCTGTATGTATCTTTGCTATTTGCATTTTTGAATGGTTTAAGTTTTGGCATCATCAAAAAGGGGGAAATTGTTAGGAAATTTATTGTTTAGATTTTGATGAATGCCATGTAAAACTTAGAATAGGAAGTTGGCACCCCAATTCTTGTTGTAAAATGCATTGTAATAAATAGAGCTGGCCAAGCTGAGTTAAGTCAGCTACGCCCTAACATGCAAGAAGACAATCAAGACTAGAAGGAAGACTCATTGAGACAATTTGAGTATGGCAAAGAAGAGTAGACGGGAACTCCATGAAGAAGCGGTGAGATGCGGCTCGGTGGAGTATCGATCAAGTCAACTCGAGAAAAGCCAAGTCTCAAGTTGAAGTGAGAAGAGTCGTCCAATAATTGGAAGTCGACTCTAAGTCACCCGGGAAAGCAAAAAATGCATCAAGTCGAGATAATCAGAAAAAGATCCGTTGTACGTAAATCAAGAGAATTACTTAAACAAGTAATATCTCCATATCACCTTTCTCGAGTGCTCATCCCGAAGCGTGCAAAAGGAATGAACCAATGGGAAGCACTACACCGTGTCGAACTCAAAAGGTGAAAGAACAATTCATACGAGGAAATGGCAATTCCAAGAAGCGCAACAAGACAAGCCAACGATTGCAAGTGACTTTCAAAAATAAGCCTATCTCTTCAACGGGCAAATTTTTGAAAGATCACTATAAAAGGCCGAGGAGTTCATTTGAGAAAAAAAGGTTGGACCAAGTGATTAAGAGACAAGAACCAAAAACGCCCAAGCATTTATTAGAAAATCAAATATTCTCAATCCTCAAGCCTACACTACGAAGAACATCAATCCAACACTCACCGTGAAGGAAAGATAACTTCAATCGGTTGAAGAGGAAAATCTTGAAAAATCAAGGGGTCTACATTCCACGAAGGATTGTAGGAAGGTTCGGGTCGAACCAAGTCTTGAGCTTTTGGAGGGCTTCGTGATCAAATCCAAGAGCTTGAGCAAGTGAGTTTGTAGTAGCAAAGCGCCTGTGAAGAAGCCGAGTCGCACGAGAAGCCGGTGAGTGACCAAGGCGTCTCCGTGATCGAGTCCCAAAGGATCAAGTTTGTGTGATCAAGACTTTGTATACGGGCATTACCACTTTGTATACCGATCAATACCTAGTGGATACCTCCGGGAGTTGGAGAAGAGAGGAGTAGAAGAATTACCCCATCTTGAACCTCTATAAAAATTTTATTGTGTCATTTACATTTCAAAGACTTTAATTTCTCGCATCTTAATTGCATATATTTGCCGATAAATTTGCTATCCACTTGATAATTTCTAAGTACTAAACCAAGCACTAAATCCTTGCTTAATCAAACTTAAGGGTGTTAAGTCTTCCGAAAACAAACCACGATTGAGTTAATTTAGACTTAATGTGAGTTATTCCATCAACGGCTCGGTTGAGTGCATTTGAGAGACTAACTCTCTTGATTAACTAAATTGGTTGTCCACCAAGGACACAGTTTGTGTAAAGTATCAACTCGAATATTTAAAAGGACTAAATCGAAAATTTGGTAAGGTTTATTCAACCCCCTTCTAAACCTTACACTTACACCCCTTGGGACCTACAGGAACTAAACATTTCTTTGACAAAACTAATGTGCCTAGTAGCTACAGAGTTAATCCACTACTATTTTGGGTTTGAACCTATCAAATTCACCTTAGAGATCACTACAGCCAGATTCATATTTGACACTTCTTGAGAAAGGTTTTCAACCATGTTAGCCTCTCTGTTTCTTTTTGGCTTCTTGCAGTATAAAGCCTTGTGACCCTTGCCGCCACAATTATAGCAATTCTTTCAAATTTATTTTTGGAAATGCCTTTTGGGTCCCAACTTAACCCCTTTTCCCGTAGGCCCACATTTTTTCTTGCTTTTGGAACTTTGCACATATTCAACAACATTAGCTTTTGTCATTTGAGGATTGAATGACTTCTTTTCATATTTTTTGTTGTTTTCTTCAATACGAAGTCTAACAACAAGTTCTTCAATATTCATTTCTTTTCGCTTATGTTTAAATAGTTATTAAAGTCTCTCATAGCTAGTGGCAATTTTTTAATGGTTCCAGCCACTTGGAAAGTTCCACTTAGAACCATTCACTCAGTATGAATATCATATATTATAGCTTGAATTTCTTACACCTGACTGATGACAATTTTTAGTCCAGCATTTTATAATCCAAGAAACGGCCAATAATAAATGTTTTCGCACTTGCATCCTCGGTCTATACTTATGGTCCAAAGACTGCCATAATTATTTAGCAGTTTTCTTCGAGTTGTACACATTGTACAGTGAATCTAAAAGACCATTCATGACATAACTTCTACACAAGAAATCAGCATGTGTCCAAACATCCAAAACATTAACCGATTGTGCATTAGTCTCATCCTCACTAAGCTGTGGAGGATCTTCAGTCAAGCACTTTGCCAAGTTCAAGTTGGTCAAGTAGAAAAATATTTTCTGCTGCCACCGCTTAAAATTTAAGCCGTTAAACTTTTCCAGTTTTATTTATTTTTTTAATTAAGTACCCCGACAAACATTGCCTCACTACTTTAGGATTGTTAAATAATTTTTGTGCTTTTTGTGAAAGAATAGATTGGGATATCTCGTTGAATAGAAATTAGCGAACTTATGTGGTTTTGACGTTTGAGTTTTTGAGTAGTTTAGAATTGGTTACTAGAAAGAGGATTTGATGGGAGTGAGGTTTAAAATGGTGAATGAGCCGAGGGAGCTTACAATAGATGAATTGAATGTGATATATCAAACGCCGGCCTACGGGGTGGAAGAACATGAGGAGTTTGGTATTCTTGAATTTTGGAGAGAGATAATAGGGCTTAGAATTTATACACTAGGTACCTCAAAAGCTTCAAGTATTAGAAATCCTATTTTCCGATATGTGCAGCGCACATTAGCAGAAATAGTGTTTGCTAGATAGGATAGTAAGGGAGTGATTCGTACAAATGAGATGTTTATCTTATGGTGTATGGCTTCGGGAACTAAGGTGGAACCCAATGCTGGGGCATTCATCGATCGACAGTTTGATAAGGTAAAAAATCAGCAAAAAATGGGGATACATATTGTCACGAACACTTTAATGTCGATTTTAGCATTTAGGAGAATGCAGGAAGTTGTAGAAAAAATGATTTAACTATCCTGTCTGCCATGAAGATGATTCAGTTAGATGGGCAAACTTATTGGCTTTTACGTGTGGATTGGACTAAAATTAAACTCCCAATCCGGATGCTACCTCAATTTGCGAAAAGGGTAATTATCTTATGAGGGGAGGACAAGCTGTAGTTGTACAAGAAGTTGCAAACGGGAATGAGCCACAAGTTGAGATGGATAGGCCAGAATCCTCTACGCAAGGAGGTGGTGAATGGGGGATTTGAGCAAAAGGATTGAGCAGTAGAAGTCCATGTGGGCTCTTTATTGGACGATACATAGCAATTGTCTGCTATGGATTATGAGTACCATACCAAGTATTTGCAGAAATTTGGTGTAATCACCCAACAACAACAACAACAGATGTACAAAATGATTTCTCGTATAGATTGGTGGCATATCCAGCAATGCCATTATCCTCCATCCAACACAGCGATCCAAGTACTTGTCACACATTCTTCTTTCTTTTGATAACTTCCTTATGTGTTCTGGACAAAACATGATTTAAGTTTAGGGGGGATCGTCAAGAATGCACAATATAGTACTATTGCATGTTTGTATTGCATTTAGGATTGTATGTAAATTCATATAAAAATTTCACATTTTTTTTGTTTTTTAGTAGGCACATTAATTGTTTTAGCATGTTTATTGTTTTTGTGTGAGTTAGATTTAGAGAAACGGAATTATAAATGCCTCGTATGTTTTACTGTGAATACTTAATTTCATGAAAAGAAATACTTGGTGAATATGTGATAAATTTTTGAAAATGTGTATTTTGCTTGTTTGATTGATTGAGAAAGTTGGGTATTTGAACATGATGCGAAAAACAAGTCTATGAGCTTTTGTGCCTTTAACTATTTTTATCATATGCGATCTTATCTTTTTGATGAGTATGTCATTCATGTTGTTAGAACTCTAGAACTTGCATTGGTATCTTTATCAAAACCACATGCGTGTGAAATTTTTAAAAATGATTTAATGTCATTTTTGTTGAAGTCTATTTTAGCCTAAAAAGTCTACCTATGAACTCATGATTCCCTATTTAGCCAATTTTACTCTTAGTCATGTTTATTGTTAGCCACATTTTGAGCTGTAAACTTGACATATCCTTATCCCAAAACATGAGCTTATAAAGATGTTTATATTTGAGGGAGATGTGGTTCCAACGTTGAAAAATGTTGGCAAATGAGGGATGAGCAGTGAATAGGTGAATTATGAAGCCTTAGATAAAATGAAAAGAACAAGAAAATATCGAACAAGTGGAAAAAATTGGAAATTGAGAAAAATTGAGTTTAAGGCAAAGAAAAAAGGGCAATGGTCGAAGCATAAAAAGAAGGAAATGGTGGAATAAGAAGTATGAGTTGAAAACTAAAACAATAAAAGAATGCTTCTTTAGATGAATTGGATTTGTGAATTGAAAGTTGTACTTAAATTTTATTTGTTCAAGTTCGAGTCACTTAATCCATATTTTTCCTACCCTAACCAAAGAGCTTACATTACAACCAAACAAAAAGTCCTTTTTGATTCTCAAATTGTGCACACTTAAGTGGTAGAGATGTTAGACCATTTGCAAGCATATGATAATTCTACTTCATCGAATTAACTTGAGAGTATACACTTCCTATTTACTTTGAGAGCTGAGTGATACCCATTATCTTATGAGTCGCAATGTCAAATAACCCGAACATGTATTGATTTGCTAAATTTGCAATGGATACTTTTTGAGAATGAATTACATGTTTGCTAAAGTATGAATTTGATTGAGATTGTGTATTTATAGTGTTTTATGTTGTGTAATTTAACCCATTGCATGTGGTTTTTTCTTAGTTTACTCGAGGACGAGCAATTATTTAAGTTTATGGGGATTTGATAAGTGTAAAATATACGTACATTTAGGGGCTTATTTGGACCTATATTTGATACATTTGTAAGAATATTTAGTGTGTTTTGGTTGGTTTCCTTTGTAGGTTTGATACTACGTATTCTTGTATATTTTTACAGGAAATAGAGCTTCATAGAAAAATATATTAGTAAGACGACCTAGACAAGAATATCGAATGCCAAGATATGATCAAATGCACGAAGAAAATGACGAAGAACAAAACACATGGTCTGTCTGTGTATTATTACACGACCATGTGAAGTGTCCCCGTGTCATTTTACATGTGACTTGTTTGAGTGAAGAGTTTCAGAGACAAAGTACATGACCCACCCGTGTAAAAGTACATGATCGTGTGAAGTGATTCATTCAAAAATAGAGAGCAAAACAGAATACATGATCTGACCGTGTAAAAATACACGGTTGTGTATTATGTCAGCAGGCTGATTTGTTTTCTAATTTCGTTGGGACTCCACTAGGGATCTCTCAAAGCATCTATAAAAGGAAGACCAAGCCCTAAAGTTGGATATACAATTACAAACGATTTTTAGAGAGAAAAACACACAAACAACATAAGACCTCTTCCAACTACGAAGGAACAAGGGTTCAAGATTGTGAAGAATGATCCATCTACACAAGAAGGGTTCCACCATTATAGTTTAGAGCTATTGTTTTGTACTTAACTCCATAACGAACTATTTGTTTTCAGATTTGTCTATGAATTTGCAATCAAATATGTTAGGCTAAATTTCTAGATCCTAGGTTATGATCAAAACTGTGGATTCATGTTAATTCTAATTTGATTGTTTCTTCTTAATTGGTTTCTTGTGTTCTATTTATGAATTCATATGTTTATTCTTGTAGATTATCTGGCCAATAATTTGCATGTCTTATTTGTTAGTTCAAAATTCGGGATATGAGATCTAACTATTGATAAACAAATTCATAAAATAAATGGGTATTGAGTCGGGAGACCTATAAACGTCTTTGGGATTTTTACTTTAAATCTAAATACTTTTGGGAGTTGATACTGCTTGTTGATTTGAGATACCTGCAATTCTTATTAATCAATGATTTGTTTGCACTCAGGAGAGAGAATAAACTACTTAGGAATTGAACCCATAGATACTTAGAAACTAGTTTTGATGAAATATAAATTGGAATTAATATTGATGAAACATGTTAATGTTATGTTCACAGGATTGCATTTCATAATTGTTTGAAATCTTGTGAAGTTTGAGGTTTTATAATACTTAGATATTTTAGTTGATAATTTTAGGATTAGTTTAGATAATACTTTTTGGTTATTGATTGCTTCAATAAAATGGAAGTACGATGTTTACTGTACTTTATGTATATTGTATTCAATCCTTGAGGAATACGACCTTGCTCGCTACTACCTGCTAGCTACACTGTATACCTGTGGTTTAGTGAAAGCATTTTCACAATCAACAGTCCAAAATCACGAGTATATCTAAAATACCTTAGTATTCTCACTATACCTTTCCAATGGTCATGCCTTGGTTACCCATGTATCTGAAAAATTTACTCACTGTATAAGCAATATCTGATCTTGTACAACTAATTAAGTACATCAAACTTCCTATGACCTGTGAGTATTCTACTTGAGACACAATCTCACATCTATTCTTCGATATATGTTTGCTTGTGTCTATTGGAGTTCTAGCTAATGACTTGTCATCCTTACTAAATTTCTTTAGAATCTTATCCACATATTGTGACTAATCAAGTACAAGTCCAATTGAAGTTCTAGAGATCTTTATTCCGAGGATCACATAAGCTAAACTCATATCTTTCATGTCAAACATCAAGTTCAATATATCTTTTGTGTATTTAACTATCTTATCATTACTTCCAATGATAAGTCTGTCATCTACATAAAGACATCATTGTCATTTCCAGTTTCTTTAACATAGACACATTTATCACACAGTCAGAGTGATGGCTCCTCATCTTCGACTGAGATCCCTGGTAGAGTCCCGATGAAATTAGAAAACAAATCAGTTTGTAGACATAATACATGACTGTATAGTTTTACACGGTCAGGTCGTGTATTCTGTTTTGCTCTAATCACTTCACACGACCGTGTACTTTTACACGGGTGGATCGTGTGCTTTATCTCTAAAATTCTTCTCTCAAACAAGTTGCACGGGCGTGTAAAATAACATGGGGACACTTCACACGGCCATGTAATAATATATGGGCAGACCGTGTGTTTTGTTCTTCGTTGTTTTCTTCTTGTATTTTATCGTCTCTTGGAATTCGATATTCTTTTTTGGGTTGTCTTACTAATATCTTTTCCTATAAAGCTCTGTTTCCTGTAAAAATATACAAGAATACGCAGTATCACGCCCAACAAAGGAAACCAACCAAAACACACTAAATCTTCATGCAAATGTATCAAATATATATCTAAATAAGCCCATAAATGCAAGTATATTTTACACTTATCAAATGTACTATACAAGATATCCCATTGTCATTAAAGGATACAATGATGGTAATTCGATATCTGATACTAAAGACTCTAAGTCTACAAGTGAATTTATTTTCACTCGAAGAGGTGCAACAATATCATGGAAATCTTCTAAACATGCAGTTATAACAAGATCCACAATGGAGTCTGAGTTTATTAATTGCTCTAGGCTAGTGTGGCGAAGAAGTTGAATGGTTGTGAAACTTCTTAGAATATATTATAAGATGGCCAAAACTTGTGCCAGCAATTTGTATACATTGTGATAGTCATCTACAATTGGTAGGGCACAGAGCAATATGTACAATGGTTAGTCTAGACACATACATCTTAGACACAATACCATTAGACAACTACTCTCAACTTGTGTTATCGCTATTGACTATGTGAAGTCAAAGGATATCTTAGCGGATCCATTAACTAAAGGGTTGAATCGAGAGTTAGTTGTGAAATTATCAAGATGAATGGGACTTAAGCCTCTAAAAAATGAGTCGATACAATAGAAATCCAACCTAGTTGACTAGATATCCCAAGATCTAGGTTCAAAGGGACAACCTAGTTGTAAAAAGACTCTAGGATCACTGTGGGGGAGTTATCCCTATCCATTCTTTAACAGTGATGCCCGTGGAGAAAAAGGATAAGCAATTGACTTTTCATGATTCTTGTGCATCGGTAAGTCGAGTTGGATAGTGTGGGCTATTCCTAAATGAGAATCATCTATGTGAAAGAGAAGTGGGGCTGCTTCGAAGAGGGAAGTGTGGGAGACTCAATTCTTAGAACCTCTTGCAGAACCAGGCGTATGTTAGAATTTATCATCGTTTACACAAAAGGCAGAACAGTTCAAGGATATCACGTCTACTGATCAACTAGTAAAGTAAATATACTTTTAAAAGGTATGTTCAAAGGGTAACACCTAAATATCCTATGTAAGGTTCAACTGTTGGAATTTATCACCAAATCTTTGTATCTTCGTAGTTTTTCTTCATGTGGATGATTGTTGGAAAAATTTTGAAGAAAATTATTTTTGACCTTTTCAATAGTAAAGGACAAATTTACTTTTGACATTTTCAATAGTAAAGAGCAAATATTTTTGTGGTGAAATGTCATATTTATGCCTATAAATATGACTTATTTCTCACATTTGAAAAATACACAAAAACTCACAAAACTCTTGTAATTTAATTTTGGTGATAATTTTCTGGCATAATTTTCAGTTTGCCGGAATAGGTAATCCAGTTTTCTCGTCTTATTTTGGGAAATAGACGTCCAGAATAGGGGACAAATGTGTTTTAAGGATAGTGTATTAAACACACAATTTGAGCTAATGTTTATTTTGTTTACTTTGCAAAATTTACCAATTCGGATTTTTCGATTCATATAAATCGTACTAGCAGTAACATACTATTTTTTTCCTACACTAATTACCAATAAATCACCAATAACTTTAAATTTACTGGCAATATTATTATAGGTAGTTATTAACAATTTTAGATTTTGTTGATAAATATTTACCTACAACGATTTTACCTACACTTTATTTTACTACTTACATATTTTTTATGTACGTAAGTTGGTTTTTTCTTGTGGTGGGACATCAGGGGCGGAACCAGGATCCGACATTGAGGGGGGGCAATAGTTGGAAGATCAAAAATTTATTTGACATTATGATAAATTCAAGATATATTATGTATTTGCATCCAATACATATCAAATTGAGCATTCCAAAAATACATAGTTACAATCCAAAATTAACAAAATTTTCCTTTTTATAAAAAAGTTTTTTTCTTTTTGGCAAATAGAATTATACCCAAAATTTATTTTTTTTGGGGGGGTGGTGAAATAGAATTATACCCAAAATTTATCCATAAAATGAAAAAAAAATAAAATATTGGGTAAGTCGTCCGGTTATTTAAGGAACCCATGTGTGGTGTTATCAAGTGCACTACCAAATACACTTTAACCTTGTGGGTTGGACATAACGGTCTTGACTTAAGGGCGAGGTGTGAGTTAGTAGGGTGATTTTGGAGAGAGAATGTCTCGTGTGATTGTAAAAATGTTTCACATAGTGGAATTTCTTTCGGTGGGCCCGTGGTTTTTCTCCGGTTTTGGAGTTTTAAAAAAGTTAAGTTAAAAAAGTCTTTGAGTATGCTCGGGTTTTATTTTGATCGTTTGATTTGACTATTTGGTGTGTAATTTTTCGTACATTATCTATGAGAGATGATCCTCTATTTCATTTGGTGTTTCATCTTCTATTTTAATTTTTCGATGAGAAAATGTATGTATTTCAATTGCTTGTCACATGTATATATAATGACATCATGATTGTACATATGACATTTATATAGTTCATATGGTGGGGAGTATATGATGAAATATTAAATGGAATAGAATATATCAAGTTTGTTGGTTTTGTGTCAAAAAAAAAAGAAGTGGGTTTTGTCCCACATTGCTTTAGATTGATTATTAAATGCAAGGAGATATTGACATTGTGATTATATGGTTGACAATATTAGTAATGCTTTGTTAGCTCACGGTTTTGGAGTTTCACGTAAATTCTTGTGTTGTGGATTTTGTTATTTCTCGGCTATTTCCCGCATGTTATTTATTTTCGTGCGAGTTAAAGACATGTAACATGCTATAATATCTTGGGTTTAAAAGAGACAAAGATAAAAATGGTGAGTAAAGAGCGGTAACATGCTATAATATCTTGGGTTTAAAAGAGGAGAGAAAGTTTAATACTGATAAAGTGGTGGCATATGGCAATGGCTAATATTTATATATATTCCATCCCCGTTTTGCTATATTCTATAAACGAGGAAAAGATTTGGGATTTATGTGAAAAAATAATAAAATATTAATACCCCGTTTTGTCTTTAGCAAATTATTTTTTCTATTGCAAAAAACAAATGGTCCTACCGAGTTATTCTATGGTGATTATTAGATGCACTACAGTTAATCCAATACGACATTAGATCATTGAAATGAATGGTTTACATCAAGTCCGAAGACTTAATTAAATTGTTGTCGTTATTGATATAAGAGGATACAATAGACTTTTCCATATCAGATATAAGAGTTTTGATGGCAATCTCTTTAATTGAGTTTAATTTTTGTAGGATTCAAAGAGTTGAACCATATTTGGCCGATTTATGTGTAGAGGTCCTGAACTCCTGATAAATTTATGGGATTGAAGGATGAACAAGATTTTGATCATTATGCTTTTAATAGCTAAATCTTGAAGCTTAAAAAAAAGGGCCGAATCTTGAGAGTTTTGTTAAAGTAATCTCTATATTCTGATTTCTTGATTCCTTGTTCTTATCAAATAGATAAATAAAAAAGGAAGTTGGATTATAAAATGCTAGCTTTCATCTAAACTAGGATACCATTTGGTTAGATTTGGGTTTGGATGGAAGGATTTGGATTTGAAGAGTAGATTATGGTGGAATGATTTCACATGACTCCATATAAGATGGATTTGAAATCCACCATACTCACTCAAAAAATAGCTTGAATATGAACTTAAGGATTTGAATTTATTGTAAATTGAGTTCATACAAACAACTTCAATGGATTTACTGTTATGGAGTTGAAATCTTTAGCTCAGATTCATCAATTCAAATGAAGTCTTCATGTATTTAATTAGGGATCTATCTCATAAAGTTTGTACATAAATAAATAGCACACAAATATTCATAAGTCTCTTCTATCTGTGGATTTTCATAGAAAATATGAAATTATTCAAAGGGTGTCGACGAGCAACAGGTTCCCACTAAGAAATAAATCAAATCTTTAATGACATGATTGATGTATGGGAATGGATTGGGTATTCATTTGTTCATTCTCATTGAATGCTTGGTATGTTTAATGATGGGAATATCCATTCTCATGTGAATCTCTATTCCCGAAAGTAAAAGTAAGGAATAGACATTTATTCTCTCCCTCATGTTACTCTAAATGGCTACAAAAATATCGAGGGGGATGAATAGATTTTTCCGATTTTTCGATTTGTGCCCTCTTTTTTAATTATGAAGATGATGAAGAAATAGAAGTGGAGAAAATAAATCAACACACAATGATTTATAGAGCTTCAACCCACCTAGGGCCTACGCGCTCTACCACTCGGTATGTCCGAGTGAATTTCGAAAAAGAAAAAGTTTATTAATTGAAACCAAAACAATTACAATCTTTACCTTGAAAAGTGCAAAACTCTTTTACAACAAGTATGACATGCAAATTATTGATCATATAGTCGATAATTATACATAAGCACTCGATTTCATAAAATAGAACACATGAATCAATTAAGAAAGCAATTAATCAAGATTTAACATGAATCTACAATTTTGATTATGCCTCTAAGATCCGAAAGATTAGCCAAACATTGACAACAAATTCGTAGACAAATTCGAAATCAACATTATGACATCGTTTAAGCATAGACAAGAGATCTAGACATAGAAAGAAAATCCCTTCGTGTCAGGATGGATTCCCTTCCTAAGCCTTCGAAGCTCTTGTGCTCCCGTAGATGTGAAAGGCCTTGTGGTGTTCTTCGCGACCTAGCCCTCCTCTCTCAATAGACTTCGAATCTTGTGTTCCTGTGTAATTTAATGTGTTGTATGCTGTATTAAGTAATGAATTTTCATGCAAGCCTTGGTTCCTTTATGGCTTTATATAGGTGCTTGGAGAGATCACTTGCAGAGTTCTGGTAGGATTAGGAGACCAGTTCAGCCCCAGAAACATCACACGCCCATGTCAACCCACATGTTCGTGTCATGCGATCGGTGTTTGCTCCTGGGGTTTTCACGAAGGTTGTAGCACTTTCGCTTAGCTTTCCATAGCCACTTGATTCACCTCAATATCAATTTGGTAGAGAAAGTTATGGCCAAAATACTAAACACTGCCAGTGTTGGAAATTGTTAGCGCGTTTTGACATTTTTGAAGGAAATTCCCTTTTGTTCGATCGTCCATGATTTTTTCCTTCATATATTTTCTCGTACATTGTATTTTGACATATCATTTGAAACATGCTATCACCTTTTGTCCAATTTATCTCCATTTTCTACAAAATTCACAAGAGTACGCAGTATCACGCCCAACAAAGAAAACCAAGTAAAGCACACTAAATATACATGCAAATGCATCAACTAAATATCAAAATAAGCCCCAAAATGCATGTATATTATACACATATCACTAACCCAAGGGGATCGGTGAGGGCGATCGGTCGACCCCTAGGGCGACCGGTGCCTGGAGTTCAACAGCTTTTTGCATATTCCTCTCAGTTTCGAGGTCGAACAGTTACAATCCTAGAGCAATCGGTCGTCCTATAGCTCGACCGGCCGCCCTAGACGTCGACCGATCGACCCCCATGGCAACTTGTGTCAAAATACTTTTCAACGGCTTTAATATTCGAATTTGTTAGAGCGCGACTGGTCGCCGTAATGTTTTATGAGCAGAAACTATTCGTTGCAGCAGACAACTCCCATGAATTTGTGGCTTTCCTTCTAACAGCTATTTCTTGGAATTGTTTGATTTTTATTTTGCAGAAATTACTCAATTAGGAGGAGCTTATGCTGGTGATTACATCTAGAATCTCTCCTATAAATACTTGAAGGCTTGAAGGATCAAATACAATACACAAGCATACAACACAACAAAAAAAAATCAGCAAAATATATTGTTCTTCATTTTCATCATCCTTGTTGTATTAGCCTAAATTTTGCACTTTCACATCTTGATTATTAGGCTTTCCTTATTGATTACACTTGCACTTTTTAGTTGTAATATTTCATTTAAAGTGTAATCTTGATTGTAAATGTAACATCATCCAAAACATGAAAAATCCTTGTTAGTGTCTTTTGACAAGACCACGTTTGGTTGATTAGAGGTGATTGATTGAAAAGTTTGGTGCTCTTCGAGGTGTTGGAAGAGTTTGGTGTTATTCGAGGTGAAGAATAGTTTGGTGCTCTTTGAGTTGGAAAAATTTGGTGTTCTTCATAGGCTTCACCGGAATGATGGTAAGTACTCTTTATGCATTCCTCTTTCTTTTGGTAATTTCCTCATATGTTCGGGACGAAGCATATTTTAAGTTTGTGGGGGTTGTCAAGAATGCGCAATTTAGTACTTTCTTGCATTTTCCTTTTAGGACTGCATGTAGAGCACTTTGCATTAAAATTTTCGATTTTTTTATTAATTTTCGGTTTTTATTTTTATTTTTTTAGCATGTTTATCGTTTTAGCACGTTTAATTGCTTTTGTGTGTAATTTTTAATCAAGGTTTTCGAAAATGCCAGCTTCCGTATCATTTTACTATGAGCATTTTATAGAATGAGATAACATACTTCTGGGATTAATGTAATAAATTGATGGGAAGATGTCATTTATTTGCTTAGCATTAGTTGAGAAAATTGGGTATTTGATCATGTTGCGAAAAATAAGTCTGTGAGCTTTTGTGCCGTAAACTGCTTTATATTATGCAACTTAATTTTTTCCTGAGTGTGTCATTAATGATTGATAGAACACTAGAACTTGCTCTAGTATCTTCATTGAAATCATGTGTGTGTGCAATTTTTGAAAATGATTTAAGGCCATCTTTGTTTAGCCTACTTAGCCTAAAAAAAACCTACCTATGAACTCATGATTCCCTAATTAGCTAATTTTGAGCCAAAACTTTTATTCTTAGCCACATTGATCTTTAAAAAAATTGCAAAATGATTTTATCCCTGAAATTTCTTGAGCTTATAGAAAATAAATAAGTTTGGGGGAGATGTGGTGAAAATTTATGAAAAAAGAGAGGAAGTTGGCAAAAGAAAAAGGGATGAGCAGTGTCTGGGTAAATGGAAAAAAATTGAAGCTCGAAAAAGAAAGAAATATCTCTGAAAAAGAAGAGAAAATCGAGCAAAGCAAATGAAAAATTCTGAAAATTGTGAATGAGAGCTTGAGGCTAAAGAAAAAGAAAAAAAAACTAAGAATGAAAAATGAGAAATAAGGGTGGAATCGAATTGAAAAAAGAAAATGAGTATTATGCTGAAATTGGGTTGGTGAATTGCAAGTCTGTGTGCTTAAATCCTATTTGCTCAAGCCAAGTCACTTAATCCAAATTTTTCCTACCTTTACCAAAGAGTCTACACTACAACCAAATGAAAAGTCCTTTTTGATTCTTAGATTGTGCACACAAAAGTGGTCAAGATGTTAGACTATTTGCAAGCCTATGATAGTTCTACTTTCACTGAATTGAAGTTGAGCGTAAACATTTTCCATACACTTTTGAGAGATGAGTGATACACTATCTACTTGTGAGTCGCGTTGTCGAGTACCCAAGAGAGTATTGATTATGCCAAGTTTATGAATGATGACTTCTTGATAATGAATTGCATGATTTACGTAAGTATGGAGTCAAATGAGATTGAATGTTCATAGTGTGTGTTCTTTTTACCCCTTGATTTTATTTTTCTTAATTTGCTCGAGGACGAGCAATATTTTAAGTTTGGGGGATTTTAATACGTGTAAAATCGACGTGCATTTTGGGGCTTATTTTGATATATAATTGATGCATTTGCATGTATGTTGTATTTTACTTGGTTCCCTTGTTGGGCGTGATACTGCGTACTCTTGTGAATTTTGCAGAAAATTGAGCTAAATTAGACAAAAGGTGATAGCATGTTTCAAATGATATGTCAAAATACAAGGTACGAGAAAAGATATGAAGCAAAGAAGCATGGACGATCGAACAAAGGGAATTTCCTTCAAAAATGTCAAAACGCGCTAACAATTTCTAGCACTGGCAGGGTTTAGTATTTTAGCCATAACTTTCTCTACCAAATTGATATTGAGGTGATTCAAGTAGCTATGGAAAGCTAAGAGAAAGGGCTACAACTTTAGTGAAGACCCCAGGAGCAAATTCGTATCGCGCGATCGGACCGTGTGGGTTGACACGGGCGTGCGATGTTTCTGGGGCTGAATTGGTCTTCTAATCCTACCAGAACTCTGCAAGTGATCTCTCCAAGACCAAGGCCTGCACGAAAATTCATCACTTCATACAGCAACAACACATCAAATTACACAGAACACAAGATTCAAAAGTCTTCTGAGAGAGGAGGGCTAGGTCGCGAAGAACACCACAAGGCATTTCGCATCTACGGGAGCACGAATGCTTAGGAAGGGAATCCATCCTGACACGAAGGGATTTTCTTTCTATGTCTAGATCTCTTGTCTGTGCTTAAACGATGTCATAATATTGATTTCGAATTTGTCTATGAATTTGTTATCAATGTTTGGCTGATGTTTCGGATCTTAGGGGCATAATCAAAATTGTAGATTCATGTTAAATCTTGATTAATTGCTTTCTTAATTGATTCATGTGTTCTATTTTATGAATTCAAGTGCTTATTTATAATTGTCGATTATCCAATCAATAATTTACATGTCATACTTGTTAGTCCCTATAGGGCGACCGGTCGACCTCAATACAGAAAAGTTGTCCGATTTTTGTCAAAAATAAAGTTCAAGAAGTACTTCAAAAACTTAGTAAAAATCATTGAAAATATTTTGAAGTATTTGGACAATATTTGGGGACATTATTTTGGTATAAAACTCATTTATATGAAATCATCAAAATCAAGATAAAATATTTATCTAACACCTTGTGGGTTTAGCTAGGGGTGTCAATGGGTTGGGTTCGTGGGTTCGCGTGTTAGAATAAGCCAACCCGGATTAATTATTCGTGTCAGAATCTTAAACCCGGACTCGGCCTATTTATTTAACAGGTAACTCGGACTCGACCCGTTTAACCCATCTAAGAAATTAACTTTATATACATTTAATATTTCCAATTGAATAAATAACTTTTGACACACTATTCAATCAATAAAAAATATTACAATTCACAACATACAAAAAGAAATAATAAATAATATAACATACTAATCATATTTTGAGGACAACATACAAAAATACCCGCAAAATAATAACAACATACATATTAAGGAGGTTTTAGTAATTAATTTTTAAGGAAATGTCTTGTTTTTTATTTTTTTCTTACAATTAATTATTTATTTATTTATTTTTAAAATTTACAAACGGGTCAGACGAGTTAAATGGGTCATAGTAGGTTGACCCGGACCCGACCTGTTTAATTGACGGATTATTGGGTTTGACCCAATTTTGACCCAGACCCATGAAGCATGGACCCGTACCTATTAATATCGTGTTAGGTTTGTGTCGGGTTTGCGTGTCGGGTCTGAAATTGACACCCCGTTTAGCTATCCCCAATCATCGAAAATGACTTTAATTTTTTTTATATAATTATTCTTCTATAAATGACTAAAAATGTTGGATATATTCTTGATTATTGAAACTAGTGTTATAAATAAAAAATATTTATTTATGATTTAGTTTTTTATAAATTATATTTAATATTTTAATAAATCATAGTCACTTTCTATCAATATTCAATAGTTAAATAAAAAACATGATATAAAATTCTTTTGTTGACTTTCTATATTTATTATAAATAAATATATTGTATAAAATATTGTTGATATCATAAATATATATATATATATATGTATTATTTAACACACATTAAAATAATAGTAGATACATTTGTGCATAATATATTTAATAAATTTTTATCAAAGAAAATCTTATTTCAGAGTAATTTTTTCCTCCATTACAATTATTTATTTATAATTACCAATCAAGAGATTAAATCAAGTAAAAAAATTGTCTTTAATTTCTTTCTCCATTCCTTATATATGCCAAGCATAAGAATAGTTTCATGATATCATTCATTTTCTATATATCATTATTCCATCCCACTTCCCACCTAATTTTACTCATTTCATACCAATCATGCCTTAACTTAATTTATCCGATATTTCCCAAGTCCTCTCTTATATAGTAGAACTGTAGAACGTAGAAAATTTATCGGTGTAACTTAATTACTTGAGTAGGTCTCCAGTAGGACCGTCTTACGGATCTATTCCGTAATCCGTAAGACGGATCCCCCAGCCCAACCCGTGACCCGCTGCCCGCGCCCAACAACGCCCCCCCCGCCCGCCCCCCACCCCAACGCACACGCCCACACACCCTTATTTAAAAAAAATTGCTCCACCCACCACCGCACCTCTTATTTAAAAAAAAATTGCTCCATTGCGGAATTGAACTCGCAATTTTAGACCTTATATAAATCATAAGACTTAAAAAGGTGGTGTTCTACCACTACACCACTAGTACTCATTGTGCAATTTAGTATAATAATTTATATAAATTTTTTATTTTTCATAAATATGTTCCTAGTTTGTTAATTAAAAAAAATGAAAAATGCCTATAAATGTACTTTAACTATATACAAAGAACAACAACAAGTCTATTAAAAAATCTTGATACATTATCTCAATAAATGGATACTTATAAAAGTGTTACTTTAACTACATCATATTTATTTTTTATTTTTCCTCTTTTTTGTTCCTAGTTTGTAACCGTAATAAGAAATATGATACTTTATCTCAACCAAACGGATGTTTTTTACTTATAAAAGTGTTACTTTAACTATATCTTATATTTATTTTTTATTTTTCCTTCTTTCCTTCATTTTTTTTCTAATTTGTGACTATATTAAAAAAACATGATACTTTAAATCACGAAGGAAAAATAAATAAGACAGAGTTAAAAGTACCACTTTTATGAGTAAAAGTATCCATTTTTAGATAAAGTATCACTTTTATGAATTGATAAATGACAAAAGAAAAATAAATATGAGTAAAAGTATCCATTTTTTAAAACTACCACTTTTTTTATGAGAAAAATAAAAAAGTATCTATTTTTGAGATAAAGTATCATGTTTTTTTAATACGGTCACATATTTTAATATAAAAAAATCTTATTTTTTGAATATATAAGAATTAAAGTGTCAATGTTCACCTTAAAAGTGTCATATTTCTTATCAAAAGTATCATTATTTTAATATAAAGTATCAATTTTTTTTCCAGAGAATTTAAAATTTTAAAATGTCATTGTCCATCATGAAAGTATCATATTTAATATCAAATGTATCACTATTTCAAAGATAAGTATCGGTTTTCAATGTAAAAACATTAGCTATGAGACTAGAATGAATACATCAAAAAATCTTATTTTTTGAATATGTAAAAATTAAAGTATCAATGTTCACCTTAAAAGTATCATATTTCTTGTTGAAATTTCTGGTGTTTTATTTCTGTAAACTGGATTACAAGGAACTGTAACAAACTATTACAAAGAAATCGAAAATTGCAGAATAGCTGAGGCGAGTAAAAACTCTATCCGCAAGATAAACACGCCCCGTATAAGTCTTGTGAATGCAGGCGTGTTATCCCCAAAGATACAACAATTTCGCCTCTTGTAATAGCAAAGATTGCAAATTACAAGGCACCTTTCGAAGAGAAATGTGCAAAACAGAGTACACTATGCAAGTACAAGAAAGAAAATGAGTATGAAAGTGTGTAATCGAACAACAACAATGCTCCTATTTATAGGACTTCCAACCAGTCTTGGGGTCTCTTTTCGCGGGCAAAGAATTCCGAGGATAATGGGTTGTAACCTCCGGGTAGTGGGCACTCCTTCAATGACCACTATGTCAGAACTTCCAAGTAGTGGGGCCGAGTGGTCTTGTTGGCTCGGGCTCGGGCTCGGGCTCGGCCCGGCCCGACCCCGGCCGCTTGTCGGCCAGGAAGAGAGCGCATGTGTGGGCGTGTGGCCTTGCCCACCACACCTAACATGTGTATAGTTATTTCATCTTGCACACTCTTATACACCCACTTACTTATATATTGAATAAAATTAATATTTTATTCCCATATGGGATGGTGTCTTTTCACCTTCCCATCATCCATTATCCCATTTCAAAGTGACTATTTTGTGAATTTTATTTCTCACTCACCACTAAATGGTTTTGAGAAGTTAAATATACCACACTCATCTACTCGAAACGTAGAATTTTATTTTAATATTTAATTCCTCCAAAATTAAATAATTAGTCGCTAAAAAATTGGTCAAAGTTAGGTATCAACCATTAATTCTCAAACCAATTTCCAACAATCCCCCACATGAGTGGAAATCAAATGCACATGAAAATGCAGACTCTTGTACTCAGTTTAATTGAAACCATATTGTATCAGGACATGTAGTTTGCGATTTTGAACCTTCCTTTGTAAATATCATCGGATATACCGGCGGCCTAGTGGACGCAATGCCTTCGTGTACACCTAGTCAATGACATTTACACAATATGACTTCTGTCACATTTCGTTCTCCAGTTGTGTCCTTTTTGGCCATGGACAACATCTTTGGATTCATAAGTGTTACATTGAAGCGGCCCTCACTTCTCACTTATATAGGTGATCTCTCTTGACCGAGTCAATTTATCATTAAAAGTCCTTATGACTTAACCTTACCACAACCAACAAGTTTATTGCACTTGTTTTGCCTTCTAGGGATGGGTTAACTGATTTACAAGTGCTTAATCGAACTTTTAAAGCTTAGTTTTCCCATTGAACCAAGTTCTTGGGATCTCCAATCACGAGTTGGGTTACCACTTTAATCATTCTTTAATTGTGGATTTTAATCCCATTCCTCTAGCAATTTACTCAATTGATCTCTGTTAAGCCCTTTCGTGAGCGGATCCGCTATGTTATCCTTTGACTTTACATAGTCAATTGATATAACACCATTAGAGATCAATTGTCTTACGGTATTATGTCTACGACGGATGTGTCTAGACTTACCGTTATACATATTACTTTGTGCTCTCCATATAGTAGCTTGACAATCACGGTGAATCATCACAGAGGCATCGGCTTTTTCCAAACATGGAATATCTTCTAAGAAATTACGAAGCCACTCGCCTTCTTCCCTGACTTTATCAAAAGCTATAAACTCGCATTCCATGGTGGATCTAGCTATACAAGTCCGCTTAGTGGATTTCCATGATCGCTCTCCTCCTCCAATAGTAAATATATATCCACTAGTGGAGTAGAGTCCTTTGAATCAAATTCACTAGCATCACTATACCCTTCAAAATCTTGGAGGGTATTTGAGTAGTGTATTCCATAACTCAGGGTGTATTTTAGATATCTTAGTACCCTGGTTAGTGCTTTCCAATGCTCTTGGCTTGGATTGCTTGTATACCTACTCAACTTGTTTTCTGAGGATAGGCAAGATCCGGGCGTGTACACGGTTTGTAATGTACATCAAACTTCCTATCACCTTGAGTATTCCAACCGAGCTCTTTGGTTCGACTTTATTTACTACCGTTATTTATGCTCAAATCAATGGGCGTTTTGCATGGTGGACCATCAAAAGCATTGAACTTCTTGAGCACTTTCTCCACATAGTGGGATTGTGTCAAGCTAATTCCTTCATATGTTTTGCCAATTTTGAATCCGAGAATCATATCAGCAATTCCCATGTCTTTCATGTCAAAATTTCTTTTTAACATTTTCTTAGTGTCCATGATTATATCATGACTACTACCCATTATTATCATATCGTCTACGTATAAACAAACTATGACAAATGCATTTGACATGCCTTTAACATAAACACATTTGTCACATTCGTTGATTTTAAAGCCATTTGACAACATAGTTGTGTCAAATTTAAGATGCCACTTTGTTTTGGAGCTTGTTTAAGTCCATACAAATGATCTTATCAATTTGCACACTTTTTCTCTTGACCAGTGCTACAAATCCTTGGCTGTTCCATATATATTTTTCTTCTTCTAATTCACCATTTAAAAACGCAGTTTTTACATCCATTTGGTGAATCTCGAGAGATTGTGCAAAGCAAAGAATCGCAATAAGCACTCGAATGGATGCAATTCTTGTTACGGGTGAATATGTATCAAAGAAATCACTTCCTTCTTTTTGTTTGAAGCCTTTAGCCACTAACTGACTTTATATTTATCAATAGTTCCATCACCTCTTTATATTTCTTTTTTAATATCCATTTACACCCTAAAGGTTTACTACATGCAGGAGATCAACCAACCCAGGTATGATTTTGTAAAATGGATTCTATTTCACTATTGATGGCTTCTTTCCGAGCGGAGCATCCGGACTAGACAGAGCCTCTTTAACAAGCTTGGCTCACCGCCTAATAAGTAAGTGACAAAATCAGGACCAAATGATGTAGCGAGTTTTAGTCCTTTTTTACTTCGTCTTGGTTCTCCATTCTCTTGTGAAGAACTACTTACTTTCTCATAAGTTCTTTTGTTAGAACTTATTCCAACCCTTTCTTTACAAGGATATACATTTTCAAGAAATATTGCATTTCTTGATTCAATTATGGTACCTTGAAAATTTCGGATTTTCCGACTTGTGTACCAAGAACCGATATGCACTATTGTTGTATGCATATCCTATAAAAATACAATCAACCGTCTTAGGGCCAATTTTGACTTGTTTAGGTTCGTATTGCTACCTTAGCCAAACACCCCCACACCTTAAGGTATTTATAAGATGGCTTATGATTTTTCCACAATTCATAAGGTGTCTTATTTTTCCCTTTAAGTGGGATTTTATTTAAAATGTGGTTTCTTTGTCAAAACACTTCCCCACATGTTCGAGGTAGTCTTAACTAATCAACATGGCATTCATCATTTCTTTTAAAGTTCGATTTTTACGTTCAACAATGCCATTAGATTGTGGTGAATATGGTGCGAGAGTTTGATGAATTATTCCCACTTTGGTTACATAATTCTTCAAAAGGTGCAACATATTCTCCACATCTATCACTCCGAATTATTTTAATCCGGCTCCCAAGTTGATTTTCAACCTCATTTTTATAATTTTTGAAAGCTTCCAACGCTTCATCTTTGCTTCTTAATAAATATAAGTAGCAAAATCTTGTGCAATCATCAATAAAAGTGATGAAATATTTTTACCACCTCTAGTTTGCACAAATTTCGGATCACATATATCAAGTATGTATCAATTCTAGAGGTCTTGTATTTCTTTCCACATAATGAAAAGGTAACTTAGCCATTTTAGCTTCAATCTGATTTCACATCTCTTTTGAGAATCAATTTTTGAAGTTGGAAGTAATTCCAAGTTCATTAATCTTTTTATAGAATTTAGATTAACATGCCCTAATCTAACATGCCACAAATCGAATACTCAAGCATATAAACAGTAGGCTCAATTTTATTTATTGCTTGAATCGGTTACACTAGCGAATCGCCATTACATTCATTTTGAACAAAGTCGTTATACGGATAACCTTTTCCTAGGAACTGTCCAAACTTAGTTAAAATAAACTTTTCGACTCAAACATAAGTCTAAAACCATGGTTTACAAGAAGAGATCCGACACTAGATTCTTCCGGATTTTGGGACATGAAGAACATCCTTCGAAGCGACTCTTTTCAGTGAGCTTGAACCACGTTGCCAAAACCCGCAACATCAAGAGAGGAAGAATTACCCATATTAAGTTTTCTACCCGCACAAGGGGTGTAGGTAGAGAACGATCCTTGTCGAAACAGGACATGCCGAGTGGCCCCGTGTCAATATACCACTCCCTTGGATTATCCACAAGGTTTGCCTCAAAAACCACTGCAGATAGATCCATATCGATCGCCTCTTGGATCATACCACTGTGCTCAACCACATTAGCATTAGTTGTCTATATTTTGGTTTTTTAGGAGCCGAACGAGTCTTAGCCATGTGGTTGGGCTTTCCTCTATTGTGACAATTTCGTAAACGGCTTTTTGTTTACGTGCTTCTTTCCCTTGTAGTTGTTGTTGTTATTGTCACGTTTCCTTTTTCTTTCTTTACATTACTAGAATCGCCATGTTCTAGAAAATTCGCCTTTGCATCAACAAAGACCTTTTTCAAACCTTGAATCTAATTTGCGATTACCTTTCAATTCGTAAACGCATAATTAGATCTTCAAGATTTATTTCTTTTCGCTTGTGCTTCAAATAATTTTTGAAGTCTTTCCATCCAGGTGGCAACTTTTCAATCATGCACGCCACTTGAAAGCTTCATCCAATTGCATTCTTCGCACGAATATCGTGCATAATTAATCGCAATTCTTGAGCTTGATCCATGACGGTTATAGAATCCACCATTTTGAAATCTAGAAACATGCCAACCACGAACTTCTTGGAACCGGCGTCCTCGGTTAAGATTTCTTTTCCAAAGAATCCCGAGCTCTTTGGAAGATTTCACTTCACTATACACATTGTATAGCGAGTCGAGTCGAACATGATCCATTTAGGGCGTAGTTGCGCACAGAAGTCACCCGGCCCCAAGCATCAAAGCGCAAAGACGGTTTTCATTGTTGGTTTCATTTTCTTCCACCACCGTGGATCCTCCTTCGAGGAACTTAGCGAGCTCGGCGTAGTCGATAAAAACAAAGATCTTGGATTGCCATCTTTTGAAATCGGCACCACTTAAAAATTTTTTCGGCTTCTCAAAGCAGGCAGCAGAAGCGAGGGAACATTCACCTTGAAGTAGACGCCATCGTTTACGAAACAAAAAATTTGTTTATCTTGCGTTGTTGAAATTTTCGGTGTTTTATTTCAGAACCGGATTACAAGGAATCGTAACAAACTATTACAAAGAAATCGAAAATTGCGAGAATAGCCGAGGTGAGTAAAAACTCTATCCGCAAGATAAACACGCCCCGTATAAGTCTTTGACTTTGGAATAGGCGTGTTATCCCCAAAGATACAACAGACTTCGTCCTTGTAATAGCATCGCCAAATTACAAGGCACCTTTCGAATCGAAATGTGCAAAATCGAGTACACTATGCAAGTACAATAAAGAAAATGAGTATGAAAGTGTGTAATCCGAACAACAACAATGCTCCTATTTATAGGACTTCCAACCAGTCACAGGGGTCTCTTTATTGCAGGCGTAAGTTCGAGGATAATGGGTTGTAACCTCCGGGTAGTGGGCACTCCTTCAATGACCACTCAAGTCAGTCCAAGATGGCCGAGTGGTGTTGTTCCATTATAAAAGCATAGTTTCGACTTTTAAACTTTATTTGTTTTTATTCTCCAAAAAAAAAAAAACAAATGTTTTTTGTGCCGATCGTCGGGACACGGGCACGGCACGGCTCGGCCCTCGCCCGGCCCGCGCGCCGAGGCGGGCGGGCGCGCGCGTCTTGTGGCGTGTGGCCTTGCCCACCACACCTCACATGTGTATAGTTATTTCATCTTGCACACTCTTATACACCCACTTACTTATATATTGAATAAAATTAATATTTTATTCCCATGTGGGAATGGTGTCTTTTCACCTTCCCATCATCCATTATCCCATTTCAAAGTGACTATCTTGTGGATTTTATTTCTCACTCACCACTAAATGGTTTTGAGAAGTTAAATATATCACACTCATCTACTCGAAACATAGAATTTTATTTTAATATTTAATTCCTCCAAAATTAAATAATTAGTCACTAAAAAATTGGTCAAAGTTAGGTATCAACCATTACTTCTCAAACCAATTTCCAACATTTCTTACTCAAAAGTATCACTATTTTCGGATAAAGTATTATTTTTTATTCAGAGAATTTAAAATTTTAAAATGTCATTGTCCATCATAAAAGTATCATATTTAATATCAAATGTATCACTATTTCCATCATAAGTATCAGTTTTTCAATGTAAAAAACATTAGCTATGAGACTAGAATGCGTATATCAAAAATTCTTATTTTTTGAATATGTAAAAATTAAAGTATCAATGTTCACATTAAAAGTATCATATTTATTACTCAAAAGTATCACTATTTTCAGATAAAGTTTCACTTGGTATTCAGAGAATTTAAATTTCTAAAATGAAGAGATGATAATGAAGCTTTATATCCATGGTTATATTCATGGTTATACTAAATATGCACAACAATCACCATTGGTCCAGCGGTAGAATAGCACCTCTCTTT
This sequence comes from Rehmannia glutinosa, assembly GCA_016081115.2. Taxonomy (NCBI): domain Eukaryota; kingdom Viridiplantae; phylum Streptophyta; class Magnoliopsida; order Lamiales; family Orobanchaceae; genus Rehmannia; species Rehmannia glutinosa. The sequence goes on from CM071925.1 coordinate 15,304,586, forward strand.
TGTACAGACCCGGGTTCAATTCCCAGCTGGTGCAAATTTCTTAATTTTTTGAGTAAGAAGATCCAACCATTGGGTGGGGGGCGCGCCCAACTTGGGTGGAGTTGGGCCCAGCGAGCGGGTCGCGGGCAACTTGGGCGGCCGGCCCAGTGTGCAAGTACTTGTATTAGATGCAGTTTTTTTTTTTTTTATGCGGGCGGGTTGGGGATCCGTCTTACGGATCATGATCCGTAAGACTGTCTTATACAAGTTTTTGCCTAATTGCTTTATGTAATTCAAGGTTTAAATTAGTTAAACTCAGTTACATAATACATTTTAAATTAGATTCGAACAAACTCTTAAAGAGTCCAAACCATGCAACTTTCACGTACAGACTTGTGGGCTTAACGTAAAAGATTACTTTGGTTGATTTCTCTTTCTCCCTACAATTACAACATTTTGAAAATGGCAGAATCGGTAGTAATCACTCAAAAATATGTTTCTCAGCTTGCTGAAAGATAAAAAAAAAAAATCATTTTTTAATGTTTGTCAATGTCAACTTATGCTTATGATTCACGTTCATTTAGTCAGAATAAAAAGCAAGTGAATGAGTGTTTTAGATTTCTCATTCTTCTTCTAGTCTGACTTTTACAAATCAATGAACACTTTTACAAATTTTTCACCAAACGTTCTCAACTTATAATTCTATCAAAAACCACCAACTTCTGATTCACAACTACTATTACTTCTGCTATAATAAATCACTTCTTCTAAAAGCAAGTTTTTGCACTCATAATATATGTATGCATACAACTGTGGCATCTAATCCAATCTAATTTGCACAAACAAGCACAACAAGAAATTCAATCACATTGCATTCAAAAGAAGAAGAAGAAGAAGAAATTCAATCAATTTTTTTCCTTCAAAAATTGGAGGCTAAATAACGAGAAAGAAGCTAATCAATGATTGCGCGCCCGAGTTCAATAGCCCAAAAAACGCAACATCGTTGATTGTTCCAAGTACAAGAACTCACTTATAACCTCAAAACAATACTAAGTGATCAACAATTATCGATCATCAGAGACGAATCCTCAGTGGGACTCACCTTTGTCAGATGGCCTCCCATGCAACTCCCTCAATATAGCCATGGTGGCAGCATCATTGTCACCACCGGATGGCCTAGCTGTCGAATTAGGCGTATAGGTTGTCGACCAAGATCCTCCATTCGATCCAGCCAAGGCCATTATAACATCTGCCTGATGTCGATTACATTAAAAAGTTAAAAGAGAAATATTGAAGAGAAAGATAAACAAAGTTCAAGTGTCAATTACATGATTCTACGTACAAATTGTGAAGGCAGAATACGAATATATTTTCATATAACTCCTGTGCAACATAATGAAGTATTGTAGTAACGTTGTAGGAGAATAAAATGTGCGTTAAGACAATCCCGCATGGATCACCAACGCATAATTATCATCAATCGTCACCAACACTCATCAAGTGTATATAATTTTAAAAACAAAAATTGTCTGAGGTAAGGTAGCAGAGGAGCAAGGCTATGTATGTTGTGTTTACCTATTTTCCATTTTTCAACTATTCTGAAAAATAGGTTTATGTTTGTTTATAGAAGTTCTCAATGGAAATAAGTCATTTCAGTTTTCACTTTTTTATGGAAATATTCTTTGGGAAACACAGCTAAACAATTTTTCACCACAATCACGCAAATCTATGTGAAAATACACTTCAAAAACCGTAACCAAACAACTTTTCACTATAATCACGCAAATTTATGTCAAAAATACACTTCAAATTTTTAACCAAACATATTTCATTTATAAACATAAAATTCAGACAAAAAAAACAAGCATATTCTCAATTCTCACACGAAAACCAATAAAGTTTGAAAATTTATTTCCAACATTGGAAACTGGAAATTGGACTTGGAAATACATCCATTCAAGGTCAGGTAACTCAATAACATGTGAAGCAGCCAGCATAACTTTAAGCAACATAGAAAACAGAGTACATAGATCTATGTTGATGTAAGACGATCGTTGGGTTGACTTGGAAAGACATTGAGTTATGAAAAGGTTGTTACATATATAATAGCCAGTCATCAATTGGAAAACGGACATTGATAATCCTAGAATGATGTGTTCAGATGTAAGATCTTATTGAAGGAAAAAAGAAAACGATAGGAGCAACATTGAGAATTAACTTTCATTTTGTTTTCTTTTTTGGAATATTTATAAATTATAAGCAGCAATTTGAATACCTCTTCTATAAAATGTCGTATCATTGAAGAAGGCGAGAAATAAATCTTCAATATGCACCTCTAGTACTTATATTCATACAAACATTTCCTTCATGTTTTCCTTCAAGACCAAATGGAACAAAATATTTCTTGTCATTTTCCTCGCTGAAATCCAAGATCTCATTTGACAACTTTGACATAAGCAAATTTGTAATTGTAGGTTTTATTTTTAACATTGGTAAAAAACATTGAAAATAAATTAACTAAAAGTTCCAAATTTGCATTAATAAAAAAATCAAGTTGATTGGCCAACACCACAAATTTGAACAATATAATCCTACATGGTATTACCAGCAATTCTACATGGCATTTCGTTGTTCCTGTCCAATCAATCAAACAAACAGAAGGTATCCAATCTTTTCATAGGGCACTAGAAATTCAGGCTATTTGCACTTAATTAATTCTATAACTTAATAATCCAAAAAGGTGCAGTAACAGACCTTATTGGGATGAACATTGTCAAAAACGTGGGCTTGACCACCATAAAATATAGTCATTTGGCGACCAGCCGATTCTGTCCCACGCTGACTGTCACAAAATTAATAAAGATATAGTCAAGCTTGTTCTAAAATTCATGCTAATAACTCAGGCGCAAAATATGCAAAATTCAAAACCCGAGTCCTGATTAACCTGGGCGCACTAGAAGATTCCGGTTCAGAAATGCTAAAGCCAGACTTCTGTTTACCACTACGTATGAGCACCCCTGCAGGCTGTCTCCCAGAAAGAGCTCCAGTTGCATTAATTGAGCTCAACACTCCAGATCCTTTAATACCAGTTCTGGATCCTTCATCAGCCGCAGTCTGTGATATGAGAGGAGGGCCCACATTCGACCTATTTGAGGGCCCTTGATAGCCATATGGCATGACCTGACCACTACGTGGAGGATATTGCGATACAGGGCCCGGGTTTACGGCTGTGCCTCTATCCCATTTGGAGGGATTAGTATCAGTTCTACCACCGGTGGACGATTGAGATATGAACGACGCTGAAATTGGCCTCATTTGATGAACACCGAAGGATGTTTCGTCATCACGTGGCCGCCTAGGCCGCTCTCCACCTGAATATCGTAGCAACTGAGATAGAACAAAATTCACAATGTTAATAATTACAGAAACTACATTTAGAGGTCTAAATGCGTAATTCCTTAAAGATTGTTACAAGTATTAAAAAAAATACACCTTAGTTAAAAGAGGGCTGTCTTGTGAATCTGCTGGCCCTTGTGGAAATTTATCTCTTGATGAAATCATAAATGAATCGGAATTGCTTCGTTTATTCCCGGTAAATCTGTTACTGCTTTCAGGCCCTGTAATATCACCTCTTGATCCATAAAATGGTATCCCCTCCAAATGATTACCGGCGTTTCTTTCTAACATAATTGATGAGAAAACTGTCAAACTACAATTTCCTCAAGAAGTCATCAACACATTTAAAATCATAGAATAACAATTGGATTGCAATTTAAGAAACAAACTTCCATTTTTGTCAAGTGCTCTTGACGTGCCACAAATTTACTGGTGAAGAAATGCAAAAGGAGACACTAATTTTCATTCAATTGAAGTTGGGTTCCCATATATGATCAGCTAACTGTCTTTTAGCAATAATCATTGTACTAAATCAGCAATAGCTTTTGGATGGAAGAACTTGAAGTTGAGGATTTCAAATTCATAATAACAAATCAATTAAGCTTGTTTGGAATTTGGATACAATGAATCTCAAATCCTTATGCTCCGATTTTGAGCTACTTTTTGAGTCATTGCAGTGGATTTCAAATCCACCTTAAATGTAGTCATTTGAAATCCTTACCTAAATTCTCCTCTGAAATTCAAATCTTTCCATCCAAATGCAATCTTAAAGTAATTTGTTCAAATTACAAACAAACAAAGAGGAAAAGACACCGCACTAGCGCAACTCATTCAAATGCACACAGGAAAGTGTATCAAGGAACTATTCCACCAATGACTTCACATCAAACCACTCCATTGCCAAAGGTACCAATGACCAAATCCACCAAAAGGGAGCAGCAAAAGTTAAAGACCCCACGAATAAATTCATCCAAATGGCAGCAATAAAAAGTTAACAAAGTCGGGAATCAGACACTGGTCCAATGGTTAAGACTCTCATGCTCCGGACCTCTTGTCTTGGGGCTAGATTTCTAATACTCATCCACTCCCAGAATATGTACTCAAAACAAAAAAGTTAATGAAGCCGGATATAATGTTAAGCTCTAATTGAAACTTTGAAATCAAAAATACAATAAGGCCACTACATCAACTTTAAAATAAAAATTTAAACCACACTCGACACCCAGTAACTAAAAAAGGCTTAATCAAATTAGAAATAAACACACAGATGAACAATTAAACAAGAGAGAAGGGGAAACAGCTATAGGATCACTCAACAACCGAATTGATGAAAATATTATAACAAAAACCAAAGGATAACGATAAATGGGGGTTGTGATGTTTTGCTTCCTTCTTACCAGAACCCAGATCAGAAGTGGAAGAAGGCGACACCTCTGGCGGCGGCCGGCCACCGTCAACGGCCGCCGGAGCAGATTCTTGGCCTTGACCCTTGTTGCCAAGAAAATCATGAAAAGTAGTGGGCTTCACTTCAGTATCACCACCAGCATTAATACTAACATTTGCTTTGTTATTTTTACTGTTGCCCTGCTGAGCATGAGCCATGAATATATGGACAATAATCTTTGTTATATATGTTGCATCAGAAGTAAAGGTAGCATTTTTATAATTTTCACAGCGCCATCATCACCACGGTGATGAAGCTCAGAGCTCAAGGTCGAGTCTTTAGTTTAAAAAAAAATCTAAAAAAAATTCCCAAAAATAAATTAAAATTCAAGCGGTTATTACTCTGGGTTATTAACTTGAGGGGTTTCAAGAAAGTTAAAACAAAGAAAATCCTAAGCTAGCAAAAGAGGGAATACTTGAGGGGGAGCACGAATTTCAGAAAGTAAAAAAAAAGATTCACAGGTTTTTAGGTGAGAGAGAGAGACGAGAGAGAGAGCAATAAAAAGCAAAAGTTTTTTTCTGGCAAACACAGATACAAATGTGCTTTATTCTTTTATTAATAGTTGCAGTATCTTTTCAGTTCTCTCTCTATGTAATTTTTTTTATTTTATTTTTATAGTTCTTCTCTACCAGTAAAAGAAAAAGAATCATGTGGGTTTTCTTTTGTTCAAAGGATTAATGCTTTTGTTCTTGCACACAGCACACACAATGAAAGCCAAGGAGAATTATGTTCAAAGAATTAAAGATGAAATTTTATTTCTTTGTGGGATAAAAATATGTGGAAAATTCAATGTTGGGGGCTTTTGGGGAGTTTAATGTTGCAATAGTCACTGAATCCACAAATTCATGATTGTGTTGGGGAACTCACATGAATTTTAATGTAATTATTGCTTTTCAAGCCAAGAATTGAGTTTTGAGTATGAAGTTCTAATTTGGAAAAGAAAAGGTTCAACTGAAATATCAATTGAAGTTGGGAAAAGTCTCCTTGATTTTGATTGATCATTATTTTTTTATGAAAAAATAACTATGGTGTAATGGCTAAGCTAGTCTACTACTACTATGGATAAATCCAGTGATAGTAACTATTTTAATTTCTATATTATTACAAAATAATGTGGAATAAATTTTATTTTGATAGCATTAAAAATATCAATCTAGATCCATAATTATAAATAATATTTTATTTTGTATTTCATTTAATCAATATATATTATGTAAGTATTAATAATGTCATTAATATACATATGAAAAATATATATTTTTGTACATATCCTAATTCCTGGGAGTCGAGGGTAAATGGTATCGAACCTCAAACATCTAGTATGTGGTTTGTGAGTCTTAACCATTCAGCTACTATTTGATTCTCTGCATATGATTTTTTTTTTTGAGATCAAATATTAATAATGGAGATCAAATAGTGGTCGAATAGTTCATACTAAAGTTGTCAAAACTAGTCCGACCCCAATGAAAAGGTCGGTTGAGCTGCAATTTCGTAGGCCCAAAAGCAACTGATGTTTAGCCTGAAAAGTCAAGTGACTTGCATGCAGGGACGGACACAGGGGGGGCTGGTGATGGCAACCGCCCCCCTCATCTTGCAATTAAACCCCTATAATATATTATTTAATAAATTAACATAGTATATATAAATATAAACCAAAATATCTTGCCCTCCTCCCCCCAATTTCCATGTAATTTAGTTATAAAAAATTGTATGTTTTGTTTTTATTTATATTAGATTTGATTTTGCCAGAGTCGGTCCAAGGTTTCGAGAGGCCTAGAGCAAAAAATAATATATATACAATCGCGGAGATAGGGGGAGGCCAACCCGGGTCCCGGGCCCCTCTTTTTTAAAAATAATTTAAGGTAATTTTTTTAAAAAAATTAGTTAATATTTATGTGTATTTTTTTTAGTTTTTTTTTTATCTGGCCCACCTCAATTTTATGTATCGATATACCCGTAATAATTTCTGGTTATGCCATTATATATATACATATATAAAAAAAAACTTCGTGGGCCCTCGTCGGAGAGCCTTTGTCTTTTGTCTTGCAAGCACCATCTACGCCATCCCATCCCTTTCCCTAAAAATAAATTTTTGCGTTCGTCCATGCTTGTATGTGTTAAGCATGCTGCCAAGGTCGGCCCGGTCATTTGCCAAATTGGACTCTAGAAATAGCTACCAGTGGAACATTAGTCTGGCTCGACTCAATTTTTCTCTTTGGCAATACTGAATTAATTCATTTGACAACTCTAAGTTAAGACTCTCAAGTTGGATTACCATCACATTCTCTTTTAATAGTTTGTATAGAGAGAGAAGGGAGAGAAGGGGACGTGTGAGTGGTGGTGAGTGGGAAGGAATTTCGGAGTGTGTGTAAATGTGTGAGAGAAAGAGAGATTGTGTTAGTGGATGTGTGTGTTTTGAGTACAAGTGTTGACTGCACCCACACTCTCTATCTAATGTCTATGTCCTCTCTCTCCTCCTTTCAATCAACCCTTACTCAGCCGTCCTTTTCTCACATTGGCCTTCGTGCTTTATTTTTTATTAATATCTTTCCTCAAAGATTCTCCCTACTTGTCCGCTAGATTTGTGCTCTTATTACATTTTCTTTTCAACATAGATGCTAGTAATAATATTAATTAATATCCCATCCTCGTTTTATCACAAAAAAAAAAAAAAGTATCTTGCAATGTATGGAATATACGTATGTAAGGTCTCCATAATTTGATCTTCTTGCATTGGAGTAATTTTAGAATAGTATCAGACAATATAAAAAAATATATTAAGCGTTAGGTGGTATTTTTGTAATATTAACAGTGGTGTTTTAGTAGTTTTCAGGGACGACCAGTATTAACAGTCCTTCTAAAATGTATTAGGCGTCCTTCTAAAAAGTGTTAGAGCAGTTATTCTGAAATGTATTAGTAGTTCCCTGGAGAGTATTTTAGTATTTCTCCTAAATATACCCCCGAAATGTATTAACAGTCCCTCAAAAAAGTATTAGTAGTTCTTCGAAAAAGTATTAGTAGTTCCCTGCAGAGTATTTTAGTAATTTCCCTGAATATAATTAACTTTTTCTCCCGAAATGTATTAGTTGTCCCTCGGAAAAGTATTAGTAGTTTCTCGAAAAAATATTAGTAGTGCTCCTGAAAAGTATTAGTTTTTCTTATAAAATGTAATAGTATTTCTCCATAAAAGTATTAGTTTGATCTTCCAGAAGTATTAGTTGTCACGTGAAAAATATTTATGTTGCCCCCCCCCAAAACATATTTGATGGCTCAAAAGCTATTTTAAAAACATTAGGCAAGTGCACCTATAATTTTATAGTATAGATTATTGAGTACTGAGTGTCATTCCCACGAGGATTATAAGTACTAGTAATTACCATTTTTTTGTTATCTAATCTAGCAATTTTCAGAAGTTTGTTGGATAAATAAGGAAAATAAAGAATCTAAATTAACAAATTACAATTGATACAAATAAAGGAAGATTTGTAAAATAAGAAATCAAGAGATATAAATGTGTTCGAATGTAAATCCCTCTAGAATATTTTTGTGATTTATCAAGATAAAAATACAACAATAAGCCCTTAAGCAAAAACCATCATCTTTTAATAAACTCTCGTGTTTTATGGACTGTAAACATTCCCGATTTAAGTTAAATCCTTTTTCAAGGTGAAAAACTCCTAATCTCAAGTTGATTAACTGAAATCTCTTTCTAGTTAAAACCCTCAAGATTGCATTATAACGATTTATAAATTCTCATATTAGGTTTGACCCTAATCCAGAAGATTTATGTCGTCCTATATCTAGGATTGCATGCAACTCTTTTCACTTATAAAGGTTCTTTCTCACCATAAATCTCTCGATTACCCGATGAGGAATGGGTTTCAAATCAATATACCTGAAATATTAACTCGAATAAATAAAGCATAATACAAGTGAATCACACAAGACATGAGAATTTTATTAAAAACATACAAACCTTTATCACGAATCCATTCTAGAGTTTATTACATTCAAACACTAGGGAGTTTAGCTACACATGATTTTGACAAAAGAATAAATTACACAAGAAGATTTAAGTATTGTAGATATGGTGTACTTATCTTTCTCAAAATCTCAATGGACTTCTTTCTTGATTGATGTCAATGATGTTGCTCCAAGCCTTCTTCTCCAATATTGCCCCAAGTTTTCTCCTCCAAACCCCTTGATTCCAATTCTACTTAATGGATGTAATATGATGAATACAATGAATATTTTCTGAATGTCCTCCCCCAACTCAAACTTTTGGATTTTATAGACACCATTTTTGTACAAGAATACATTAATAATGATATCTTTTGTTAAACAATTGATCCACTTTCATTGTTGGGTTGGTGAATTCTTGTATTCATATGATAATTGAGGGAATATGGGGACATGGTGCAGCAAAATAGGGTGTAAAATGTGTAAAAAAGTGGTCAAAAAGGCTTGGTTGGTGAGTTTTCCATAATTTCCGCATGAAAAGTATCAGAAAAGTGGCTATGACACGGTCGTGTTGTCCTAGAAGTTGAGCTTTTGGTCGGACACGGCCGTGTTGGCCGACACGACTGTGTCGTGTCCGACACTGTTTTGTGCGGTTTTTCTTCTCTATTGATCCCCTTCAACATGGCCGTGTTTGGCGACACGGTTTGGCCGTGTTGGACCCTTTTTCTAATTTTTGTTTTTAATTTTTTTCCTTCTTTTTGAACATGGCCATGTTATTTAACACCCCCTAGCTATGTTGAGTGATTTTTTTGGCCTTTTTTCACTTAATGTTGGCTCCAAATTGGTCCACCTATAATGTTGAAAACATCCCGCGATAAAATGCTTAAGATAATTAAAAAGACTATGATTTTTTTAACAAAACAATTTAAAGTCTATTGAATTGATACAACAAAACATGTATAAAATGACACTTATCAATATAAGTTTTCTCACATAAAAGTATTAGCAGTCCTCCCAACAAGTATTAGTAGTTTCCCTAAAAAGTATTAATAGTCCTCTGAAACTTCATGCAGACTTTCTTCTTCGTGAATCATGAATGACATGACATGAATGTACAAATATTGACCAACTTTATGAAAATGTCTGCGATATGCAGAGTTCTGATCAATCATCATCAAGGCCTAGTTTAGGATCCGATGGTGAGGAATCTCGGATTGATTCAGAGTTATGGCATCTTGTTGGAGGAGAGATGAGAGAGGTGGAGATAATCGAAGAGGCCGAAGAGGTACACAACGATTCTGGTTCGAAGAAAAATAGTTCATTGAAAGTAAAGGTCGATAACTCTCAATTTGTTGGTCCAAGTATCCCTTCTACGCAATCAAAGAAAGCTTCTCATTTGCAGTTGGAACCTGAAGCTTCTGTGAAATCTAGTCTGAAAAGCAAAAGTCCAGCAAAAGAACCCATCTCTCTCTCTCTCTCTCTCTCTCTCTCTATGTATGTGTGTGTGTGTGTGTGTGTCTGCATATATTTTGGTCTCACATTCATTGTAGTTTATGCCTTCTTCCATTAAGAGATGGGATAGGGCAAGAGACGAGCGGGAGGATGAACAGAGACCCAAATTTGCTTAATTTTTCTATTTTTTTGGTTGGGTTGGGTGTGAATTAGGTCGGTTGTTGGGGCTCCGTCTGAAAAATTCGATCCGTCAAACCGTCTGACAGGAGACTAGCTCATATATTTGTTATTTGATGAAGTCAAAAAAATATCATGCATTAGAATCATCAAAAATGAATTCAAGACTATGTATATTTGCTCGATTTTGGAAAGGTGATTTTTCATAAAATCGCACAAGGCTCTAATTCATCGTCCATTGCGTCTTAGTAGAGTTGTCAAAATGAGCTCAACCTAGTAAAAAAATTGGGTTGGGCTTCATTTTTAGAGGTCCGAAAAGAACTAGACCTATTTGGCTTAATTTATTCAGCTCGAAACACCGGCCTGACCCAATCAACACAATTGTTTTGTGTATTTTCATGGGTTTGATTGGATTGGGCTCCAAAAATAACAACTCCATCATTATTTGGCATGGACCAATTTTTTCCTTTGGCTCGTCTCGACCCGTTTGACAATTCTACGTCTTAGTCATGTTTTGAAAGTTTAATACAAAAATACGTTTAATAAGTATAAAAAATAATTTCTATCAACATGCAAGTGCGTTCATAAATATAAAAAATATATGTATATATAATTAAATTTATTATTACATAAATATATAATGTTATGTATGGATATATGTGATAAACCTATAATATTTGGATACATATTTTGAGATATTTTATTCAACTAAAATAAGTATTTTTAATTGAATTTAATCAACTTAAATACAATTATATATCACTAGGAAGAAATGCTCTAAGCTCAAATAACAACAATGCATATATCACAACTAGCCAAAACATATGATTGTACAAATTGATGTCAAATAACTCGAATATAATTGTTAAAGGTTATTACAAAATAAATTTTGAGTAAATATATCTTATAAATTTTATATTTTATGTTTTTTATATATGCAATTTGGGTATCAACTGAAGTTCAGAAAAAAGACAATAATTTGATATATTATACGTTAAAAATGGATAAAAAACGAAAGAAAAATATTAAATTAAAAAAATAAATATAATAATTAATGTAGCACACACACAAATTTGAACATATAATTTTTATATAGTGATGTTATTATTATATATATAGTTTTCTAGGAATTAATTCAGTAATTAGCAAAATTGATGTTACATATTTCAATTATATTTTACTATTTTGGGAGTATGGTTGAGGCAGAATTTTTTTTAACATACTATTTATAAGTGACTCGCTTTATATATATATATATATATATATATATATATGTGTGTGTGTGTGTGTGTGTGTGTGTGTGTTTTTGCTGAAAAAAATAAATATTGATAATTATTGGCTTGTATTATCTAACTATCTAAATATGATTAATTAGAAGTTACCTAATCGAGCGCTACCCAACTCCCTTGTAATTTAGATATGTGTCCCATTTTGATTTTTTTTAGTGGAAAAGAAATACATAGATATGTTATAATGAAGCACATGTTTAAAGGAAATTTGAGAAATTCCCCCTTCTTCTAGGGGCATTTTTCACCTAAAGTATTAAAACTTGATTTATGCCTCTACACTCCTACTGCTCACCAAGTTCAGTTCGAAGAAAAAATTGAATTCACAATTATTTTTTGCACATTTCAAGAACAGTTACAGCTATATACTTATTCCTTATATTATATCTAACAATGCCAAATTATACTGGTTCTAAAAATGGTAAATTGGCCAAATTTTTAGGATTTTTAGAACGAGTATAAGTGTTAGATATAGCATAGAGAATGAGTATGCAGTTGTCATTGTCTTGAAATGTGCAAAAAGATTGTGAGTTCAATTTTTTATTCGAATATAATTTGGTGGGCGGTGAAATGGACAATTAGGTGGCAATAGAAATATCAGTATAAATCAAGTTTTAATTATTACGGCATTTTTCGTTAATACCCCAGGTGGGGGCAATTTATCAAATTTCTCATGTTTAAATCACAAGATATCCTTTGACATTTAAGGATAGCAAGACAAATTCGTAGAATGATATTTTTTTCAAAGATATTTAATGATGAATGGAAAGTACAAAGCAATATTTTGAATTTGAATACACAAATCAATGAAAATGATGTTAATGGTCAGTTAACTCCACTCCAACCTCCAGTAAAAAAAAAAACTAATAAGGATATCAAATTGTCAATGAGTTGTGTTACCTATTTTTTGTTTTTTTGATCCAGAGCATCTCTACACCAGTCGAGGGTACAGACCCTTTTTTTGGACAATAGGACGTCACAACACACATCTCCATACTTCTTTGGATGATGAGACATTCGTCCTCCCTAGTGATGGTCCTAATCTCTGGGAGAAGAGGGACAACCCCAACCCCTCATTCGCGTTAGTCAATGTTTTAATCCAGGACCTTAAAGATGCAATTTCCAAGGCCACTAGCTCAACCCTTGGGGTTTAATGAGCTGTGTTACCGAATCACCACAAACTAACTAGTGGATTTCGGAAAGATCATTGTTTATAAACCAGTCTCATTTTATTTTTATTTCAAAAATTTATTGTATAGATTATTCGATTATTTTATTAAAATACATATTTTTATGGAATTTAGATTGTATTATTGCAAAAGAAGTATGTTTTTGAATTTGTATATTTAAATTAATAAAAAAGTCAGACCATTCTAGTCCCAAATAAAACACCTCGGATAAAGTGTGTCTCGAATTCGATAAACACGCTCCAAACTACATCCTTTAATTTGCATCCCAAAAAGTCATGCTTAATTAAAAAAATTAACAATTAAGGCTGTGATGGATGACCTTTCATTCCGTTTTATTTCATTCTTTCAGTGAATAATGATAAAAAAAAATATTTTGGAAGATTGTGAATTTCTTTGAGTGTGTGATTGGATGTAGGATGAAAATGTGATGATCATAGTTGATGTAATAATTTTTTTAGTAAAATACTATTGGATGTAATTGGTGATTAAAAAGTTAAGAGATAGTTAATAGTATGTTTGTGATATGATTGTGTAATAATGATAGTTAAATTAATCTTTTATGTGGTTGATAATTGAAAAACTGAGAAAAGATGAATAGTTTATTTTTTGGTAAATACAACATCACCCCCTAAAATTTGCCCTATGTCTTATTTACCCCCTCTAAACTTGCAAATGTAACACTTACCCCCTTTAATTAAATTAGAATATAATGTATTGACAAAACTACCCTTATTAAAAATGAATCTACACAATTTTTAGTAAATTTTGAATATTTTGTACCCTATTTGATTTACATTCTTATTAAATTCAAAAAGTAATTTTTTAATTATATATTAAGTAATTTAAACTTTGAATAACTACACAAAAACACTTAAATATGAATGATGGATGAAAATTATAATAACTATTCAATTTAAATAAACTTTCAATATTAAAGAAATATGAATAAAAATGTTTTCTTAAACCTAATTTGGTTATATATTTTACATTTCTTCATTTATTTTTTACTTATCTAATATGATTCGCAATACCAAACAATGATGCTTTTATATGCTCCAAGTCTAGTGTGTCTTTCCCTACATTAACGTCGTTACCAGACTATCATATGAATCCAGGATAGATATAAGAAGTAAAATACTTTATCTTTTTCCTCAATCTTTACACCAACTTTCCCCAGTTGATCCACCATTCCATGAAACTGGTTCATGTGATCCATTAGATTGTCACCCTCTACCATCTTCATCCTATATAATTGTCGTTTCAGAAGCAACTTAGTGGATAAATTTTTTCCAAGATACAAGTTCTCCAATTTTTTCCACAAGGTAGGTGCCAAATCTTCAGTATCATCATCCATGTTGTCCGCAATGCAAAGTCAAATTGTACTGACACAACGCGATTTCAGATCCGCCCACTGTGTGTCTTTCATTTATGTTGGTTTCCCCTCATCTCCCTTCAATGCCAGCGTCAGGCCCTGTTAAACTAGGAAATTCTTCACCTTTCGTTACCAAAGATGAAATTTCCTTTGACGTCAAATTGTTGCACCTTGAATGAATTTGCCATTGCCACTGTGTCCATTCGAAAAAATTGAATCTCAATTTTCTACCTTACCCGAGTTACCAAGTGGCTCGATACCACTTGTTGGCGCAACGGAGACGTGTCGTGATCTGAGATTTAATTTATCCGAAATATCCGACAAATAACACCAACAAAATGATGGCAAAAATAAATAACACCTACGAAATATAAAATGCACGTAGAGATTTTAATAGTTCGGTGAAACCCACCTACATCCACAAGAGTTTTCATTCTTTACTAATAAAGAATTTTCCAATACAAGACAATTACAACTCTTGAGTTTTATGGACCAAACCCAAGAAAATAAAAGACTCATACAACCACTTTATTAGTTATCAAAGAACACTCTCCCAACTCTTTTGTATTGACCCAAGAGAAAAAATACTCTGAGTGTTTCCCTGCACTTATCACAATTTGATTCACACAAATTGATCCTCAAATGCCACATTCTATCTCTCTCACTTAAACTCTCCGGTTGGTTGTGATTTTGCATATCCTCCCCAAGCCTTTTTATAGGCAATAAGGGAGCAATTTCACTGAGGAAAAAAAACAAGCCAATTTAAAATTCGACACGTTGTGCCGACCTTGGAAAAAATGACAGCCCCCCAAGATTGACCTTCAAATATTACCCGTAAACCAAAACATCAAATATCATTGGCCTTCAATTCACTACATATGTCGAATCAATAAGGTCTTGAGTCCACATGATTCAATCTGCCAATGCACATGTGCAGTTTAGTTAACACCACTAGTCAATTGTCGAGAGGGATGACCTCAATCTATCCTCTCGCCCATCAGGATTTTTCACATACCCGTCTGCACCCTGGAAGCCTTCTTGCGCGCTCCACTTCAAGTAATCATTTGAAGTCACCAGATGATACAAATTTTGATACTTCTCTCCCATCATTAGGACCTTTCCGCCATGTGTGACTTTCAGGACTCCACATCCAGCTGAATACTCACAGCTAGGGCGTGCACGGGACTTGGAGATTACCAAACCTGAACCAATATCCGAGCCAAAAAATATCCAAATTGAAAATATCCTTTCACTTTTCCCGCGCCAAATCGAAACAAAACGATAATTCTCATGGTACGATTCTAGAGATTTTTAAATAGTCGCACCGAGACTCGTACCGAATCACGAACCATACCGAACTGAATATATAAAATTAGAACTAATTTTAAATAATTATATATATATATACATATATAATATTTTTATTTTATCTATATTTTGATATTGAATTAACTACCCATTTCTTTGAAATTCAATACTATATAAAACATAAAACTAAAATTATTAATATATTAAATTAATAATTGAATATGAATTTAATTCCCTAAGAATTACATTATATTAATTTTTATCAAAAACCGGTTGTCGTTATATTAATTTATTTGAATGTGCCCAATAATTTAAATTATAAAATCATGTTTGATTTGTAGAAAATATTTAAACTTGATGATATTTTACTTAAAGGATCATAACTTGAATCATGAACTAATGAAGAAAATAGATTGAACTAAAATTAGTTAAATAATTAGTAAATTGCACTAAACTAGAGTAAACGTCTAATCAAGAAATTTAGACATTGAGATTATAAACTTTTATTTCATATTAATTTATCAAGTTATTAGTTAATTAAAATTTCTCTAAGTCAAGATCCCATGGCAATTTGACTAAGATTGTATAATATTATTGTGTGATAGAGGCTAATAAATTTACCATTCGTTGAGATTCTAGATTTTTACTACTAACTATACGAATAACATAATATCTAAAACATATTATGTTAAAATCCAAAAACAAAAATCAATACGTTGAACTATAAATTAGATAAAAAAAACAATATTTAAAAGATAACTTGATAGTAAATTAATAATGTAGTATAGTCTATAATTATATATCATGAAAGAAAGATTTACAATATTAAAAATTTAGCACTTAAATATGAATTAAATAAATTTTATGTATAAGTTAAATATAAAAATATCAAAAAGTTAAACTCATGTATTACTAATGGTTTTAGTATGTGTTTTTGAGATTACACTAAAAAAAGATTGAAAGGATAATCGTTTAATAATTTTTACACTGATTTTTCCTTTCACTTTTTTGTGTGTGTTTTGTTTCTGAATAATCTTTAAATCTTCGTTTCTCCGAACCATCCCGTACCATCCCATTAGAATCGAATCTCCATCCCGAACAATCTCAAACTTTCGGAAAGGATATTTTTTATGCTTCGGTTCTAGAGATTTAATTTTGGGATTTTCGAACTTCGTGACAGTCCTGGAGATTTCTAAATCTCCGGGCCGGACCGTGCACACCCCTACACAACCCTTGGAATCCAATTGGCTCAAGGAAATTAGATTCTTTTGCATCGTTGGGACATATGTCACACCATCCAAAGTACGATCGACTTCATTATCCTTTTTGATTTTCACCCATCCCATGATTCTACAAGTATAACCATCACCTACAGACAAAGTTCCTGTCATCTTCCATTGAAGTGAATCAATATAATCTCATCTGGAGCACACATGATTATGTATCTCGAATCTAAAATCATCCCATCTCGAGAAGAAGTATCTATACTTGTGAGACTTTGTAAACATCTTCATCTTTCGCAGCTATCACCGCCACCTTTATCGTCATCATCATTCTTTCTTTGAGGACAATTCCTTTTAATGTGAACTTCCACGTGACAATGATAGCACACGATACCCTTTCCCCTGGTCCTTTTATCTGACCTGCTAGTCATAGACCCACCACCACTAGATTTTCTCCGGTACCAATTCATGCCCCAAGCAACCAGAGTAGATTCATGTCTATCCTCTTGGTTTGCCTTATTTTATTTTATTCATGGGATAACAATGATGCTTTTATATGCTTCAAGTCTAGTGTGTTGTTCATATACATCAACATCGTCACCAAACTATTATATGAATCCGAGATAGAGGTAAGAAGTAAAAGAGCTTTAGCTTCTTCCTCAATCTTTACACCAACTTTTCCCGCCAGTTGATCCACCAATCCATGAAACTGGTTTGTGTGGTCCATCAAATTGTCACCCTCTGACATCTCCAGTCTATATAATTGCCTCTTCAGAAGCAACTTTGTGGATAAATGTTGGTAAAATTATATAATAGATTTTGATGATGCTATTTAAAACATAGATTAGGAAGTTGGCACCCCAATTCTGCTGTAAAATCAACTTGTAATAGATAGGGTTCTATTAGCTTAGTCGAAGCGACCAAGTTTAAGATTGCAGAAGTCGACTGGAGACCAAGATGAAGAATCAGCTAAGTGGCAGCCGAGTAAAGTGAAGACAAGTCTCAATCAAGTATCAAAAAGTCTGTTTTTGTCAGCTAACAGGCAGTCAAGACATTCCAAAATGATTGGAGCTGACCCAAGACAAGGGGAAAGCATCTGTTAAAGTCAAAGTCGATTGTGATGAATCCGTTGCACTCAAGACGAGGAAATTACTTATTTTTGTAATGCATCCACACTGCAGTGCTTAAAGTAGCTATCCCAGAAGCGTGCAAATAGAATAAACCAATGGGAAACACTGAGCAAGTGTCAGACCCTGAAAACCTACAAAGTTCAATTAAACTAGGATATGTCACCATCACCTGCTGCAACTCAAGACAAGACAAGCCAATGATCTCAAAGTATAGTTTGAAAATGCATCTATCTCTTCAACGGATACATTTTTCAATCAGGCACTATAAAAGGCTGAGGAATTCATTTGAGAGAGGGTTATGAATTTCAAGCTATAGACACATACTTTCAAGCAAGAGCAAGCTACTCTCAAGCATTCTATTCAAATCCTCAAGCTTAAACTAGAATAAAATCGATCCAAGATATTCAGTGAAGGAAAGACAACTTCAAAATTTGTTGATGAGGAAATCTTTGTTGAAAAACAATGGGTCTACACATCCAAGGTTGAAGGAAGTGTAGTGAGGTTCCAGTTCGAAACAAAGCTTTAGACTGTTGGAGGACTGCATGATCAAATCCAAAAGTGTGAAGGAGCTAAAATGGCAGGACAACCGTCTTGTGAAGAGTGTTTGATAAATGGTTTTATCATGATTTTGATGATTTTATTTTTATACCAAAACAATGTTTTTAAAGGTTGTCCAAATACTCCTAAATGATTTAAAATGGTTTTAAATATTTTCCGGAGTATTTCTTCAAGTCTATTTTCGACAAAATTGGACAACGCTTTTATATGATTTTGTGTCAAGTGTTTTTACATCAAAACAATGCCCCTGAATGTTGTCCTAATACTTCCGATTGGTCTAAAATATTTTTACTATTTTTTGGAGTATTTCTTGAAGTTTATTTTTGATATAAAATTGGACAACACTTATGTTTCAGGCTCGACCAATCGCCCTATAGGACAACCCGTACCCGTGTTGAGTTTTGGAATAGAAAAAAGGGACGGGGAAAACTTGGGGCGGCCGGTCGACCGGAGGTCGGCCGGTAGGGGCGGCCGGTCGACCCTCAGGCGACCGGTCGACCCTAGGCGGCCGGTGCCGGGAAGCCCCTCAAGGTGCGATCTTCTCTGTTTCATATTTTAACTACCCCCAACCGGTCCAACATGAGGCGACGGGTCGCACCCCCTCCGACCGGTCCCCCTGTGTAAAAATTGCGAGTTTTCAATTTTAACTTATCTCGCACGACGGTTGAACCCCTCGTTTGACAAAGAAACTATCCTCGAGTTTGCGGACAACTTTTCCTTAATTTGAGGGGTTGATTTCTAACATGACTCTTTTCTTCAATTGTCTTGGTATTTTTACAGAATTCATGTCCCCAAGAGGAGCCTATCATGTACAAGACATCTTCTATAGAAAGGAAGATTTGCAGGTGTTGCAATTATAGTCCCCATTTAGAAATTTGAATGATTTTGTTGCAATTATAGTCCCCGTTAATGATTTAGAAATGGTCTGTCAAAAATGTCATTTTGGTGGGAAATTCCTTGGACTATTTCATTTTGGAGGGAAAAACTCCATTGCTAAAAGCCTACAAGCTTAATTTATTGTTTCACTCCCACTAACAGAAAATAAGGAAAAAAAGTGCTTACATTGCAATTATTGCTCTCTGGGTGGACAAAGTTAAAAACATCCCATTCTGAACCAGGTGGCTTAGCCCACCTGGCCACCACAAGCAATTGTGGGGTGGAGGTCAGGGGTTCAAATCTCTGCTCCATCAAATTGCTCCCCGGGGCATATGCGAGCTGGTGAAGATTTGGTGGGAACTCATCTTGAATAACATCCGTGTGGGTTCGATTCGGGAGAGATCGTTATCGATGTAGATTGGGGGTCGAACATAATTGTTCTCTTTACCAGGAGGATCTGGTTGTACGTCGCCAGACCCGTCGCCGAATCGACCAGTGCGTGCACATCCCGCGGTTTACCTTTGGCAAAGCAATGAGGAGCGGAGTGTTGTCCTCGGCGTAGTCGGGCGTAAGGCGCAGTTCTGGAAACTGAGTTAAAAAACAAAAAAAAAACATCCCATTCTGATGAAAAAAGTGGAACATAAGAGATATATTACATTGCAATTATTGCTCTCTGGGTGGACAAAAAATAATGCCATCAACTTTTTGTAAAAAAAGTCATACACCAACAAAAAATAATGCCATTAACTTTTTGTAAAAAACGTCATACACCAACATTAGACATCATTAAACAAATAGTCATCAAAACACCAAACATTAACTATTTGCATTAAACATCATCAAAACACCAAACATTCTCAAAATATTAGCCATTAACACAAAATACTGTCATTAACTGTTTCCATTAAACATTAGATAATACACAGCAGCAAAAGTTTTTTAACAGCAAAATAGTCAACCTAAAACTAATTTTTCTTTGTTCCAGCTCTCTTGGACAATGATGTTGCAACACTCAATTGTGACATTGTAACATACTTCTTCCCTCCTTTGTTGATCACTTTTACCCCTTGAACTGTGTTTGAGATTGTTGCATCCTGTCTAGAGGACTGGCTCTCACGAAGATCAAAAGCCATGGGAAGTGGGGCTCTTATATTGACTGTTGATGGTGGCTTGAGAGTTGATGGTGCACATATAGTTTTTTTCCTTGCATGATTGTTCAACCAAACACTTATTAGACTAAATAAAATGCAAAGAACTAATATAAATTAAAAGTGAAACACTTACAATCATTTTTCTTTTTTGTCCAGTTTTTGTGGTGATAGTAACACCATCAGAGGTATTCTTCACAACTTCCTCCATTTCCTGTGAGGTAAAAAAAAGACATTCACTAAATATCAGCAATTGTACATTAAATATTGAAATAAACATTGAGATCAAGTTACATTTGCATTGTCTTCATCTTGTGTTGGCTGAGGGAAGTTATCAGGCCCATGACTCTTTAGTTCTTCATCTTCATCTTGTAAACCCTCTTCAGCCAATTTCTTCCAATTACATGCCCTCTGGTTGTGCCCCTTCTGTCCACACCACTTGCAAGTTACTGAGTATTTTTGCTTACCAAGTTTCAATGTATTGTTTTTTCTTTTGTTTTCTTTTTCCCTTTTCTCATCAGCCCCAAGCCTCCTTGCCCTTGAAGGTCTTCCTCTCTTTTTTCCAAAGTTAGGAGGAAGTGGTGGAATATATCCAGTTTTCTCCCATAACATTGGACCACTCATAGGATTGATAGGTGCCTCATAAACTTTGCAATAAGTCTCAACTGAATAGCAATCAAGAATATAATCCTCTGGATCCTCTGTGAGTGCTTCAATTGCACTGACACCATGTTTACATGGTATCCCTGTTAAATCCCATAGCATGCAGCTGCAAGTGTGAGCATGCAAATCAACTGTGTGCCTTGAACCATCACTGCAATCAATTTCAAACTTCCAATCATTTGACTTTATAGGAATACAATGAACTGCCCTATCCCCATTTTTCTTAACAATCTTCATTATTTTGACGGGTTGGGACTAAATATGCAACACACCAATTCTTATGGGATGTTTTCTGCCCAAATTTTAACATTGGGACTAAATATGCAACTTGTGGGACTATAATTGCAACACCTCAAATCTAATGGGACTAAAAGTGCAATTTCCTCTCTTCTATAAATAGAGGAAGAATTGAAGCAACACAACAAGAGAGAAAACTACAACACAACAAGATACACTCAAGAATACACTTGTTCTTACATTGTCTTATTTATTGTTGTAATTTGCCTAGCTATTCACTTTCACATTCTTGAGGTCTACGCTATTCTTGATTACACTTGCACTCAATTGTATAATTCATTATCGAGTTGTAATCTTGAATTTTTGGGTTATCATTCAACACAAGATATCCTTGTGAGTGTTCTTGTGGTAAGAACACACTTGGGTGATCTAGGTGTTAGGTGTGAGAAGATTGTGGTAATCTTCTTGTCGAGGTGTTGAAGAATTCAGTATTCTTCAAGGTTGAAGATTGTGGTAATCTTCACAAGGTGCCGTTGGAGATTGTGGTAATCTTCAAGAAGAGATTGTGGTAATCTCAAAGGTGGTGTTGAAGAAGAGTGTGGTGCTCTTCAAGGTGTTGTTGTATTAATTTTGGTAATTAACAAAATCTTTTTTCTTTTTGAAATCCATCCCGGATATACTGGGGTGGTAGGGGATTAGGCCCTAGGTGGGTTGAACCTCTATAAATCGACGTGTGTTGTTTACATTCCGCACCTTTATTATTGTCTTTGAGCATTCGTTTCGAAAAAGAGGGTAAAATCGAAAAGATGGAGATAATCTATTCACCCCCCTCTAGATTATCGTATCTGGAAACAGAAAGCATTTTTATCTGAAAAATCAGCAGGGGCGACCGGTTGGAGGGCTGGGCGACCGGTCAGAGGCTAGGGCGACCGGTCGGCCTCAACTCTTCAGACCCAGCTTACACTACTTTTGCAAATACCAGAAGTTTTGCAAATCCAATTTTTGATCCAAAAACGTGAAAAATACAAATATAGACCTCATTCAATATACATTATGTCATAATCAAGCTCGAAATGAGGTAAAATACTCAGCGGTGTACGATTAAAAAGTTCGCGAGTTATCCTTGAAACAAAATTAAACACATCTCAAGTTTTTGTTAAAACATGCAATCCCAAAAAAAATATCGAATATGTTTAGTTCGATTATGACGAACCATATTTTGAAAAATAAAATTTGCACCGGGCTTGTTATCACAGAAAAATAAGAATGTTTTAATACTTTGGATACAACAAGTCATAAGAAGAAGTGCCTTTCAAGTATTTGAAAATTTCTTTTAACAACACTTTAAAGAGATTCGTTGGGATTATTTTAAGTCGAGCATATAGACATAAGGCATATAGAATGTCAAGTCTAAGGAGTAATAAACGAATAAACATACCTCGAATTCGTTTGTCAATCGACATGCCTACTCAACCTTTGTCAATTTTCACATTTGTGGCTATATAGGTAGAAATGGTTCTTTCTTCTTCAATGCCTCACTTCTTCTTTTGAGTGTGGAATATAATCACCTTCTTGGCATTGTTGAACTTGAATTCCAATGATCAAATTTGAGCTTCCCTCATCATGATCATCTTAGGTTCACCTTGCATTGACTTGGAAAAAATATCTTGCACAAATATTTATTAGTAGCACCAAAAAACTTATCAACATAAATTTGCACAAGTAAACAACCTTGCCCTTTTTCAAAACAAGAAGTGTAGTATCAACTTTACCTTTTGTAAAATTATTTTGCAAAAATAGCTAAGTCTATCAAACCATATACGGGGTACTTGTATCAACCGTTCAAGGCCTTTTTATAAAAATCATTTGGCCTAAAAATTTTAAACTCCGATAGACTTCTATTTGAATAAAACCATTTAGAAAATTGGATTTAACATCCATTTGGTATTTTTCTTCCCTTCTTCGTCCCCTTTGTCATTTGCACACACAATTCACTCCAAATGAGTTTTGTTGTATAAATTACATATTTTGAGTTTATCATCATCATTGCTCGTCTTTACTGATTGAATGGAAAGATTTCTACTCCTTTATCTCAATTGGGTTGAATATTGAGAACTTGGCCTATATGTATATTTCTTGATGAAATTCTTATATAATTGTGCTGTGATTGATGATTGTTGATGGGTGATATTTATCAAATTGCTTTTGGTGATGAAAAACTTGGCTTGATTACATTTACAAAGGCTATATATATCTTCTTCAATTTTTTGACGCCCGCCAAGTGTTCGATAAAACGTTTCAATGAAAAATTCATCACCTACATGATTCTCTTACTTCTAAATGTCTTATATA
The DNA here is from genome assembly GCA_016081115.2 of Rehmannia glutinosa. NCBI lineage: Eukaryota > Viridiplantae > Streptophyta > Magnoliopsida > Lamiales > Orobanchaceae > Rehmannia > Rehmannia glutinosa. The sequence goes on from CM071925.1 coordinate 15,328,337, forward strand.
CTTATAGAGATCATGTTCTGCAAATCAAATGAGTTTTCATAAGCTTCTACAAGTCGTATGATAGACTTTTCCCTCCTATTTGGTTTATAAGCTTCAATGTTCAAATCATTCAATACATCGGTTTAGTTGCGCACCTTGATATGAATATATGATGTGTTTATCGTGCTAACATTCTTTTTGATGATTCCAAAGGGGGAGAAATAGGTTATGAGCTCTTTAGCTCAAAGAAGCTAAGAGAAGCTTAACGAAAAGAAGCTATAAGCTATGGCTTGATAAAGCCATAAGTTGTGGATCATATTTAGTCCACTTGGTGTTTTATGGCTGTGTATGATTCTTGGTCCATTGGTTGTAGTATGGACTTATATATGTTTCTAATGATGTCTTTTGGGGGAGCTTTTAAGTTATTGATACTTAAGCTCAATATTGAAAAGCTAAGCCTTTAGCTTTTGATTAAATTGCTTCTATTACTCTTGTTGTGCATGTTGATAGGGAGAGCATTTGCTATATGTGTTTGAATATCTCTACTCCCTTCTTTGTGTTTATATTGCGCGGAATATTGTCGCTCTCAACGGATATTTATTTTTTACCAGAAAACTTGTTCTGATTTCAATATCGCCTCTCAAAATTGTTTTGCTTTCAAAATCGACCTTGTTGAATTGTTTTGGTTTGTAATCATCAAAAAGGGGGAGATTGTTTGATAAATGGTTTTATCAGGATTTTGATGATTTTGTTTTTATACCAAAACAATATTTTTAAAGGTTGTCCAAATAATCCTAAATGATTTAAAATAGTTTTAAATATTTTCCGGAGTATTTCTTCAAGTCTATTATCGACAAAATTGGACAACGCTTTTATATGATTTTGTGTCAAGTGTTTTTACATCAAAACAATGTCCCTGAATGTTGTCCTAATACTCCCAATTGGTCTAAAATGTTTTTACTATTTTTTGGAGTATTTCTTGAAGTTTATTTTCGATATAAAATTGGACAACACTTATGTTTCAGGCTCGCCGGCCGCCCTATAGGGCAACCCGCACTGTGTTGAGTTTTGGAACATAAAAAGGACGGGGAAAACTTGAGGGAGGCGGCCGTCGGCCGGGAGGTCGACTGAAGAGGGCGACCGTCGACCCTAGGCGACAGTGCACAGGAAGCCCCTCAAGGTGCGATCTTCTCTGTTTCATATCTTAACTACCCCAATCGGTCCAACATGAGGGGACCGGTCGCACTGCCCAACATGAGGGCGACGGTCGCACCCCCTCCGACCGGTCCCCCGTGTAAAAATTGCGAGTTTTCAATTTCAACTTATCTCTCTTGTGCGGCCGGTCGGACCCCTCGTTTGACAAAGAAACTATCCGTTGAGTTTGCGGACAACTTTTCTTTAATTTGAGGGGTTGATTTCTACAGTTTCTTTTCTTCAATTGTCTTTGTATTTTTTACAGAATTCATGTCCCCAAGAGGAGCCTATCATGTACAAGACATTTTCTATAAATAGAGGAAGAATTGAAGCAACACAACAAGAGAGAAAACTACAACACAACAAGATACACTCAAGAATACACTTGTTCTTACATTGTCTTATTTCTTGTTGTAATTTGCCTAGCTAGTCACTTTCATATTCTTGAGGTCTAGCCTATTCTTGATTACACTTGCACTCAATTGTATAATTCATTATCGAGTTGTAATCTTGAATTTTTGGGTTATCATTCGACACAAGATATCCTTGTGAGTGTTCTTGTGGTAAGAACACACTTGGGTGATCTAGGTGTTAGGTGTGAGAAGATTGTGGTAATCTTCTTGTCGAGGTGTTGAAGAATTTGGTATTCTTCAAGGTTGAAGATTGTGGTAATCCTCACAAGGTGCCGTTGGAGATTGTGGTAATCTTCAAGAAGAGATTGTGGTAATCTCAAAGGTGGTGTTGAAGAAGAGTGTGGTGCTCTTCAAGGTGTTGTTGTAAGTTGGTGTTGTATTAATTTTGGTAATTAATAAAATCTTTTTTCTTTTTGAAATACATCCCGGATATACTGGGGTGGTAGATGATTAGGCCCTAGGTGGGTTGAACCTCTATAAATCGATGTGTGTTGTTTACATTCCGCACCTTCATTATTGTCTTTGAGCATTCATTTCGAAAAAGAGGATAAAATTGAAAAGATGGAGATAATCTATTCACCCCCCCTCTAGATTATCGTAGCCGCTTGGATTTACAAAGAGCTGAGTCCCAGAAGTAAAACCAGCTGTGTGATCAAGGCCTAGCTTGAACCGTCACCATTTTGTAACAAAGTCACCGTTACTTAGTGGATTATCTCCAGGGGTTGGGGAAGAGTGCATTAGAGGAATTACCCCATCCTCAAACCACTATAAAAATTGCTCTGTGTCTTTTACATTCAGCACTTTAATTCTTGCACATCTTATATATTGTTTGTTATATTTGCTAAGTATACTGATAATAACTAACCCAAAAACAAGTGTTGAAAATGTATTTTAATCAAAGGGTGAAAGACTTCCACTGTAAAACCAAGTCTATTGTTTCTGAGTTATCTTATCAACAGCTCAGTCGAGTATGTTAAGTGGCTAACTCTACTGTGAAGATTGAACTAACATGTCAATCAAGGACTAATCTGACTTGTGACTAAACTCTAAAAGGACTAAAATCGAAATTTGCTAAAGTCTATTCAACCCCCCTTCTAGACTTTAAATTATCACCCTTTGGAACCTATAATAAATTTTTCCCGAAATACAAGTTTTCCAATTTTTTCCACAATTTTGGTGCCGAATCTTTAGAATAATCATCCACAACATTATTGATAGTGTTGTCCGCAATACAAAGTCAATCGTGTTGATGAAGTGCGATTTCAGTCTGCCCATTGTGCGTCTTTCATTTGCAATGTTTTTATTCTCTCCCTTCAACGCCAGTACTAGACCCTGTTGAATTAGAAGATCCTTCACCCTGTGTTGCCAAAGAATGAAATTTCCTTTGCTGTCAAATTTTTGTACCTTGAGTATATTTTCCATTGCCAGGGTGTCCATCGAAAAAATCGAATCTCAATTTTCTACCTTGCCCGAGTTACCAAGTGGCTCTGATGCCACTTGTTAGGCATAGCAGAGACATATCGTGATCCTAGATTTGATTTATCCGGAATATCCGACAAATCACACCAACAAGATGATGGCAAAAATAAATGAAACCAACAGAATAAAAATGCACGCAGAGATTTTAATGTGTTTAGAGAAACTCGTCTACATCCATGAGAGTTATCATTCTTTACTAATAAAGAATTTTTTTGTACAAGAAAAATACAACTCTTAAGTTTTATGGACCAAACCCAAGAAAATAAAAGACTCGTACAACCACTTTATTGGTTATCAAAGAACACTCTTCTAACCCCTTTGTATTGCCCCACGAGAAAAATTACCCCGAGTGTTTCCCCACACTTATCACAATTTAACTCACACAAATTGATCCTAAATGCTACACTGTATCTCTCTCTCTTACACTTTTCGAATGGTTGTGATTTTGCATCTCCTTCCCAAAGCCTTTTTGTAGGCAATAAGGGAGCATTTCATTGACGGAAAAAAAAAAAAAACCAATTTGAAACTTGGCACCTTGTGCCAACCTTGGAAAAAATGACAATCCCCAAAGATTGACCAATTATATTTGGTGGGGGCTGCTACCTAACAATGAGACATAGATATAGGGGTTTTATTGTATTTTCCCCTTTATTTTTTCAAAATTTCCACAAACAATTCAAACGGTGGAGCAAAAAAAGGTTTTTGAAGAAATATTTACAAATTATTTTGAGAACAAATCACACACTAAATAATCCAAATTAAAATTAATCCCAGATCAATAACTAGGTTTGGTAGTTGAATCATACCCGAATGATAGACTTAAACCCTAGACCTAATTATGACAATTAATTTTTATATGCATATATCTTTTTAAAATATCATATATACTAATCAACCCAAATTTAGTTTGCACTCCAATTTGAACCTAATGATATAAGGTCATAGAGGCATTACTAGAGATGTCAAAATGGGCTAAGCCCGTCGGCCCGCCCCGCCCCGCACCACCAAAGATAGAGAGATGAGTTGATGACTTAATAAGCCGCCAAAAGGCGAGCCTAAATGGGTCAGCCTATTTGGGCCATGGGTTGAGGTGGGCCAACCTACTGCGGGGGCGGGCTAGCCCGCTGGATGGCCAATTGTTTTTTAAAAAAATTAATAATGAAATATTATGTAAGAAAAAGACTGACCATCAATTTTTTATGGCATATTGCTTTAACTTTGGAGATTTAACAATATTTCTACTCAGACTTTTTCTGTATGAGACCAAATTTGTAAGTAAAACTTAATTTCAAGAAAGGACATAAAATTAAATAATGATTTCATGGCTTAACTTCTAACACTAACAATTTTTTTGAAGATAAACTGAGCTAAAATTAAAGATTGCACATTCGGACAAGCTAACACTTAGAATGTTTTTTTTTTTTTTTTAGAAACTATTGTTCGTTATTTTGTGTAGATCAAATTTAGGTTCAAGATTATATGAATACATTTGGAAATTAGGTCCAGACATCAAATGAGCTCTTAGGCACTAAACGCAAAAAGATTGGTAGCTTTTAATTTTTTTCTCTTTTGGATAACTCTAATCGATATTCAATTTATGTGCATTAAAATATAAATTTAATATCAAGTTTTAATATATTGTTAAATTAAAAACTTGATGGAAACATGTAAAATCCATAACATTTTTTTTTTGAACTTATGGTGGGCTTGCCCGCCCAACCCACGCCCCAAGGCGGGTTGGGTTTGGGTTAAGGTTTTTCTGGACCGCCATCCTAGCGGGCTGGCCCACCCCGCCCCGCAAATAGTGGGGTTTTGGCGGGCTGTGGCCCGTTTTGATTCTAGACATTACTTGATGTCAAACTTATATAAAATCAAATTTTGTTTACATTAAATCTAGTATAGTTTATAATAAAATTATTGACTACTTAATTAAAGTTTAATATAATAAGTAAAATAAGTATAATGTTCAACACTTTCACCCAAAATTTATTAGTAAAAATCCAAACTGGAAAACAAGTGGATATCAAAATTCCAAATCTAGGATGGATAAGTGCAAATATGGTTATTCATAATCTATCCAAATGACATCAAAATTTCAGTGGATCTTGTTTAGATAATGTAGTTGAAATTTGAAATTTAAACAAAGAAAATAACTTTATTTCCTCTTTTTTTTTGGCAAAAACTCATATAAGACTGTCTTACGGGTCTGAATTCGTAAGACGTATCATAAGACCCGCAGATCCTATTGACCAAGTCCGCGTGTCAAAGGCACCTGCTACTTTTTTTTTCCTTTTTTTCTTCCTGAGTTGAAGTAACAGTTTTATGAGAAAAAATATCGATTTTTTTAGATAAAGTATCATATTTTTAATATAGCCACATATTATAATTACCTTACAGTGAAGGAAAAATAAATATATCAGAGTTAAAGTAACACCTTTATGAGTAAAAGTATATATTTTTGGGGACCAAATATCATGTTTTAAGAGTAAAAGTATCTATTTTTTGAAATAAAATATCATGTTTTTTAATATAGTCACATATTATGAATTCAATACAAAGAAATAGAGCACGCAGTAAAAAAGGGTTTGAGATTTTTCTCTCTCTAAAGAATTCTCTCTGGAGAAGCCCCACTAATTCCTCTTTCTAATCCATCGAATTCTTAACATATTTTATTGTTCTTATCTTGTTCATTACTTTTAATTAAACCGTCCATTAATCTGCTAACTTAAAACACAAATCTTGTGTTTTTTCTTGCCATTTCTCCAGAACATTCGAAAAGTTAGGGTTTCACTGGGAGCTTGCCCCACCCTGCACCACTAGGGTTCCGCCCTTTGAGGCGCCGTAGCCTCATCGGAACCCCTATCTCTATTCGAAATATCATTCTCCATCATTTTATCTCTATTCCCACCAAAGGATTTGAGATTTCTCCAAACCTGAGAAATTTCTCTTCGAGGGTTTTTGTTTACTTTGCTCAAATCGAATCCTCTCTGATTTACTCTTTTGTATCCTCAGTGTGGGTTCTTAGAGCTTATATTTTTGGGTTCACTTGTTAATATCTTTGGACTCATATTCCTCTGAGGTTTCCTAAGGTCCCTGTGAATCTACCAGTTGGAACTGTGGACTTTTCTCAGTCCTACTCCAGCGCTTGGTTTGCACTCGATCTGAGTGATAGTTAAGGGTTTCTCTGGTTTTCAACCCTAAATCCCATCTCTCTATGTGGATACGTGCTGGGCTGTGGGTGTCTTTTTGCTGCTGGTATAAGGTTTCCCGTAACCCTTCCCCCTCATGGCAAAACAACCGCATATATCTCTTACTCAACTGAAATGGGGTTCTAAGCATGTCTATTTTGAATATCCTAACACAACTTCTTCAAAATCTAAATCCTGATCTCTGGGTCCAGTAGATTCTGAAACTTTGGGTGAAACTGATTTCATCTTCTACCCAACAATATAAAGACGATCTAATATTCTTACTCAGGTTCTGTTAATCTCCCCGATGAGGACACTCTGCTTCATGACCCTGGTGGAGAAAACCAAGGCCCTAATCCTGATAACATTGGAGATGAGGAGGACTTGTGCCCTAATGGTAACAACCCCCCGAAAAGGCCCTGGTTTCAGGTTGCCAACCCCAACATCCCAGGTAAGTTTAAAAGGAAGCCATTTGCTGATCTCATCACTGTTAAACAATGTGATGAATTAAAAATTAAACCTATTTATGTGATCCTCCTGACTGTGATATTGTTGAACTGGATGAAGATGAATTATGTGATGTGCAAATGAATGGGGCTATTGCTACTTGCTTGCTTTGCTGGGAAGTGGCCTTTTATGATTGATATAAAAAAACTTGTCAATTTCTAGAATGTTGTTTGTGAAGTTCTTCCCTATGTCAATGGATGTGTCATATTTAGATTTGATAAGCTAGCTGACATGGAAAACGTTTTACAAGGGGGCCTTTTCCACTGTCTTGAGAGACCCCTTCTACTTAAGATTTTTTATTTTTGAAAATCCCCCAACGGATGCAAATTTTTCAACTGTGCCCATCTGGGTGAAATTCTCTTTCTTCTGTTGGAAAATTGAATGGAAAATTTGCAATTGACATAATTTCTTGGACCCATTTTGAAGAAAATATTAAACTCCAATGCTGTTTAATTTTGTAACACCTAAAACTCGCAACTCATGGAGTAGTGGGAGAGTGATGATACTTGAAACTCCCAACTTATGGAGTAGTGGAGAATGATGACACTTGAAACTCCCAAGTCATGGAGGAGTGGGAAGTGAATGCCCCAAGTCATGGTGTAGTGGAGAGTTAATATGAGTTGATCTTGAAGCCTATAAAAGGTGGTTCAATTTTTCACAATCAATACACAACATAACTCGTACACTTGCATAACAAATTCCTTGCATATTGCTCTTGTATTACCTTGGCTTCCAATTGTATTTTGGTGGTGATTTCCAAGCATAATCTTCAATTTGCCGGGTATAAGGTAATCCGGTTTTCCTGTCTTATCCTGAGAAACAGACGTCCAGAATAGGGGACGAATCTATTTTAAGGATAGTGTGTTGAACACACGATTTGGGCCAATTTTATATTGTGCTTATGTAATTTAGTTTATTACAAATTTCGATTTATGTTCTTTAATTTGTAATTGCAATTTTCATTGTGTAATCCAAACTGTACTAGAAATTTACTTCTCTTATTTTTTCCAACAAACTTAAAACAGATTATTTCTTAATCGTTTAGTACAATTTATGTTTCAGAAAACATGTTATCTTGGATTTGATATTTAAACTGCCAAATAGAATTTAGAATATTCTATTGTTTAATCAAATACAATCCACTTTTATTGTTGCTTTAAAAACGTGAATTCAATTTTGGTTACAATATTATATTTTGGATTTGATATTTTTATATTAGCTACAACAATTGTTTTTTACAAATCAGTATAGAAACTTGAAATTCTGGAAACTGGATACAAAGTGTTAAATTGAATTTAGTTATCCAATTGATTTTGTATCAAAATTTGGATTTACATATTTTAGTTCATTACAAAACTTCTGTTAATTCAAAAATGCAGTAGGCTTATGCCTGCATGGTTTTCGAGATTCATATTTTGATGATGATATCATCTTAATAATTAATTATGTTGGCTTTCTGATATTACTTTAACATCAACTTCAACTTTGAAAATTCTTTATCAGTTTGGTGACAGTAAGATTGAATTCTGAAATTGAAATTCAATATTGGTAACTGACTTTATTTGTTGAATTGAGACAGTTGGCTCGAATATTATATTAATACCCTTGCTATTTGGAGTGGAAGGAAATTATTTTGGACAATAAAATAAAATAAAGTATACCAATTTTAATATATTTGTTCTTGCCGGATTTGTTTCGATTAATCGAAGTACTAAACTTTGATTTGTATTTCAGAAATGGCTTCTGATTTGAACTGGGAGTTCCGATTGGCGCAAACAAGACAAATGATACGCCCAATCCTGTTGTGCTCAATATAGTGGTTGTCCCGGTTGTGCCTCGGGTAGTGGCTAACCCTACCATTAATGTGTCGATAAATCATGCTAAGAAACCGGATAAATTCAACGATTTGGAGTTCAAACGTTGGCAGCAAAAAATGCTGTTTTACTTGACGACGTTGAACCTAGCAAGGTTCTTGACTGAAGATCCTCCAAAGTTGAGTGAGGATGAAACAGATGTTCAAACCGCTCACGCGGTTGATGCTTGGAATCATGCAGATTTTCTTTGTAGGAATTATATAATGAATGGTTTAGCAGATCCGTTGTATAATGTTTATAGCTCTAAATGAACTGTTAAAGAATTGTGGGAGTCATTAGACCACAAGTATAAGTCTGAGGATGCGGGGGCTAAAAAATTTATGTTGGTCGATTCCTAGACTTTAAAATGATTGATTCCAAGTCTGTAATAAGTCAAGTGCAAGAACTTCAGGTGATTATACATGATATTCTTACTGAAGGAATGGTTTTGAATGAAACTTTCCAAGTGACTGCAATAATTGAAAAATTGCCACCAGCTTGGAAAGATTTCAAGAATTATCTGAAGCACAAACGGAAGGAGATGAATGTTGAAGAACTGATTGTTAGGCTTCGAATTGAAGAAGACAACAAAGGTTCTGAAAGGAAAATGTTCAATCCTGTGGCTGCTAAATCCAATGTTGTGGAGTATGGCGAAAGCTCCAAAGGGAAAGAAAACCGGAAAAACTGGTAAATGGTTCAATAATTGGCGACCAAAAGGAGACATTTCCAAGAAGAAATTCGAAGGAAAATGCTTCAATTGTGGCGGCAAGGGTCACAAGGCTTCTGATTGCAAGAAATCGAAGAAGAATTGGGAGGCTAACATGGTTGATCACATTTCTCAAGAAGTGTCAGATATGAACCTGGCTGCGGTGATCTCCGATATGAACTTCATAGGTTCAAACCCGAAACAGTGGTGGATTGACTCTGGTGCTACAAGGCATGTGTGTTCTGTCAAAGAAATGTTTAGTTCTTTTAAGCCAGAAGACGGCGAAAAACTGTACATGGGAAATTCAGTTACTTCTCAGGTTAAGGCAAAACGCAAAGTGGTTCTGAAAATGACGTCCGGGAAGGAACTGGCTCTAAATAATATGTTGTTTGTACCAGACATTCGTAAGAATTTGGTGTCTGGTTCACTTTTAGATAAGCATGATTTTCGCATTGTTTTTTAGTCAGAGGTTGTTACTTTATTGAAAAGGATGTTTGTAGGCAAGGGTTATGCTTCTGATGGGCTGTTTAAGCTCAATGTAATGGTTGTTAAACCAAAAATCAATGAAATGAATAACTCTTCTACTGTTTACTTGCTTGAGTCTTCCAATTTGTGGCATGGTAGACTAGGACATATTAATTATGATACTGTACATAAATTAATTAACTTGAATTGTATACCAACATTCCATATTGATTCCAAGCCCAAGTGTGAAACTTGTGTTGAGGCAAAGTTAACAAGGACATCATTTAAAAATATTGAAAGAAATAATGAACCACTTGATTTAATTCACACCGATGTATGTGATTTAAAATCGACACAAACACGTGGTGGCAACAAGTACTTCATTACTTTTATAGATGATAACACAAAGTTTTGTTATGTGTATCTTCTTAAAAGTAAAGATGAAGCTATAGAGAAATTTATTCTCTATAAAATGAAGTTGAGAATCAACTCAATAAGAAAATTAAGGTGTTAAGAAGTGATCGTGGAGGTGAATACGAATCACCATTTGCTGAATTCTGTGCCCAACATGGAATTAGACACGAAACAAGAGCACCTTATTCACCTCAATAGAATGGCACTGCAGAATGGAAAAATCGTACACTTAAAGAGATGATGTATGCCATGTTATTAAGTTCTGGCTTGCCTCAGAACATGTGGGGGGAAGCTGTCTTGATGGCTAATTACCTTTTAAATAAGGTACCCCATAAGAAATTAGACAAAAGCCGTTATGAGCTATGGCATGGAAGAATGCCATCCTACAAATACTTACGAGTGTGGGGGTATCTTGCTAAGGTTGATATACCTACACCAAAGAAGGTGAAGGTAGGTCCCAAAACTGTTGACTGCATATTTATAGGATATGCACATAACAATGTTGCTTATCGGTTTCTTGAGCATGAATCTAAATTGAAGATATACATAAGAACACGATAATTGAATTGAGAAACGCCTCGTTCTTTGAAAATGTATTTCCGTGCAGATCGAGAGAAGAAGCAAGCTCTTCTAAACGGACACACGATTCAATAGATAAGAGCAAAGAAATAAAGAAGAAGAGGTAGAACTTAGACGCAGCAAACGAGCTAGGATAGAAAAATCTTTTGGTCCAGATTTTCTAACCTACATGCTGGAAAGTGAACCACAAAGCTATAGAGAAGCTATAACTTCTTCTGAAGGACCATTATAGAAAGTGGACATAAAAAGTGAAATTGATTCTATCTTGCAAAATCATACATGGGAACTAGTGGATCATCCTGAAGGAAGTAAACCACTAGGTACAAATGGATTTTCAAGAAGAAAATGAAGGCAGATGGAACAATTGATAAGTACAAGGCTAGACTTGTAAAGGTTACAGACAAAAAGAGGGCCTTGATTACGTTGATATGTATTCTCCAGTTACGAGAATAACCTCCATTAGATTGGTACTTGCAATTGATGCATTGCGAAATCTTGAAGTACATCAAATGGACGTAAAAACTACTTTTCTAAACGGCGATTTAGAAGAAGAGATTTACATGGAACAACCTGAAGGATTCTATGCACCTGGGCAAGAGAACAAGGTTTGTAAATTGGTCAAGTCATTATATGGCCTGAAACAGGCACCAAAACAATGGCATGAAAAATTTGATAATGCCATGAAAGAGTGTGGATTTAAAATCAATGAATGTATAAATGTGTTTATGTTAAAAACACTGAAAATGACTATGTCATTTTGTGTCTTTATGTAGACGACATGCTTATCATTGGAAGTAATGATAAAATAATTACATCCATGAAAGATATGTTGAACTCGAGGTTTGACATGAAAGATATGGGTTTAGCTGACGTGATCCTCGTAATAAAAATTTCTAGAACTTCAAATGGACTGACACTTGATTAGTCACATTATATAGATAAGATTCTAGAAAAATTTAGTAAGGATGACATGTCGTTAGCTAGAACTCCTATAGACACGAGTCAACATCTATCAAAGAATAGAGGTGAGGCTGTGTCTCAATTGGAATACTCACGAGCCATAGGAAGTCTGATGTACTTAATGAGTTGTACAAGACCAGACATTGCTTATGTAGTGAGTAAATTGAGCAGATACACGAGTAGTCCATGGCATGAACAATGGAAAGGTATAGTGAGAATATTAAGGTATTTAAGATACACTCGTGATTTTGGACTGCACTATACAAGATATCCTTATGTTATTGAAGGATACATCGATGCTAATTGGATATCTAATATTATTAGACTCTAAGTCTACAAGTGGATTTGTATTCACTTTAGGAGGTGCAGCCATATCGTGGAAATCTTCTAAGCAGACGGTTATAGCTAGATCCACAATGGAGTCTGAGTTATAGCTTTAGACAAGAGTGGAGAAGAAGTTGAATGGCTTCGAAACTTCTTAGAAGATATTCCAAAGTGGCGAAAGCCTGTGCCAACAATTTGTATACATTGTGATAGTCAATCAGCAATTGGCAGGGCACAGAGCAATATGTATAATGGTAAGTCTAGACACATTCGTCGTAGACCCAATACCATTAGACAACTTCTCTCAACTGGTGTTATCTCTATTGACTAAATCGAGAGTTAGTTGCAAAATCATCAATCCTTTGGAAAAATGAGTTGATATAATGGAAACCCAACCTAGTTGACTGGAGATCCCAAGATCTAGGTTCAAAGGGACAACTTAATTGTAAAAAGACTCTAGGATCACTGTGGGGGATTTTTCCCTTGTCCATTCCTTGACAGTGAAACCCGTGGAAAGAAGAGGATAAGCATTTGGCTTTTAATGATTCTTGTGTGTCGGTAAGCCGAGCTGGGTAGTGCGGGCTACTCTTAAAGAAGAATCACATATGTGAGAGAGAAGTGGGGCCGCTTCGAAGAGAATTGTGTGAGGCTCAATTCTTAGAACCTCTTGCAGAACCAGACGTATGTTCAGGGCCATGAATGAACATAACAATGAGAACTGAAGTATGTTAGGAAGAATCCTGTGTGAAATATATCATCGTTTACACAAAAGGCAAAATAGTTCAAAGACATCGCGTCTACAGATCAGCTAGTAAAGTAAATATATTTTCACAAGGGAAGGTTCAAAAGGTAACACCTACCTATCCTATGTAGGGTTCAACTGCTGGATTTTATCACCAAATCTTTGTATCTTCGAAATTTCCATTCATGTGGGGGATTGTTGGAAAATTGAATGGAAATTTTGCAATTGGCATAATTTCTTATACCTATTTTGAAGAAAATATTAAACTCCAATGGTGTTTAATTTTGTAACATCTAAAACTCCCAACTCATGGAGTAGTGGGAGAGTGGTGACACTTGAAACTCCCAAGTCATAGAGGAGTGGGAAGTGAATGCCCTAAGTCATGGGGTAGTGGAAAGTTAATATGGGTTGATCTTGAAGCCTATAAAAGGTGCTTCAATTTTTCACAATCAACACACAACACAACTCCTACACTTGCATAACAAATTCCTTGCATATTGCTCTTGTGTTCCCTTGGCTTCCAATTGTATTTTGGTGGTGATTTCCAAGCATAATCTTCAGTTCGCCGGGTATAAGGTAATTCAATTTTCCCGTCTTATCCTAGGAAATAGACGTCCAGAATAGGGGACAAATCTATTTTAAGGATAGTGTGTTAGACACACAATTCGGGCCAATTTTATATTGTACTTATGTAATTTAGTTTATTATAAATTTCGATTTCTGTTCTGTAATTTGTAATTACAATTTTCATTGTATAATCCAAACTGTACTAGAAATTTACTTCTCTTATTTTTTCCAACACTTACCTGGACCTTGTTGGCACCCTGCTGCTTTCAGTCGTTTTTGTCATAAAATTAGAACTCATATTTGCAGTGATAGACCCACATTTGAAAAAACTAGACCTGCTTTTGCCAGAATTTTGATTGATATTGAGCCTTCTGTTGAACCCCCCAATTCTGATTCCACTAGGCTTCCTAATGGAAAACCTTTTGAACAAAAAGTTGTTTATGATTTTATACCCCAGTTTTGCAAAAGATGTAAGAACTTTGGGCATTACTCAAATGATTGTGTTGGAAAAAAACCTGCTCCCCCTATGTCTGCTGGTGCTAAAAATCCACCCACTATAGACAAAGGGAAGCAAATTGTTGAAAATGTTATTATTGATCCCACTTTTAACTTTGTGAATCTTGAAAAACAGAATAATGATGGTACAGGTACCAAACCCTTACACTCTAACCCCCCCAGGTTGAGTCTAAGTGTCCCCCCACCTGTACCTCCTTCTTCTATTAACCCTATAGGTAATGATTTATCTCTTGTCCAGAACCAAGAGTTGGCTGGGAATGATCCAATTATTATTTCTATGGGGGAATTACTTGTGATTCAACCCCTTCTATTGTTGTCACTAACAATTTGTAAGAGTTAGTTGTTCCCGATGCTTTACAGGACCTTGTAATGACTGAGCCCATTGGTACCTCAATCACCAAGGCTCAGTCACTGGACAAAATTGGAGATAGTGCCCCCAGGCCCCTCCTCTCCAACCCCTTGTCCTGTTCCAACCTCCCATGAAGATGAGTCAGAATTCTCTCCTACACTTTCCAAAAATGCCAAAAAGAGGCAGAAAAAAAGAAGAAAAAAGAAGAACTTAACCAGGAGGCCTCTTCTAATGTTGCTGATACAGGTAAACCTGAGGGTGGAGGTAAACACCCTTTAGGAACATATAATAGTTCAAATCAGCCTAGTACTGTTGGAAAAAATTCTTCTATGGGTAATGGTAAAAAAATACTATTCCCAGATCATCTACTGGTAATAATCCTATAAAAAGATTTGCTTCAAAATGATAGTTGTTTCCTGGATATCAGGGTTTTAAGAACCCCATTAAACAAAAAAAGCATTATTTTTTTTTTTAAAAAAAAAAGGAAAGTTGATGTCTTATGTCTTTTGGAAACCAAACTTGAGACTGAAATTGTCTCTCAGTCCAATCTTTGTGATTTTATTGTTAGAAATAAGTTCCTTGGTTGGTTGGCAGTTAACAACTTTCATTTAATAAAAAATGGTAGGATTTTGGTTCTTTGGAACCCCTGTACTGTTGATCTTCAAGTTTTGGATTTAGATCCTTAGATGATTCACTGCTTTTAAAATATAAAATCTCTCAAAACTCCATAATTACTTCTTTTATCTAGGATCTTAATACTGTAGGTGAAAGAAGACTTCTATGGAATAAAATGTTGGATTTAGGTGAACATATTTCTTCCCCCTGGTTGTTGCTTGGTGATTTCAATAATATTAAAACCCTTGATGAAAACTCAATGGGGCACCATTTACAAGTAAATATGTGGAAGAATTCTATGACACTTGTGCTTATCTTGGTCTTAGTAAAGTACATTCTACTGGATGTTACTACACCTGGACCAATAATACTATTTGATGTAGGCTTGATAGAGCTTTGATAAACTCTGCCTGGACCAACTCTAATTGGAGATGCTCAGCTGACATCCCAGTCACTAGGAATGTCTCTGATCATTCTCCCATAGTGGTTTCTTTCTTTGAACAAAATCTTGTTCTCTTTAAACCTTTTAAATATTTTAATATGTGGGCTTTACACTCTGACTTCCTCCACACTGTGCAAACAGCTTGGAATATATCTCTATGGGGTAAGGCCTATTTATCCTTTGTAAAAAACTAAAAACCCTTAAACCTTCTCTCAAAAACCTGAATAACCAACACTTCAGACACATTTCCTCAAGGGTCAAGCAAGTCAAAGATGCTCTAAAAAACACTCAAGTTCAGCTTCATGATGATCCCCTTAATTCCTCACTTATTGACTCTGTCAAAGATCTTAAATCCAAAGAAACTTTTTTGGCTAAAGATGAAAGATCTTTCCTTTCCTAAAAAGCCAAATGCGACTTCTTAATAATAGTGATAGAAATACCAAATTTTTTCTCAGTATTGTTAAAAGGAATTCTCTTAGACAACAAATGAATACTATTTTTCTTGAGGATGGTTCTCAAAATACTTCATTTGAAGAACTCTCTGATGCTTTTGTTAATTATTTTAAAAGTCTGTTTGGTACTAGAACTCACACTAGTCCTGTGGATTTTAGTATTTTACAATCTGGGCATTGTTTAAGTTTTGAAGAAAAAAATTCTCTACTGAATCCTATATCTTCCCAAGATATTAAAATGGCCCTCTTTCATATTGAAGATGAAAGGTCCCTTGGACCTGATGGTTATTCATCTGGCTTTTTCAAAAAGTCTTGGGATGTAGTGGGAAGTGAGGTGATTGATGCTGTGTCTGAGTTCTTTAATTCCTCAAAATTACTTAGACAAATTAATCATACCTCTGTTGCCCTCATCCCAAAAACAGTACATGCTCCAACTGTGGCATATTTCAGACCAATTGCCTGTTGCAATGTAATATATAAAATCATCACTAAGATTCTAGCATCTAAACTTAAATCTGTTGTGACTGATTTAATAGATCCTGCTTAGTCTGCTTTTTTAAGTGGTAGAAATATCACTGATAATATATTTTTGGACAAGAAATCATTAGAAATTATGCAAGAAGGAGAATTTCTCCTAGACGTGATATTAAAGTTGATTTAAAAAAGGCATATGATACCGTCTCTTGGACTTTCCTTGAACAAGTTCTGCATGGTCTGGGTTTCCCTCCCTTTTTCATTTCTTGGATCATGGAATGTTTTTCTACTGCATCCTATTCTATTTGTATAAATGGATCATTACAAGGCAAATTTCCAGACAAAAGAGGTTTGAGACAGGGTGACCCAATGTCTCCTGCTCTATTTCTTCTTTGCATGGAATATTTGTCTAGACTCCTTAAAGTTAGATCCTCATCTCTGGAGTTTAATTACCATCCCAGATGTGGTGACCTAAAAATCACCCATCTAGCTTTTGCTGATGACCTAATGCTATTTTTTAGAGGTGACCCTCCCCCTGTCAAGATTCTAACTGATTATTTAAGTGATTTTAAAAATGCATCTGGTTTGGATGTTAATTCATTCAAATCCAACATCTTTACTGTTGGTGTTTTTGGAAAAGATTTGGACAAAATCCTTGAATTGTTAAACTTCCCCCTGGGTACCCTTCCAGTCAGATATCTGGGTGTCACATTAGCAGAACAAAACTCACTTGTAACCACTATGCCCCTCTTCATGATAGAATTGTTGCTTATATTAATAAATGGACTGCAAATTCTCTTTCATATGCTGAGAAACTTCTTCTTATCAAAAATGTTTTACAAGGTATTGAATATTTTTGGCTCCAAATTTTCCCTCTCCCCAAAACTGTCATTGATAGAATTTATAGGTTGTATAGAGTTTTCCTTTGGGGTAAAAAAACCTCTCCCATAGCTAAGTTTGTCTCCCTTCTGAAGAAGGTGGGCTGAGAATTAGAGATGTCCACTCTTGGAACAAGGCTCTTTTAGCAAAAATCTTGTGGAATATTCACTCTAAAGCTGATTCCCCTTGGGTCAGATGGGTACATTCCTTTTATCTAAAAAATCAGTCCATTTGGGATTGGGATCCTGAAAAATTTGACTCTTGTCTTCTTAAAAGAATTTGTGAGATCAGAAATGACCTCCTTGATAAATTTGGCTCTTCTGAGTCTGTGATTTCAAAGCTTTCCTCTTTTACCAAACACAAAGGGTTAAGTTCTTTAAATATGTATGATATTTTTAGGGATCATGGCCCTAAAGCCTTTTGGCATTCATCAGTTTGGAAAAATTTCGTCCTCCCAAAATATTCTTTATTTGTGTGGCTAGCTATCAATGAAAATATAACTACAATCGGCAATTTAAAATATTTGGATTTAGATCCTACTTGTAAACTTTGTGGTAATTTCCCAGAAACTGCTGCTCATCTATTTTTTTCTTGCACTGTCTCCAGGATCATATGGGATAAGGTTAAAAAAAGGCTAAAGTTTAGTCATTCCATGAGCACCATTGATGGGGCACTTAAATGGACAAAAAAAGAGCAAGCCCCTCTGCTCTTAAAAAGGCCAGGTCTATTGCTGTTTGCTGTACCATTTACCAAATTTGGAAGGCCCGTAACTGTCAGGTATTTGAGGGTACTTCCTTTTCTGAGGATGTTGTATTTGTCAATATTAAAAAAAAATGTGTACAAGGTTGTTTATTTCCATTATCCAATCGATCTGGTCAATTTTTAACTCCCTTCTGTTGGGATTTTTTCCATGTCTTTTAATTATTAACCCGTTTGTGGGTTATTTTCCATTTTCCCATTTGTCTATAAATTATAATAAACAATCATTAGTGGAATTCCCCCTAAAAACCCCGCTCTTGTTCTCTGCCTATCCAAATCTGCTGCTACAAGTGGCTTTCCCCTCAGTTTGGATTTTGATGCTGCCCAAATGATGTATTTTTTTCAAAAATTACTTCGGTTGTGATATTCTAATAGGATGGACAATGGTCCCCTTTTGTGTCTTTGTATTTGTTTCTAGGTTCTCCTGGATCTTATACAACTTCACAACCTGTGAACTATTATCCCCACTTTTATTTATGAAAACTGAGTTATCCTTTAATGGATGATTTCTTTAGAACTGATTGGGGCTGCTTAGTCTTTTTTGGCTGAACCCCCTTTCTCTTATTAAAAAAAAAAATCTTTTGGTTGGAATCTGTTGGAACCCCAGTCTTTGGGATTGGTTGGATCCCTCATTCCTCTACTATAGTTTGATCTTATTCAGAAGCAACCTGAAGGTTAACTCTGCTTGATTACTTTTTGTTTCTAATGGAACTTTAGCACTCTTAACTCCTTTTGGGTGGAAAGCTTGAATTAAAATGAACAGTTAACTAATGGGGTATGCCCCATCACCAAACCACCATTTTTCTTGTAAATCTCTCGCCACCCTTTTTCAAGTTTCTTTTGGTAGCTATTTTTTCTTGTAAATCTCTCGCCATCCTTTTTCAAGTATCATGTTATTTAATACAGTCACATATTAGGAATTCAGTACATCTAAGAATGAAAAATATATTTGATACGAGTTAAAGTAACACTTTTAAGAGATAAAATATCAGTTTTTGAGATAAAGTATCATGTTCTTTAGTACAGTGAAGAAGAAAAATAAATATGGCGAGCTTTGGAAATTTGTAATAATTTATGAATGAGTTATATTCATGTTCATACTGAAATTGCACAACAAGTACCAATGGTCTAGTGATGGAATAGTACCTTATAGACCCAGTTCAATTCCCGGCCTCCGCATTCAGAGGCATTTTTTTTAATTACCAGGGTACGGATTCGAAAATTGCACAAATATCAATGGTCTAGTGGTGGAATAGTATCTTGTCATGTACAGACACGGGTTTGATTCCTGGCCTTTGCATGCGTTTTCAATTTATTTTTTTAAAAATTTACCAGGGTATGGATCCAGATCTGGATAAGATCCGTCTTACGGATATTTAGGGTCCATCTCATGAAAAATGCTCATGAGACAGTCTCATATAAGTTTTTATCTTTACAAAAATTTCATGAATTTAAAAGATTACTATAATGCCCTCACTACCAAGTAAAGTTCTAAGTACACCCCTTCAAGTACTCTTTAAATACATTCCCATATCATTCCCTACACGCATGGGCGGATCTAAGGGGCCACCCTGCCCCCCGTGCACCCCAAAATCTTTTTATCCCGTTATTTTTAGTGGAATATTTTTTTTAAAAAAATTATATGCTTTTCGTAAGGGAAACAAATAGTTGGGCTAGGGAAAAAAATTTTGGGCTAGGAGTAAATGATGCGGCTGGCTACGCCCCCGCCTTCACACATCCACATTTTTCTTCTTATCAACGAGAATTGAATTTGTTTTTCTCCCAACCTTAATTCAACAACTACATTGGGACGAATAATATAAGTAACTTCTCATTTTACCGCGTAAAATATCGTATTTCTCTATTTTTACACGTTTTTTCCCTTCAAAATTATTTTTGTTGCATCGTATAAAAAATGATTGTGCCACATATAAAATATTACTAAGATCAGCAGATGACGTGCCATGATAACAAAAAAAACCCAGAAAATCGAAAATTTAGAATAAATACTTTTTGAAATATTTTCATTTATTAAAGAACTAAAGAGGCATGCTCGTTCATAATTTTCTTTCAAATTATTAAAACATATGGCCAACAAAACCATAGGTGTAAAGAAGCTGACAAGTTACATTAGGTCGTCATTTCTATGTAATTAGGTTGTAACGGGTTGAGATTTGAGAATAATTTACTTTTCAATCTATATGCAAGAGATGGAAGGGGTGTACGTTTTGGTGAAAAAATTGAGGTTTAATGAGAGAAGGGTAAATGGAAAATGTTGGCGGTGTATTAAATAAGTGAGTTATTTTAAGAAATGGGGTGATGGTGTATTTAGGAAAAATGTATATTCATAGGATTGGGGGTTGCAAATAGCGCAACCTTTTTTTTCAGAATATTCAATTCAATTACCTTAATATTTATTTAAATAATTCTCATATTAAAAGGTATTTCTTTATTAATAAGAATTAGCATAAAAAAAGAATATAATATAGAATTTCAAAGGCCTTGATAGAATAAGATTCACGAGCGTGACAATAATATGGGCCCAACATTAATTGGTTATCAGTTATCACATCTCAATAATGAAATAATAAATCCTTAACCCTGTCTAAAAGTCACACTACCATGATTCCTGTGGTCCAAATTATGCAAAATAGATTCATGAAATGTCGTCTACTTAAGTACTATTCAAAATAAAACTATATAGACTAATTAAATGACAAATAATGAAGTCAGTATTTTAAGTAGAGTATTTTATTATACAATTTTAGATAGCACCACGGGAACAACATTTTATTTCCCATGCAAAACGACCGAAGCTGAATCAGAAATAAAAAAACATTTTATCACCAGTCTAAAACAAAGGGCTGTTATAAAATAGAAAATTGAGTATAAATAGAGCCATCTCAACAATTAGAAAAAGTAGACTAAGATAGCAAACAAAAAAAAAAAAACCAAAAACATAATAATGCTTAAACCTATCCACTAGTGGCAGACAGTTTACAATTCCATCAAGAAAGTGATTATGCAGTTTCATATTCTTGACCATCTTCTTTTGTGAATTTTTTCAGTATCGCCTGTGCTTAGATGTATTTTTCGTTTTTCATGAGAAAACTCATGTCAATATCTACTTCTAGTACATAAACGATAAGAGGAATTTTGTATAGCAAGTGCATCAGCAGATTATCTGTAGCCAAGTCAAGCAAAGCATCCAGTTCTCAACTCTCTAAGGGACTTGGGCAATGTTTGCAAACACACACACCGAAAAAAAGAAAAAAAAATGATTCTCAACTTTTAGCTGAAAAATATAATATTTTAGTGTTTGCAAATATCAGTTTTTCCTCCATTTAATCAGAGTTGGAAAACATGGATAGGTACTTTAGATTTATGATTATATTTCCCGTTTAACTTCTACACACAAATAAACACTTCTACAACTTATCCACCAAACTTTGTCTCTTAGCTTGATAAATTTTAGCTTCTATTTGCAAACATATAATAATTTTTGATTCTCAACTATTTGCCGCTTCCCGCAACAATAAATCACTTCCTCCAAAAGCAGAAGTGTTTGCAAACAATCCCTAACATAAGGGAGATTGTTCATCTCCCAGCTCGCACAAACAACAGAAAATAAGTAACCCAATGGCGTAGCCAGTACAGAAGTGGGGCAGGCCGGAATTCAAAATAGTCAACTCAAGTGCATTACAAATTTACAACTACTCAAAGTCTAGTACATTAGGCCAAAAGGTTAGTTGGACACGACGATTTTTTACTTTAGCAAATTCATCAATAATAGAGTCTATATCTATTGTGCCAACAAGTTTTTTCGATAAAAAATGTCAAGCTATCCGCTAAAATGGGTTCTTTGTGTGGATTATGGTGTGAACGGGGAAAATAGATAGGTGAGATAATTGGCTATATCATTATCTTCTTTAGTTTTGCAATCGATTTTTACAATACCCTTGCTTTAGTTCTCCACAAATTGAGCTCCCATTGTTTTTTTTTTTTTTTTTTTATGCGGGTAAATTCACTTATTATCTACTCATATGGAGGCAATGGCGTAACCGGGCGTAGAAGTGGGGTGGTAGGAATGAAAATTCAAAAAAAGCATTAGCTTCAATTTTTCAAAATAGTCAACTCAAGTGCATTACAAATTTTTACTTTAGTACAAATTAAAAGGTTAGTTGGACACGGCTTATTGTTTACTTTAGCAAGTTCATCAATAGGTTTATCTATTGTGCTAACAAGTTCTCTTTCGATAAAAAATGTCAAGCTATTCGCTAGAAATTCATCATCCATTTTGTTGCGAATCGCAGTATTCACATGTTTCATTGCCGAGAATGCTCTCTTAGTCGTAGCTGTAGAAACGGGTAACATTAACACAAGGCGAATCAATCTTGTTATCATTTTGTAGTCCTCCGATTTTCTTGTTTCCACCAACTTTTTACACAAATTTGCAAGAGTAGACACTTGAAATTGAGAATTATGAACTACATGGGCATGATAAAATTGCAATTCACTCTTCAAAACATTCATCCCACGCTGCTCAAAATCATCAGGATAAAATTCCACGGCCAACTTATAAATATTATCTGCATTGAATGATCCAAAGGATCTTTTAGATCCAATGCGACACTCAACTCAAGTAGCCTAACCAATGTCTCATTGAATCTCGGGTTCAACTATGCCAATTGAAAATCTATGGATTGATTGAAAATTTCAAAGTGGTAATAATGCTCAACACTTATTTGCTTTTGGCCACGACCCATGTTGTTGTTCATGTCGGGTATAGTGATTTTATGTTTTAAACAAAAATCTTATACTTCTTGAAGCAATTTCCCCCATCCTTCATCTCTCAACTCCTGAAGAAGAGTTTTTGTAGTCGACACATATCCAACTGCAGATAATATGTCAACTGATTCCTTCTGAAATGGTTGGCAAAGAAAATCAATGATCTGCATAACTGTCCTCATTAAGTGCAAGCTAAACACAAAATTAAAACTCTTAATACTTGTGGAAGCACCCTCAGCTTTCGAGCCTTTGAATTTGGACCACTTGTAGTGATGCATTCAAGTATCTTGCAAGTTGGAGCATACATTTCTATCATACTCATAATGAGAACTCCAACGAGTAGTACCTGAACGGTGTAAAGATGACATCTGATTAGCTCCCCTACCAGATTCACGCTCTCCACTTGCCAACATATTCACAATTTCTATTCTATTGGCAACCTGCAACTCAGTGTTACGCTTAACAGAAAATTGACAATGTTAATGACATTATTCAATATAGAGAAGAACTTCCAAATTAGATCACATTGCTTTGCTGAAGCAACTAATGTCACCTGCAACTTGTGTGCAAAACAATAAACATAATATGCATGTGGGCAATCATTAAGAAACAATGTCTCCAATCCATTCAATTGCCCACGCATGTTACTAGCACCATCATATCCCTGGCCCCATAATTTATGAACTTGAAGATTGTACTGAGAAATAACATTTAATATCTCATGTTTAGTGTTACTGAAGAAGTGTCAGAAACACCCCTAATAGCAAAAAAACACTCTGTCAAGATACCTGCAATGTTCACAAAACTCAAGATGATGGCCATTTGTTCTCTATCTGATTCATCTTTTGCTTCATCAACAAGAAGAAAAGAAGAAGCATCTCCAATTTCCTCGCGTATCATACAACGGACTTTATTAGCTATTATTGTCAAAATTTCTTTTTGGATGTCTGGACAAGTATATATGGCATTTTGGGGGCATTATCCATTACAACATCTTTGACAGATGTGCTCCACTTTGCGGTATAATTAATCATTTCAATTACATTTCCACGGTTAAAAGATTTTTCAGACTCATCATGACCTCTAAAAGCACAACCTTGCAATGTTAGCTACTGAATTGTTGTCCTTAAGTGCAATCGATTTTTTGCAACTTCTTCTTTGTTAGCTTTCTCAATCACTTTATCAATATGTTGAGATGGCCTCATCAAAGAGTCTGCACATGTTACCCACTTATTGTGAGGAGACGAAGATGATGAACCAATATGGCAGACTCTTTGATGAGGCCATCTCAACATATTGATAAAGTGATTGAGAGAGCTAACAAAGAAGAAGTTGGAAAAAATCGATTGCACTTAAGGACAACAATTCAGTAGCTAACATTGCATGGTTATGCTTTTAGAGGTCATGATGAATCTGAAAAATCTTTTAATCGTGGAAATGTAATTGAAATGATTAATTATACCGCAAAGTGGAGCACACCTGTCAAATATGTTGTAATGGATAATGCCCCCAAAATGCCATATATACTTGTCCAGACATCCAAAAAGAAATTTTGACAATAATAGCTAATAAAGTCCGCCGTATGATACGCGAGGAAATTGGAGATGCTTCTTTTTCTCTTCTTGTTGATGAAACAAAAGATGAATCAGATAGAGGACAAATGACCATCATCTTGAGTTTTGTGAACGTTGCAGGTATCTTGACAGAGTGTTTTTTTGCTATTAGGGGTGTTTCTAACACTTCTTTTTTTTTTTTTTTTTTTTTTTTTGAGAGGAGTTTCTAACACTTCTTCACTAACACTTAAGTATGAGATATTAAATGTTATTTATCAGTACAATCTTCAAGTTCATAAATTACGGGGCCAGGGATATGATGGTGCTAGTAACACGTGTGGGCAATGGAATGGATTGCATGCATTGTTTCTTAATGATTGTCCATATACATATTGGGTTTATTGTTTTGCACACAGGTTGCAGTTGATATTAGTTGCTTCAGCAAAGCAATGTGATCCAATTTAGAAGTTCTTCTCTATATCGATAATGTCATTAACATTGTCAAATTTTTGCTAAGCAACCGAGTTGCAGTTGCCCGTAGAATAGAAATGAGAATATGTTGGCGGAGAGCGTGAATGGGTAGGAGCTAATCGATGCCATCTTTACATCGTTTAGTACTACTCGTTGGAGTTCTCATTATGAATATGATAGAAATATATGCTCCAACTTGCAAGATACTTGAGTGCATCACTACAAGTGGTACAAATTCAAAGGCTCGAAATGAAGCTGAGGGTGCTTCCACAAGTATTAAGAGTTTTAATTTTGTGTCTGGCTTGCACTTAATGAGGGCAGTTATGCAGATCACTAATTTTCTTTGTCAAGCATTTCAGAAGGAATCAATTGACATATTATCTGCATTTGGATATGTGTCGACTACAAAAACTCTTCTTCGGGAGTTGAGAGATGAAGGATGGGGGAAATTGCTTCAAGAAGTATAAGATTTTTGTTTAAAACATAAAATCACTATACCCGACATGAACAACAACATGGGTCGTGGCCAAAAGCAAAAAGTGTTGAGCATTATTACCACTTTGAAATTTTCAATCAATCCATAGATTTTCAATTGGCATAGTTGAACCGAGATTCAATGAGACATTGGTTAGGCTACTTGAGTTGAGTGTCGCATTGGATCTAAAAGATCCTTTGGATTATTCAATGCAGATAATATTTATAAGTTGGTCGTGGAATTTTATCCTGATGATTTTGAGCAGCGTGAGATGAATGTTTTGAAGAGTGAATTGCAATTTTATCATGCCCATGTAGTTCATAATTCTCAATTTCAGGTGTCTACTCTTGCAAATTTGTGTAAAAAGTTGGTGGAAACAAGAAAAGCGGAGGACTACAAAATGATAACAAGATTAATTCGCCTTGTGTTAACGTTACCCGTTTCTACAACCACGACTGAGAGAGCATTCTCGGCAATGAAACATGTGAAGACTGCGATTCGCAACAAAATGGATGATGAATTTCTAGCGAATAGCTTGACATTTTTTATCGAAAGAGAACTTGTTAGCACAATAGATATAAACCTGTTATTGATGAACTTGCTAAAGTAAACAATAGCCGTGTCCAACTAACCTTTTAGCCTAATGTACTAGACTTTGAGTAGTTGTAAATTTGTAATGCACTTGAGTTGACTATTTTGAAAAATTGAAGCTTACATGCTTTTTTTGAATTTTCATTCCGGCCCACCCCACTTCTACGCCCTGGTTACGCCATTGCCTCCATATGAGTAGATAATAAGCTGGCTCAAGAATTTACCTGCATAAAAAAAAAAAAAAAAAAAAAAAAGCAGAACAATGGGAGCTCAATTTGTGGAGAACTAAAGCAAGGGTATTGTAAAAATCAGATTGCAAAACTAAAGAAGATAATGATATAGCCAATTATCTCACCTATCTATTTTCCTGGTTCACAGTCCATAACTGCACATAGTGAACCCATTCTGTTTGGAGACATGCTACAACTGCATTTCATTTTGAGATCCCACTGGCCATTGACTTAAGCTCTTGTAAGTATATCTATTCTCTCTAAAACACAATTCAAGTGCTCATAACATCCGAATTTCTGAAGGACTAAATACTATATTTATCCCCATAGATGAGTTTCAATCGAGCAGTTGAGCTCATCCATGTCTTCTCCTTTAATACCAAGCACAACTGACTATCCAGTTTGAGTCATCTGCAGGAATTGTTGAATAAATATTTCAGTAAACTCATACAATTATAACACACTAAATAACAGAATGATATTGTACAGTACGTGTCCCTCTCAAGAATCAGTAAATCATTGGGTATTTACAATACATATAGTTAGTTGACAAGCGCAAACAAAGCTAGTGTAATTAATTTCTAGAATAGAAGAAAAAATTAAGTACTTTACCTCAAGTCAGCTTTTCTCTTAATATCCTCCATTAACTTCTGCGCACTTACTACATCATTCTCAGGTCGAAATCCGTGCTTAACGAGCACCCTCGGATTTTTACACGCCTTTAAAACATCAGACATAGACTCAGCTCTCTTTATTATAGAGATTTTTCTTTCATATGAAGAAGTTCTTAATCTCCTGTACGTATCAGGCAGCTTAGTCGAGTGAGGAACTGACGCCATCAGATCATGAAGTTTCTGTGCCATTTCATTCATCCCCCGTCTCTCTAACTCATCACTCATTCTCCGATAAGTGAGACGCTGAGGAACAATTCCTCTACGAAACATATCCTGAAACTCAAAAACAGCCTCATCATATCGATGCATTTTCCATAATAAGTGAATCAGCATAGAACTAGGAGCCAAGTCCAAATCAAATCCCCGAGCTCTCATCTCCTTGATAATTCGTGTCGTAAGATCCAATTTTCCCTCCTTGCACAACATTTTCACCAGCAGATGATATATAAGCCGATCCGGTTCGTACCCAGATCTGATCATTTTCGTATAAAGATCCAATCCCACTTCAGTTTTCCCCACCTTCGAGAAATACTTGAAAAAATAACTATAAGTCGTAGGAGACGGTAAAATTTTATCATCCATCATCATTTTAACGATCTTGCTAGCCTCCACTAGATCCCCTGCCTTGCAAAAACCCTTAACTAGCGAATTATAGGTAGATATAGTGGGACCCGTTTCTAAAATCGAGAATCTTTCAAGCATCCCCAGTGCCTCTTTAAACCTGCCAGCTTCTCCTAATGCGTCTATTATTGGATTATACACAATTGCATTTGGTTCGATTCCTTCCGTCTTCATTTCATTAACTAACTCAACCGCCATGTCAGGACGGCGCATTTGGCACAATCCTTCAATGAGGGTCCCGTACGTTACGACAGTTGGTTTGACTTTTTCCATTTTCATCTGCTTCCAGAGCCGCTCAGCGTGTTTGAGTTTTCGTGATCGAAACCATCCGTTCAGTAGTATGTTATATATCCTAATAGGTGGTGACCAGCTTGGATCTCTTTCTCTGTGCTTATCACAATATTGTGAGGCTATCCTAACATGTCCTTCTTTGCATAAAGAGTCTAATAGAGTTTCAAACAAAAAAAATTCCGGGTCTAAATCATGAAAGAGTTCTAACTTAGAAGCATATTCAAACGTTCGAATGGCTGCCAAAGGAAGACCTGTGTCCATAAAAATTAAAACATACATAATGCGAGATTACTGAGCAAACACAGAATCAATATTGCATAGATAATGTAAGCCAATTTTGCAAAAACAGTTAACAGGAAAATATCAATTTTGCAAGCAGAAACAATTATGAAGCAACAAAGCTCTCAAAAGCAGAAATATTATAGTTCAAAGCAAAATTATTAAAAACATAAAGCAATATGAACAATAAGATCAAAAGATACATGTGAAGAAGGGGGCAAAGAATACAACAACTATGAATTATCCCCTAACCATTTACAACAAAAACTAATAATACTATAAGCATACTGCATAAGTTGCCGAAAATTCCACTAAAAATGGCAATGAAAGAGACTAATACATATATCCTGAAATATTACCTGCTCGCGTATATCTCCTAATCATGATACGAAAAGTATCAAAATCGGGCCTTTTGCTCGGATCTCCTTTAATCTGATCAAGTATTAGGCACCAAGCTGAGTCGAATTCTCGGGCCTTCGCAAGAGAATTAACCATGGCATTGAAGACATCTATGGAGAATTGATAATCGGACCGCTTCTGGGTCCAATTAAAGAGCGTGAACAAGGGTTTTGGAGTGGAATCAAAACGGTTAAAAATTTCGAGTAAAAGATTGGGGGTTGCATTGATTTGTGCAGCATTTATGGCCTCTTCGAGATCCGGGCCGGGTTGGAGGGCTGGGTCGGAGAGGAGTTTGGAAATGCGAGTGAAGTCTGAGAGGGCGGAGATAGGGTTTTGATGGGGCGGCGTTGGTGGTTGTTGAGGGTTTAGTTTTAGAAAGGGGGGAATAGGGATTGAGAAGGCTGATTGAGTGGAGAGGAGACTGAGGCGGTGGGCGATGGTAGTGGCTAAAGGGAGAACGTGGCGGCGGACGTTCATTAGTGCTGCGTCTGTGGTGATTAATTGAGATTTTCCGGTGGTGGTTCGTGGC
This sequence comes from Rehmannia glutinosa, assembly GCA_016081115.2. NCBI lineage: Eukaryota > Viridiplantae > Streptophyta > Magnoliopsida > Lamiales > Orobanchaceae > Rehmannia > Rehmannia glutinosa. Next base: position 15,357,094 of record CM071925.1, read on the forward strand.
GGGAATGGCCAATGGTAAATTGTAACAAGCAGCAAAATGCAGTAGAAATAAACTAGTTGCTAGTTGAAAATTTGAAATATACGTGAATTTCATATTTTACATTTAAATAATTTTTTATAATAGTTTATCCTCTAAATTAAATTATCAAACTACCACATAATTACTAATCATAAATTTTAAAAGACCCCCGAAGCCACCCCACGTTTATAAAATGTAATTTTTTCTAGTTGAATGCTTAGAAAATGAACTTATCAACAACTAATGTTGAAAGATAAAATTAGATTTGCAACTAAATCTGTTAAATCGTCGCTACCGCACCTTTGATTTAACATAGTAAAACCTTAATTTGAAATTAAATTTTTGTAAAATCGTATAAGGCAATTTGATTTGAAATTTATGGGAAAAAAACACAAAACTGCAATGTGATCACACCTACATTTATGCATTCATTCACTTGATCATGACTTGTATCTCTACAGCTTCTTTTTCTTTCAGTCTCAATGGTCTGCTTAGAGGTTATATTACTCCAGCTAGGGGACTTACTACTTAGACAAGGGGATTCCATATCCCTTTATCTCTTCCTAATTTTGTCTCAAGTTTTGTACTGTTTGATATAATCTGCGACTGCAAAAGGAAAAATTTTTGGTCTCAGAATTTGTAAAAATGAGCCGAGTATTACCCATATTTTGTTGTCATCAATGTTGATACCACTTTTCTCCTCTATGAGGCGTCACAACTCCAAGCAAGGGAGATTTTGAATATCTTGGACCTTTATAAGAGATTTTCAGGGTAAATTGTTAACTAGGATAAGTCTAGTGCTTTTTCAGCAAAAACACACCTTTAAACATTCAAGAATTGATATGTTCTAATCTCAAAGATTTCCCAAAGCACAACTCATGTTGATACTTGGGACTTCCACTTGGTGTTGGCAAATAAAAGAAATAGATTTTTAATTATGTGGTAGAGGCTGCTAGAGGCAGATTACAGGTATGGAAGAACAAGTTTTTATCCTCAGCGGGAAAATGGGTGCTCATCAAATCAATCTTAGAGGCTTTACAGGATTGGAAGAACGAGTTTTTATCTTCAAAGTAGATTGAGTCTTATCTGGAGACAGAGTTGGTTTGTGGACATCAAGCAAAAATCAAAATGTTTATCTGAAAATTCCTCTCTCTACTTTTCTATGAATGACAAATTGATTTCTCGAGGTTGTCACGTGGATCATATCTATAAGATGTGTGGAGAATAAGCTGAGATATTGGTAAATCTTTTTTTCAAATGTAAAAGAGCAACTTTGATATGAAAAATTACTCCTCTATCTTGGGATGATTTACAGTTTGATTCTAATTGCTTTGTGCAATGGTGGTGAGAGATTTGTAAATTAAAGAAAAGTGCAGTTGTCAAAGCTAGAATCCAACTTTGTACATATCTTCTTTGGTGGCTTCGGAAATTCAGGAATCTCTGGATGTTTCAAAATACTTACATGCCAGAAAAAGTGGTAGATGACCTAGATGTTGCTGAATGGAAGGAATTCAATAATGCTAAGGTTCTTTTTCTTAGTAGTGTCTGATATGGTCTAGATCTTTTTTTTTTTTGTGCTTGCTTGCTATTTTTTTTGGGTAGGATGATTTTTTTCGTCAGTGATTTTGCAGTTTGGGGCTTCACTGGTTTTTTGCGAATGGGTATTTTTCCCAGCCTTGGATCAATAGGCTACTTCTGTTTCAGTGGTTATCTTTCGGAAAACATTGTTTCGTTTGTTTCTCTGCTAGTCTGGGTGTTTTTTAGTTTGGCTTGCTACGTTTTGAAGACTGATGACAGAGCTATTTTTGGGACTGGGTTACGGAATCTGAGTCCACTCGATAGCTCGGGGTATTATACTTTGTTTTCTCTGGGCATTCATGGGCCTATATTTTTTCTCCTTTTTGTTCCCTTTTTTGGTTCTTCAGAACTGAGGCTTTGTGCCTCCAATGTTTACTAGGTTATGTTCCTAGGAAATCTGACTCAGGCAGAAGCTGAACTTCAAATAATAACACACAATACAATTGACGAACTCGGAAGAACTAAACTGTATTGAACGTAAAAGAGGAAATCTTCAAAATTTTCATAATCAAAATTCAACAACCTCAAACTAGAAAGAAGCAAATATTTATACCCAAAAGTCCTGCTAAATAAAAAAGAATCTATTCCAACTGGAGAACATGAGGAATAAGGAAAAGATCCAAAATATACATTAGTTAAAAAGAATTAATTATTTAGCCGATGATCAAATAAGTAATGTGTGTGTGTCTTCTTTTGCCAAAAATCCCAAAGTAGTCTCATAGCCATCATTCTTCTCCTCTTGAAAAATATTCGCCCTCGAATCATCTAGAGCCTCCTCGCCGTTATCACCCAGGAAATGCACTAAATGTTTCACATTAAACACATCAGAAGTACGCAACTGATTAGGGATCTTGAGACGATATGCATTGGGGTTGATCTTTTCCACAATCTCCAAAGGGCCGGTTTTGCGTGATGAAAGCTTATTGTACTCATGAGCTGGGAAATGGTCACGTGTCAACATGACCCACGCAGAATCCCCAACATCGAATCGGACGTCCTACCATTGATATCAGTTGCCCCATTGTAGCACGCATTAGACGCAATGAGCCGATCACGATTGGATATATGCACACTCTGTAAGTCTGAAATGAAGTCACAAGCACACCGATCACTGCGTGGCAGAGAAGGAAGATCTATCGAATCTATGGGACCACGTGGAATCACCGTATAAACCACCTCAAATGGGGTAATAACCTGTACTGCAGTTGATGACCAAGTTGTGAGCAAACTCTGCCTGGGGTAGTTTGGTGTCCCAACATTTGACATGATCACCCACTAAACAACGCAAGAGGTTTCCTAAAGAACGATTAAACGCCTCTGTTTTTCCATCTGTTTGCGGATGGTAAGCACTGCTAAAGTGAAGTTCGGTCTACGCCATACGCCACAAAGATCACCAAAAATGGCTTAGAAAGTGAGTGTCCCAATCCGAGACAATGCACGAAGGGAGGCCATGCAAACTGAAAACCTCAAAAAAATAACTGGGCTACGTGAACACCGTCAACAGTATGTTTGCAAGGGATAAAGTGAGCCATTTTCGGAAAAGTGGTCCACAACAACAAAATTCGAGTCATTTTCTCGTCGGGTGCGTGGTAGAACAAGAACAAAGTCCATATTGATGGCACTCCATGGTTGGGACGGAATAGGGAGTGGGCGATATAGTCCCACATTTGTGGCTGCTCCCTTAGATACATTGTAGATACGACAACGAGTTACATAGCGAGAAACTTTGCATCGAAGTGTTGGCCAGTGAAAACACCAACGAACTAGCTCAATGGAGCGACCACGACCTACATGTCCAATATTGTGAAGCTTGGAAATAAGGTGGAGATGTATGTTACACTCTGGGATGCACAAACATACTCCTTTGAATAAAAACCCACCATGGCACACAATCACTAGCTTCCCGGACCCAGGGTGACTTAAAAACAGTCTAATAAAAGGGCATTTGCTTACAACTCTTGGAAAGTTTCAAACCCCAAAACATCCATACGCATGTCTATGAGCAGGCACGAGTGTCGACTTAGGGCGTCAGTGACACGGTTAATAGTACCAACTTAGTGCTTAACGATAAAAGTAAATTGCTGAAGATAAGAAGACCAAATCGCATGACGGGCAAACAAGAATCTTGAGTGGTAAGATTCTTAAGAGTCTCATGATCCGTGTACAAAATAAATTCTTGGTGGAAAAGATAATGTCTCCAATGGCGCACCGCATGAATGAACACATAAGATTCCACGTCGTAAATGCTATAATGGTAGTGAGCGGCAGTGAGTTTTCACTAAAGAAAGCCACATGACGACCCATCTGGCTAAGGACCATGCCAATCCCGATTTTGGAAGTGTCACAATATAACTCAAACGACTACGAAAAATCAGGAAAAACAAAGATTGGCGTAGAACTTAGCTTTTCTTTAATTACCCAAAATGTTGAGTTAGCAGTCGGGGTCCAAACAGATTTTTTCTCATGCATATAATCAGTTATTGGTGCCATTATTGTGCTAAAATCCCAGATAAATTAGCGATAAAAGGACGATAGACTATGAAAACTGCGTACATCCATCAATGAAGTAGGTGACGACCAGTCGCGCATTGCTGCAATTTTCTCATTGTCCACAACAATACCATCTGCAGAGATATAATAACCAAAAAATAGGATATTGTCGACCATAAAAATGCATTTATGGGGTGCAACATAAAATTTCATGATGCATATTATGAGAAGCACGGAACAAAAATGTGCAATGTTAGTGATTTGCTAAAAACAAGGATGTCATCGAAATATACGACAACACAAATACTAATAAGGGGACAAAAACTTTTATTCATTACCCGCATAAAAGTAATCGGCGCATTGGATAAGCCAAATGGCATCACGAGCCACTCAAAAAGGCCCTCGCGTGTTTTGAACAATGTCTTTCACTCATCGCCTGGCTGAATACGAATCTTATGGTAACCATTTCACAAATCCAATTTACTAAAAATCAAAGCATGTTGGAAATTTATTGTATAGATTTTAATGATGTTATGTAAAACTTAGATTAGGAAGCAGACACCCCATTTCTGTTGTAAATTCAAATATCTAATAGATAGTATCTATGAGCTCAGTCGAAGCAGACAAATTGAATATTAAAGAACTCGACTGAAGGATAAAGTGAAGATTTAGTTGTGTTGCAACTGAGAGTTTAAAAGAAGTCTCAATCAAGTACTAAAAAGCTGTCTTTGTCAGCTGACTGATAGTTAAGTCATTCTCAAATGATTGGAGAATACTCATGTTAAAGAGTAAAATAACTGTTGAAGTCAAATCAACTGTGATGGATCCGTTGCACTCAAGTTTAGGAAATTACTTATTTTAGTAATAAGGACATGCTTCAGTCTTAAAAGTGCTCAACCCATAAGCGTGCAAAAAGAATAAACCAATGGGAAGCACTGAACCGTGTCAGGTCCTGAAAAGCTGCAGAGATCATTAAACTAGGAAATGTCCCCATCACCTGCTGCGCAAGAGACATGCCAACGACCATGAAAGTGGAGTTTGAAAATGCATATCTCTTCAACGGATACATTTTTGAACTGCCACTATAAAAGGCTGACTAGTTTAAGTGAGAGAGTACGACACATTACCTGCAACATTCAAACAAGTTGAGAAAGAGCAAACAAACTAAAGACTCTCAAGCAATACACTCAATCCTCAAGCCTAAAGTTCGAAGTCTATCTAACCAACACACTCTGTGAAGGAAAGAATAACTTCAAGTGTTGAAAAAGAATTTATTTAAAATCCAAAAGGGTCTGCACATATAAGGATTGAAGGAAGTGTAGTGAGGTTCAAGTTAGAACCAGACTTTGGATTCGTTGGAGGGCTTCGTGATCAAATCCAAGAATTCGAAGGAGCTGAAGTAGCAAGGCAACTGTCTTGTGAAGAGTTGAGTCCCAAGAGTGAAGCCAACTATGTGATCAAGGCTTGCTCGGACTGTTCATCCATTTTTAAAGTCGTTGTTGCATTAGTGGATTACCTCCAGGGGTTGGAGAAGAGTGAAGTAGAGGAATTACCCCGTCCTCGAACCAGTATAAAATTGTTGTGTCTATTTACTTTCAACATTTAATTCTTGCATATTTTATATCTGCTCATTGATAAATTTTCTAAGTCAACTAATAATAACCTAACTAAAACAAGTGTTGAAAAACTTATTTTAACTTAAGGGTGTAAGACTTCCGCTGTAAAACCAAGTTAGCTGTATTTTTAAAAGAGCTCACTTAACTCAGCTGAGTTACCCTATTGACAACTCAGTCGAGTCTGTTGAGTGGTTAACTCTACTATTGAGGTTGAACTAAGTTGTCCCTTAAGGACTTAGCTGCTTGTGTTAAAACTCTGATTGAAAGAACAAAAATCGAAAATTGGTTAAGTCTATTCAACCCCTCTTCTATACTTAACACAAACACCCTTTGGGACCTACAAAGCACCACTCAGTTTATCCAACAAATCATCCAAACGAGGTATCATGAAACGATAGTGTATTGTGATTTTGTTGATGCCCTGCTATCAATACACATATGCCAAGACCCCTGTTTTTTTGGATAAGTGATGTCGGAATGGCGCAAGGGCTCATGCTTTCTCGAACATGTCTACGGCGTAATAACTCTTCAACTTGGCAATGAAACTCCACATGTTCCGATGGGCTCATGCGATAATGTGGACAATTAACTAAGGATGTACCAGGGATTGCATCAATACGGTGATGAATGTCGCATAGTGGTGGCGAACCATCTGGAAAGACATCTGTAAAGTCATGTAATAAAGACTGAAGTGGAGCAGGTGTCGTGAAACCTGAGGAGAAATAGTGTGAGGTACCAACGAAAAAAAATTGGATATGAACGATGACTCGCGAAGGAATTCCCTATGTGACAATAATAATACTGCACCATCTGAGGGTGGTGGAGAAAGCGAGATTCTCGGAAGTAGTACAAACTTCACCCCTTCAAACACAAAGCTGTAGGTATTCTAATGCCCATCATGAGCCACACTATGGTCGAATTTCCATGGTCGTCCCAGTAAGATATGACATGCATCCATCAGAACAACATCACACCAAACACTTAGTGTATTTGGTAGGGATAGAGAAAGTGACTAAAACCCGATGATCCACAGTAATGTTAGTCCCTCGATTAACCCAGGCTAATGTATACGAAGTGGGGTGAATTTATGTTTGAAAGGATAAATTTTGAATGGCATTAGAGGCCATGGCGTTCTTGGAAGACCTAGAATCAATAATAAAACGGCAAACCTTGCCCTTAACTGTACATGTAGACTCAAAAATAGTGTGGCGCTGAGTGGGATGGTCCTTGACATGGGGGGTGAAACAAGTACGATGAAGAATTAAAGTGTTACCAATATCGGCCGAAAAACATTCTTCAGGATGGTTTAGCAAAGGTTCTTCATCAAATTCTGGTGGACCCGAATATATAGTAAGGTCGGTGTCTTTTGCAAATAAATCACGACTGCCACCGAACTTTGTACATGCAGCCTGGCGATGACCAAATTCCCCACAAGAGAAGCATGCTCCAAGGCAAGTAGTGGGCGCACGCGAGCCACTGGTTCATGTTGGAGTGATGGTTGGGCAGCGCGATGTAGCTGTTTGCGCAGTGGGTGTTCGAGCATCTGTTGCACCTAAATGTCCTGAGGGTGATGAGAGTGTCCGAGGGGTTAGCGTGTTTGCTGGCATTCGAATAATAATGCCCGTTGATGGGCCTCCGAGACCGAACCCGGTGAGAACATATTAAGAGTGTCATGGAAAGGAACGTGGAGACAACGAGAAGCAAGTTGGTCATCCGTTTCACGTAGAATGATACATGCCACCAATCAGTAAAAATTCCTCTAAATAGACGTCTACCGTACGTGAACATTGTCTAAGATTTTGTAATCTCTGATACAGAACTCGTGCATAATTAAAAGGGAGGAATTCTTGGCGAAGATACTTGGTGAATTTGTCCCACAAAGTTATGCGAGATTTGCCTTGGCGTGCACGGGTGTTCTAAGTTGTTGCCACCAAGCACTCGCTCGACCATGAAAACGAGTTGCAACGAGGGCAACACGACGGTCTGCGGGGACTTTTTTAAAATTGAGGAGTTCTTCAACTACACCAAACCAATCTAAGAAGGCTTCCGGTTCCAACCCACCTGTAAATTCGGGGAGATCAAGTTTGAAACTTGTTCCCATCGACGCGTTTTGTCCCCATGAGGAATGTATGGTGGAGCCAAAGGGGCAAAAGCATTGTTAATTGAAGATGTGTCTTCGTCATCCGAAGAAACGTGGGGTGAGATTTGCAAACCATCCTGACGACCACAGCCCTCAAGGGCGGCGCGACGTGCCTCACATATAGGGACCCGAGCTGGATTAAACTGAGCAGTGACTACATCGAAGAACGCTTACTGCCGAGTTTGGAGATTGGCGATATGTTGTACCAACAAATTAATTTGTTGGCGAAGTTGAACGTTGCCGTTCTAACGTGGTGGATCCTGTCTGGGCGACATGATTCAGGAAAACAGAACTAGGTCTCTAAATACCAACTGACGCAGGTAGAAGCTGAACTTCAAACAATAACACACAATATAATTGACGAACTCAGAAGAATGAAACTATATTGAACGTAAAGGAGGAAATCTCCAAAGTTTTTTTAATCAAAATCCAACAACCTCAAACTAGCAAGGAGCAAATATTTATATCCAAGAGTCTTACTAAATAAAAGAGAATATATTCCAACTACATAAAACTAAGAAATAAGGAAAAGATCCAAAACATACACTAGTTAAAAGGAATTAATTATTTGGTAGGTGCTCAACTTAGTCATGTGCGTGTCTTCTTTTACCAAAACTCCCAATGCAAAAACTTGTATAAGACCGTCTTATGGGTCTAAATCCATAAGACAGATCTTACTTACCCAACTTGTTTCCTGACCCGCTACCCGACCCGCTGAATTCGATTTTTTTTAAGTTTTCTTTTTCGTTTTTCTTTATCCAGTCTCTCTCTGTCTTCTACGTTTCTTTCTCTCTTTTACAGTTAGGGCTTTTATCTCTTTCTCCCACTCGGTTGCTATGTTCTCTTCTTCTTCTTCTCTTAATCTTTATTTTTTTTCCATTGATCAATTTCGTTTTCAAACAAATGAAACTCGTATGTTGAAGAGGAGTCCCACCATTTTCACACTTGCAAGTTGCAAAGGTATGTTCGAGTATCTTCTCTTCTCTTATTCTTCTTCTTCTTCATTTATTATTCTCTTATTCTTTGTTTTTTTCTAGTGATCGACTTAAATTCGCCGCTCGGAAGAGTAGTCCTCGAAGCTTTTACAAAGGTAGCCCCATCGTCTGTGTTAAGGTATTTTTCTTGTAATTTGATGAAATTTTACACTCAAAAATTTGTTCAGAAGTGCAAAATTAGTCGTTGTAATACATCAGGTTTCGAGGAATGAATTTGATTCCGGATTATTTATGTTAATATTTTTTAACCTAGTGTAGTAATTTTCTATGTTTCTGTTATAAATGTCTCATCTCGTATATGCTATAATTTTCTCTTTTCAATGTTGAATTTGCTGATATTTGTGAACATTGTTGTTAAAATTTCTTAATAGAGACATTGTTGTTATTGTACAATTCTATGAACAATGTTGTTTAAAAGTATTATAAATTAGCATAAAAGTATCATATATCACTTCAAAAGTATCAGTTTTATGTCAACGTATTTGAACATTGAACATATTTTTGTTAAACTGGATTTCTGCTTGTTGTTAAATGGAACTTAAATGCAATTGTTAGACTAAAAGTATCTGAAATTGTCTCAAAAGTATTAGAAAATGCCTTAAAAGTATCGTGCATATGCTCTCTCTGTCTCTCTCGCTCTCTCTATATATGTGTGTATGTGTGTCTAAGTTTCATTGTTTTTCTTATTTTGTGGAGATTTAATAAATCCCTTTTTGTTGTGTTTTTGTTGTTGTTGTGGGTAGTGAGGGGTGTTCAGATTTGGTTGCATGATTGAGGTTTATTATTGTTGCTAAAACATACATGGAAAATATTTGCTTTAATGGTTTACATTATTGCCCCAATACAAATTAATTATTTGCAATTTTAATTCCATTAATCTTAAAATTTTAAGTAGTCAGTATATGTATTTGGTAACTAGGGCTTCTTCAGAACATCAAGGTCAGACAATGGAATTGCATGTTTGAGTGTGGCTTAGTTAAAGTTTGCTTAAATGTTGTAAGCCGCCTAAGATTTGTTGTTTGAAGTTTGTTTTGGTAACTAGGGCACTTTGTAAAACAACACCAATCAAGAGTAAAAATCACAAAGAAACCTCAATAAGTGTGAGTTTATTTCTTCACACGTACAAATTGTTAGTCCAAGTGGCTACAATAATCTAGAGGGGAGGTGAATAGATTATGCCGATTTTTCGCGAATCACCCTCTTTTTCGAATCAACAAGCAAATGACAAGAATGTAAATGCGGAAATTAAACAACACTCGTTGATTTAAAGAGGTTCAACCCACCTATGGCCTAATCCTCTACCACCCCAGTATCTCCGGGATGGATTTCAAAAAGAAAAAAAGATTTTATTAATTACCACAATTAATACAACGCCTTGAGGATCACCACAATCCTCTTACAACACCTTCAAAGAGATTACCACAATCTTCCTTCACCACCTTTGAAGAGTACCACACTCTTCAAACACCTATCACCTAGATCACCCAAGTGTATTCTTACCACAAGAATACTCACAAGGATGTCTTGTGTTGAATGATGGACAAAATTCAAGATTACAACTCTATGAAACCAATACAAAGATTGAGTGCAAGTGTAATCAAGAATCAAAAAGCCTAGATCTCAAAGATGTGCAAGTGAAAGTACTTAGGCTATTACAACAAGAATGTAAAAATGAAAGCTTGAACAATTTGCAGATTTCTTGTTGTGTGTTTTGCTTGTATATGTTATATCTTGTGTCTTCAATTCATCCTCTATTTATAGGGAAGTCTTCACCAACATAGTAGGCTCCTCTATCTTCACTTTTGTCTACAAAAAGAAGATCACAAGATGTAGAAATATTGTACAAAAATCAAAAGTAAATCTTCTTTGTCAAGAATTTCAAACAAAGATCATTTTGTTTGTCACAAAATATCATAGGGCGACGGTTGCCCTGTTGAAGATTTCGACCGTTTGAAAAAAATAGTGCGATCCAGGTAGGGGTTGCAGGGGGGTGCGACCGGTCGGCCCTGTTTGATACATGTTTTTATCTTAATTTTGATGATTTTATTTTGTCACCAAAACAATGGTTCTAAAGGTTGTCCAAATACTCCTAAATGATTTAAAATGGTTTTAATATTTTCCGGAGTATTTCCTCAAGTTTATTTTCGACGATATTGGACAAACACTTTTAATGATTTTATATCAATGGATTTTTACTTCTAAACAAGGTTCCTAAATATTGTCTAAATACTTCCGATTGGTTCAAAATGTTTTTACTAAATTTTCGGAGTATTTCTTGAGTTTTATTTTCGACAAAAATTGGACAACATTCTCGTGGTCGACCTAGGTCGCTCTATAGGGCAACCCGTGCACCTGAAGATGTTTTTTGAAATAGAAAAAGAGACGGATGAAAAATGTCGCAGTCGACGGCCGCTCGGCGTCGGCCGATCGGTCGGCCGACCGGCCGCCAGGTGGGTCGACGTGCACTGCAAGTTCGTGTCGAAACAGAACTTAAGACCTTGCATTTTTGAGTTAGGGGACCGGTTGAGACAGGGGTCGACCGGTCGAAGCCTATGTCGACCGGTCGCCCTGTTGTAATTTCCAAAGTGTTCTTCAAATCTCTTATTTTCGTGCGGCCGCCTCATGCGTATTGACAACAAAAATATGACCGTTTGACAGACACATTTCCTTAATTTGTGGGATTGATTTCTAACATCTATATTCTTGATTTTTATTGTATTTTTCTAGATTTTCAATCCCCAAGAGGAGTCTATTCTTGATCAATCATCTCCTATAAATAGAGGAAGTTTTGGAGCAACCAATACAACAATTGAGATACAACACAACAAGATACACTTCAAGCAAATACTTGGTCTTTCATTGTTATTATTCTTGTTGTAAATTTGCCTAGCTTATCACTTTCACATCCTGAGGTCTAGGCTATTCTTGATTACACTTTGCACTCAAATTGTATTATTCATTATTGAGTTGTAATCTTGTTTTTTGGTTATCATTCAACACAAGATATCCTTGTGAGTGTTCTTGTGGTAAGAACACACTTGGATGATCTAGGTGATAGGTGCAAGAAGATTGTGGTGATCTTCTTATTGAGGTGTTGAAGAATTTGGTATTCTTCAAGGTTGAAGATTGTGGGTGATCTTCACAAGGTGCCGTTGAAGGAAGATTGTGGTAATCTTCAAAGGGAGATTGTGGTAATCTCCAAAGGTGTTGTTGAAGAAGAGTGTGGTGCTCTTCAAGGTGTTGTAAGTTGAATTTGTATTAATTGTGGTAATTAATAAAATTCTTTTTCTTTTTGAAATCCATCCGGATATCTTTGGGGTGGTAGAGGATTAGGCCCTAGGTGGGTTGAACCTCTTTAAATCGATGCGTGTTGTTTACATTCCGCACCTTTATTATTGTCTTTGAGCATTCGGTTCGAAAAAGAGGGTAAAATCGAAAAAATGGAGATAATCTATTCACCCCCCCTCTAGATTATCGTAGCCGCTTGGACTTACAGGCCCTCCCCTGGACCGGTCCCCCTGCTCCATTTTTCAAGTCAGTATGTTCTGTTTCGTGTTTTCTTTCCTTCAGGTACCGGTCGACCATTTGGGCGACCGGTCGACCTCCAATTTGAAATGTTGTCCGATATTTTTCAATAATAAACTTCAAGAAATACTCCAAAAAATTAGTAAAAACATTTTAAATTATTTGGGAGTATTTGGACAACATTTATAAACATAGTTTTGGTGTAAAAACCCATTTAAACAAAACCATCAAAAGTGTTATCCAATTTTTATTAAATTAAAAACTCTAAGAAATAATCCAAAAACTAGTAAAAATATTTTAAATCATTTAGGAGTATTTGGACAACATATAAAAACATTGTTTGGGTATAAAAAATTATTTAACCAAAATCATCAAAAATCTTGATAAAAACATTTATCTAACAAACTCCCCCTTTTTGATGATTACAAACCAAAACAATTTTAGAAGGTCGATTTTAAAACAAAACAAATTTTCCGGTCTTAAAACAACAATCCATTACAAGCAAGATTAATCATAAGTACAACACACAAGAGTAGTAGCAAAGGTTTTTCAAAATCATTTTTGCACAAGCTCCCCCTATCAACATGCATATAAAGAACAAGCATTAAAGCAACCAACTAAAAGCTAAAAGCTTAGCTTTTACAACTTAAGCTTGAATTATATGAGCTTAAAAGCTCCCCCTGTCACAAGACATCATTAGTCAAGCATAAAAGTCCACAATACATCAAATGGACTAAGCAATATTCACAGCTTATGGCTTTTAAGAGCCCTAGCTTATAGCTTTTCTTGCAAGCTTATTTTCGCTTCTTTGAGCGTATGAACGTTTTTCCTGTTTCTCCCCCTTTGGAATCATCAAAGAGAATGTTAGCACGATAAAAACATCATATATTTATATCAAAGTGCGCAAATATTATAGATTTATCGAGCATATTGAGCATTTAAGCTTAAATTCCGAATAAAAGAGAAAAATTGCTCATTTGATTTGTAAAAGCTCATTTGATTGATAAAAAATGATCTCTATAAAATTATAAGACTTTTCAAATCAAGAGAATCATGTAGGTGATGAATTTTTCATTGAAACATTTTGTCGAACACTTGGCGTGTATTGAATAAAACAAGAGTAATATAACGCCTTTGGGATTCGTTTAAGCCAAAAATTTTCATCACCAATTCAGTTCAAACAACATTCAATACATCATAAATATTAAGCTCATCACATTCATATGAAACTAGCATCAAGAATTTTGCAAATAAGTCAAAATCTCAAGGGTTCAACCCAATTGAGCAAATGGAGTAGAATTCTTACCATTTATTCGGTAAAGATGAGCAATGATGATGATAATCGAGCTTAATGAAGTCCAAAATATAAAACATATGCAAGAAAACAAATTTGAAGTGAAATTTGTGTGCAAAATGGCTGAGACTGAAAACAGAAACGAATTTAACCAAAAAAACGTGAGGGGCGACCAGTTGAGGGCTAGGGCGACCGGTCGACGGCATGGGCGACCGGTCGGCCTTGCCCCAGTCAGCCCAGAGGTTCTTTCTGTTTTTGCAAATTCCGAAGATTGAACCAAAAATCCGATTTTTCGCCCCTAGGTTTTAAAAAAGTGCAAAATGCAATCATAGACCTCATTCAATATGCATTATGCCTAACCGAGCTCGTATTGATGCAAAAGTCTCAGAAGTTAGCGGTTTAGTAAAAATGTCCGCTAATTGATCTTGAGATGGTACAAAAGATATCTCAATTTTTCGTTTTGATACACAATCCCTTAGAAAATGATGTCGAATCTCAATATGTTTAGTACGGTTATGATGAACCGGGTTTTGAGCAATATTTATAGCGGATATGTTATCACAAAAGATAGGAACATTTTCAAAAGAACATTTATAATCCGCTAAAGTTTGTTTCATCCAAAGAAGTTGAGTACAACAAAATGCCGCGGAAATATATTCGGCCGGCCCGTTGAAAGTGAAACACGATTTTGCTTCTTTGAAAACCAAGATACTAGGCAATCGCTAAAAATTGACATGATCCGGAAGTACTTTTCCGATCATCAATATTTCCCACATAGTCCGAATCACTATAACCTTTAAGAGAAAAATTTTCATTCTTTGGATAGAATAAGCCATATTGAATAGTGCCTTTCAAATATCGAAAAATCCTTTTAACGGCACTCATATGAGATTCTTTGGGATTGCTTTGAAAACGAGCACATAGGCATACGACATGAAGAATATCAGGTCTACTTGTGGTTAAATAAAGTAAACTACCAATCATACATCGATACTTGGATTCATCAACCGACTTGCCTTTTTCATCTTTGTCAATCTTGACGTTTGTTGCCATTGGGGTTGAGACGGTTCTTCCTTCTTCAATGCCAAATTTCTTCAAAAGCTCATTTGTATATTTTGATTGAGAAATATAAATTCCTTCTTGGCATTGCTTAATTTGAAGTCCAAGAAAGAAGTTGAGCTCCCCCATCATGCTCATTTCAAATTCACCTTGCATTAACTTAGAAAATTTCTTGCACAAGGATTCATTAGTAGCACCAAAAATAATATCATCAACATAAATTTGCACTAATAAGCAATCTTGCCCTTTTTCAAAAACAAAGAGAGTAGTATCAACTTTACCTCTTGTAAAACCATTTTGCAAAAGAAAAGAGCTAAGTCTATCATACCATGCACGGGGTGCTTATTTCAAACCATACAAGGCCTTTTTAAGTCTATAAACATCATTAGGCCTAGAAAAATTTTCAAACCCCGGAGGTTGTTTTACATAGACTTCTTCTTGAATAATACCATTTAAAAATGCGGATTTTACATCCATTTGGTAAAGCTTGAAATTTTTAAAACAAGAATAGGCAAGTAAAATACGAATAGCTTCTAAACGTGCTACGGGTGCAAATATTTCATCATAATCAATACCTTCTTCTTGACAATAACCTTGAGCTACTAACCTTGCTTTGTTTCGAACAATATTTCCTTGGTCATCGAGCTTGTTCCGAAATACCCATTTTGTACCCATAATGGTTTGAGATGGAGGACAAGGTACTAATTCCCATACATCATTCCTTTCAAATTGATTCAACTCCTCTTGCATTTCTAAAAACCAATCCTCATCTTCAATGGCTTCCTTAGCATTTTTAGGCTATTTTTTAGAAATAAGAGCTTTCTCGGCAAATTTTCCTCGAGTCATTACTTTATCAAGGGGATCACCAATAATAAGATCTTTTGGGTGATCTCCCTTAAATTTCAATGCTACGGGAAGATTCGAAGTATCACCTTCATCTTCTTGAGGAACATTTGAGCTTGAAGGTTGATCATTTTGAGTATCATCTTGAACAATGGGTTCAACAATATCCTCTTCATCACTTTCATCATTGGGTATCCTTTCAACACCCGAAGCTTCATTGAATTTGACATGGATGGATTCTTCAACAACACCACTAGTCTTATTGTAGACCCGATATGCTTTGCTCTTGGTTGAATACCCCATAAATATTCCTTCATCGGCCTTAGGATCAAGTTTGTCTAATTGATCCTTAGTATTCAAAATAAAACATTTACATCCAAATATTTTGAAATAACTAATATTTGGAGTTCTTCCTTTCCAAAGCTCATATGGAGTTTTATTCATTTTAGGACGAATATAAACTCGATTAATGACATAGCAAGCGGTACTTACGGCTTCGGCCCAAAAATATTTTGGAAGTGAAAATTCATTGAGCATGGACTGACTCATTTCTTGAAGTGTCCGATTCTTCCTTTCGGCTACTCCATTTTGTTGAGGTGTCCTTGGAGCCGAAAAATTATGACTATATCCCTTGGTTTCACAAAAGACTCTAAATTCGCCGTCAAATTCTCCACCTCGATCACTTCGAATAGACTTAATAGTATCTTCCTTTTCATTTTCAATAAGTCTACACAACTTAACAAACTCATTAACGACATCGCTTTTATTTGTAAGAAATAGAGCCCAAGTATATCTAGAAAAATCATCAACTATAACAAAAGTGTAATGTTTTCCACTTAGACTTGCCGTACCAATATCCCCATACAAATCAAGATGAAGCATTTGTAGGGGTTTGGTAGTGGAAATTTCATTTTTGGGCTTAAAACTACTTTTAACTAATTTGTTCTTTTGACAAGTGTCACATAAGCCAAGATTTTCAAAATTCAATTTGGGTAGTCCTTTTACATGTTGGTTTTTGTAAATAGTTTGCAAATTTTTGTATCCAACATGTCCAAGTCGCCTATGCCATAAACTAGTTAAATCATTATTGGCGACAAGACAAGAAACATTTTGACTAACCAAATCACTTGTACAAATTTTGTAAAGATTGCCTTTTCTAATTGCTTCACAAATAATTTTATCATTTTTGGAAATAAGGCATTTTTCTTTATTAAAAACAACATTATAATTTGAATCACAAAGTTGGCTAACACTTATCAAATTGAACTTAAGCCCTTCTACTAAAAGAACATTACTAAGAGAAAAAGAAGACTTACCAATTTCTCCATTTCCAAGAATTCTTCCTTTGCCATTGCCGAACATGACCATACCCTCTTCTTGGAACTTGATGTTGGTAAAAAGTTCTCTCTTTCCGGTCATATGGCGTGAACATCCGCTGTCCACGAGCCATTTTGAATCTTCCATTGTTGTTATAGCCCCTATAACCTACAAAGGAATTATTTTTAGGTACCCTATACTTTTGGGGTCCATGGGGGTTAGCCTTGAGACCTTTAGGTCTCCAATAATAGCTAAAATTATTCTTCAATTTACAATTGCTAGCATAGTGTCCATTCTTACCACAATAAAAACAAGTAATAATACGAGGACTACTAGCACGTACAAAGGTTGTACCTTGGTCTTTTTTCTTAAAAGCATTTTGAAAAGGTTTGTAATCAAGTCCTAATTTAGAATGCTCACCTCTTTGTGCATCTAAAATTTTTGTGACTTTATCCGTACTTAAGTTGAATCGATGCACATCCTTTTTCAAACTTTTAATATCATTTGTGAGCGTTTGTTTTTCGGTTTCAAGAGTACGGACCATAGTAAGAGTAATAGCATGAGCCTTATCAAGAGAATCATAAGAAGTAAATAATTTGTCTTTTTCTAGTTTAAGCTCTTTATGCTCCTTTTTCAAATTCTTGTATTTAACAATCAAATTTTGAAACTCATTTTGCAATTCATCAAAATCACCTTGTAATTCATCAACTAGTGAAGAAGATGAAGCATTAGAGCGCACTCGTTATTTTCATCGTCTATGGCCATAAGACCATGTTCGGATTCTCCTTCCTCGTCGGTTGTTTCAAGTAATTCATCCCAAGTTTTGACGTCCGCATTTAACGCCTTCTTTTTCGGAAAAAACTTTTTCTTCTTTTGTTCCTCTCCCGCTAATTTTGGGCAATCGGCTATGTAGTGCCCGGATTTTCCGCATTTGAAACAAGAATTGTCTCTTGGCTTTCTTGCTTTATTTTTGTTTACAAATTTTGCAAATTTTCTAACAAGAGCCGCCGTTTCTTCATCATCCTCATCACTAGCATAATAAACATTATTAGAAGAAGATGCTAAGCCTTTAATAATATTTTCCGTACCCGGTTTAGAGGTGGATGGTTGAGAATTTTTCCTCTCCTTGAGATATACTTCATAAATAAGGAGGTTCCCAATGAGCTCATCAAACTTGAGTGTCTCAAGATTTTGAGCTTTCGTGATTGCCATCACATTTTCAGACCATGAGCCGGGAAGGGCATTTAAGACTTTGGTCACCTTATCTTCTTCGGAGATGACTTTTCCAAGAGCCACAAGGGGATTGACAATGTTGTCAAGCCTTTCCACCATTTTTGATATGCTTTCACCATCATGCATATTGAAATTTTCAAAGTCTTTCACAAGCATTGTTTTTCTTGCTTACTTCACTTTCTTTGTGCCCTCATAGATGGTTTCTAATTTTTCCCAAACTTCATGTGCCGATCGTATGCCTCTTATGCGATTATATTCGGTGGCGGTAAGAGAGCAATGTAAAATGTTTAAGGCCTTACCGTTTAAAGAGAAAGCCTTCTTGTCATTTTCATCGTATTCTTTGAACGACTTGGGAGTCGTGGTACCATCCTCCAATTTTGTTGTTGGTTGAGCAACTCCTTCAATAACCACATTCCAAATATCAAACCCGCACCCTTGTAGAAAGCACTCCATGCGGTCTTTCCAAAATGCGTAGTTGTTGGCGTCGAATAGTGGTGGCTTGTTGGTGGAGGCGCCGGTGGTGAGGTAAGTTTCATTCGTAGCCATGGATCTTTCCTCTTTACTCGGAACGAGCTAGCCAAAGAGTTTGGCTTTGATACCACTTGTTAGTCCAAGTGGCTACAATAATCTAGAGGGGGGTGAATAGATTATGCCGATTTTTCGCGAATCACCCTCTTTTTCGAATCAACAAGCAAATGACAAGAATGTAAATGCGGGAATTAAACAACACTCGTTGATTTAAAGAGGTTCAACCCACCTAGGGCCTAATCCTCTACCACCCCAGTATCTCCGGGATGGATTTCAAAAAGAAAAAAAGATTTTATTAATTACCACAATTAACAACACCTTGAGGATCACCACAATCCTCTTACAACACCTTCAAGGAGATTACCACAATCTTCCTTCACCACCTTTGAAGAGTACCACACTCTTCAAACACCTATCACCTAGATCACCCAAGTGTATTCTTACCACAAGAATACTCACAAGGATGTCTTGTGTTGAATGATGGACAAAATTCAAGATTACAACTATATGAAACCAATACAAAGATTGAGTGCAAGTGTAATCAAGAATCAAAAAGCCTAGATCTCAAAGATGTGCAAGTGAAAGTACTTAGGCTATTACAACAAGAATGTAAAAATGAAAGCTTGAACAATTTGCAGATTTCTTGTTGTGTGTTTTGCTTGTATATGTTGTATCTTGTGTCTTCAATTCATCCTCTATTTATAGGGAAGTCTTCACCAACATGGGCTCCCAACATAGGCTCCTCTATCTTCACTTTTGTCTACAAAAAGAAGATCACAAGATGTAGAAATATTGTACAAAAATCAAAAGTAAATCTTTGTCAAGAATTTCAAACAAAGATCATTTTTTGTCACAAAATATCATAGGCGACCAGGTTGCCCTGTTGAAGATTTCGACCGTTTGAAAAAAATAGTGCGATCCAGGTAGGGGTTGCAGGGGGGTGCGACCGATCGGCCCTGTTTGATACATGTTTTTATCTTAATTTTGATGATTTTATTTTGTCACCAAAACAATGGTTCTAAAGGTTGTCCAAATACTCCTAAATGATTTAAAATAGTTTTAATATTTTCCGGAGTATTTCCTCAAGTTTATTTTCGACGATATTGACAAACACTTTTAATGATTTTATATCAATGGATTTTTACTTCTAAACAAGGTTCCTAAATATTGTCTAAATACTTCCGATTGGTTCAAAATGTTTTTACTAAATTTTGGAGTATTTCTTGAGTTTTATTTTCGACAAAAATTGGACAACATTTATGTCTCGTGGTCGACCCGGTCGCCCTATAGGGCAACCCGTACCTGAAGATGTTTTTTGAAATAGAAAAAGAGACGGATGAAAAATGTCGCAGTCGACCGGTCGCTCAAGGCGTCGACCGTCCCGGTCGGCCGGCCGCCAGGGTCGGTCGACCGCACTGCAAGTTCGTGTCGAAACAGAACTTAAGACCTTGCATTTTTGAGTTAGGGGGACCGGTTGAGACAGGGGTCGACCGGTCGAAGCCTATGTCGACCGGTCGCCCTGTTGTAATTTCCAAAGTGTTATTCAAATCTCTTATTTCTGCGATGATCGGCCGCCTTAATTGACGAAAAAAATATGACCGTTTGACATGCGGACACATTTCCTTAATTTGTGGGATTGATTTCTAACATCTATATTCTTGATTTTTATTGTATTTTTCTCAGTAGATTTTCAATCCCCAAGAGGAGCCTATTCTTGATCAATCATGTCCTATAAATAGAGGAAGTTTTGGAGCAACCAATACAACAATTGAGATACAACACAACAAGATACACTTCAAGCAAATACTTGGTCTTTCATTGTTATTATTCTTGTTGTAAATTTGCCTAGCTTATCACTTTCACATCCTTGAGGTCTAGGCTATTCTTGATTACACTTTGCACTCAAATTGTATTATTCATTATTGAGTTGTAATCTTGTTTTTTGGTTATCATTCAACACAAGATATCCTTGTGAGTGTTCTTGTGGTAAGAACACACTTGGATGATCTAGGTGATAGGTGCAAGAAGATTGTGGTGATCTTCTTATTGAGGTGTTGAAGAATTTGGTATTCTTCAAGGTTGAAGATTGTGGGTGATCTTCACAAGGTGCCGTTGAAGGAAGATTGTGGTAATCTTCAAAGGGAGATTGTGGTAATCTCCAAAGGTGTTGTTGAAGAAGAGTGTAGTGCTCTTCAAGGTGTTGTAAGTTGAATTTGTATTAATTGTTGTTGAAGAAGAGGGGTCGACGGCCGGGGGGTGCGACCGGTCGGCCCTCCTCGGACCGGTCCCCCGCTCCATTTTTCAAGTCGGTATGTTACATTTCGTGTTTTCTTTCCTTGTACCTGGTCGACCATTTGGGGGCACTCTGGCCGACCTCCAATTTGAAATGTTGTCCGATTTTTTTCAAAAATAAACTTCAAGAAATACTCCAAAAAATTAGTAAAAATATTTTAAATCATTTGGGAGTATTTGGACAACATTTATAAACATAGTTTTGGTGTAAAAACCAATTTAAACAAAACCATCAAAAGTGTTATCCAATTTTTATTAAATTAAAAACTCTAAGAAATACTCCAAAAATTAGTAAAAATATTTTAAATCATTTAGGAGTATGTGGACAACATATAAAAACATTGTTTTGGTATAAAAACTTATTTAACCAAAATCATCAAAATCTTAATAAAAACATTTATCTAACACAAATGTACACCAAAATGATGATTGTTCTTCTTCTTTCTTCTTCTTGTACTCATTGGGATATGAATGTTCACGATCATTATGAGTTGGGTTTGTACTATGTACAAGATTCACTATTCCGCACTGCATTTCATCTCTTATTCCAAATATCACCAATACACATATGAATGTTTCAGTACCCATATAAATGTTTGTTTGTTGTTAAATGTAACTTAATTGTAATTGTTAGACTAAAAGTATCTGAAATTTCCTCAATAGTATCAGAAAATGCCTTAAAAGTATCAGTGTTTTCATATTTGTAGATGACTCGCAGAAACAGTTGGTCTACAAGAGAGGAAGGAGAAGAGGAAGGGGCAGTCCAGGAACAGACAGGGTAGGAGAAAGGACTTCGGAAAAAATTGATGTAAAAGAAGGAAGTCCAAGAAGGAAGTTAGAACTTGTCGTGATTTGGAAAATATTGTTGATGATCAAGGTACTGTAGTAGAAAAAACTTTGGCAGAAGAAGGGACTGTTGTCGAAGAGATGAAAAAAGATGACAATAACGTTGATGTAGAAGAAGGAAGTCCATCAAATGAAGTTGGTTCTAGTTGTGCAAGTATAGTAAAAATCCTCGAAAGAAAATCAAGCTATCCAAGGAAGCTACTAAGAGGTTTGTGCAATTTTGCCCTGTTTCTTTTTAGTATTTGAACATTGCCCTGTGTTAGTGCATTTTCAGAATTGAATATATATTTATATGTCTATGCATGTTAGAAGTATCATGTTTTATGCTTGTAACTATTAGAAATTGCTCTAAAAGTATCAGTTTTTATATCAGTGCACTTTTAACATTTAACATATATTTGTATCACTATGCATGTTAGAAGTATCATGTTTTATGCTTGTAAGTATCAGAAATGGGCATAAAAGTACCAGTTTTTATATCAGTGCACTTTTAACATTTAACATATATTTGTATCACTTTGCATGTTAGAAGTATCATGTTTTATGCTTGTAAGTATTAAAAATTGGCATAAAAGTACCAGTTTTTATATCAGTGCATTTTTAACATTTAACAAATATTTGTATCATTATGCATGTTAGAAGTATCATATTTTATACTTGTAAGTATCAGAAATTGTCATAAAAGTATCAGTTTTTATTTGTATCAGTTTTTATATTAGTATTTATGTTCTTATATCATGTTTTTATATCAGTAGTTATGTTTTTATATCATGTTTTAGAAGTATCATGTTATATCATGTTTTTATATCAGTACTTATGTGACTTTATATTTGTTGCAGCAATTTCCTTACGAAAGACCGCAAGGACTATATGATTTAGTGAATTCTCAGAATGATAGATAGAAGGAGGATGTTAAGAGTATTGGCTCTGGCGGTTTGTTGAAGTTGCAAGTGAAACAACTCCCTGCCCAAATGTTGTTGTGGTTGGTAAAGAGATTTAACGGGGCAAGCCGGTTGCTCAGTGTTGATGATATTAGGAGGTTTGTTATAACTGCTGATGATATATGTGATGTTTTTATGTTGCCGAGGAACAGTAATGAAATATTAGTTTATAAGAAGAGTGTCAGTCTAGATGACGTGGTTGATTTTAAGAATAGAGTAGGAATTGCTGGGAGTTCTACAGTGGGGTCTTTAAAAAACAAACTGACGAATGAGTATGAGGAAGGTGAGGATGATTTTAAAAGACTGTTTGTCTTATATAGCTTATTCACCCTTTTGACACCAAGTGCGAATCGCACTGTTGATGTTTCTTGTTTCAAGTTATTAGTTGATGTAGATGCAATCCCACATTTAATTGACTAGTGTTCACTAGTATTGGATAGGCTATGTAGAGCAGTAGACAATTTTAACAAGAAGTCAAACATCCACATAAGCGATTGTGTTTTGGCCTTGCAAATTATATATTTTCATCGTCTGAAATGGCAAGGGAAACCCGAACCATCCGAGTTGCCGCTATTCAACATTGGACTACTGATAGAATACGAAAAAGAGCTAAAGAAGAGAAAAAAGCTAGAGATTTTGGGTAGGGTGATGTGGAAAACATGTATCCTATTTCTGGGAAAGTTAAGTTGGAAAATTTAGAGAAAGTTGATGTAGAGAAAATTGATGTTGGTAAAAGGTCTACCAAAGGTAAGAAAAAAAAGGGGAGAGATTTATAGGTGAGAAAGAAAGGTCTGGGATTGAGAAAGGGGGGAAAGATGATGAATCTTTAAGATTGATTCAGTTTGAAATACCACTGGGCTACCCAACCGATGGTGAGGTTGAAAAATAGGCAAAAGATGTAAGTATCTTCAAGTATCAGTTTGCCGATGTCAGCATGATGCAGAAAAAAATGCCACACGGGCGAGGTCTCACGTGGCGCCATCTAGATGCCATGTGATGGATGACTGGCGCATGTGGGGCAACCATTCATTTAATAAAAACTAAAAGGGCTTAATTGGTTTAGCATGGATTTGAACCTTTAACATTTTTGGTTGTTATGTTGTTTTTTAACCATTAGGTCACTTACTTTTTTTGTTATTATTGGTGGCTCATATATGTTTTATATGAATCTGGATATTTTTTGTCAGAATATTATGTTGATATTTATGTGTATTCATGGAATTGATATTTTTGGGTGCTCATGTTTATGTTTTTATTGTTATTTATTTATTTGAGAGATAATTAATGGAGATGGTGGTGATTACAAAGTCCCAAATTTTTTTATTTCTAGATTCTTGTAATAGGTCCATGAAGAATGTAATTTTTGTAATTATTATTTTTCTAGAACTCATGTATTAGAGGGGTCGTTTTTGAGGCTATGTATTTTTGGGTATGTTTTGTTTATCACCACCATAGGCCAATAATTGTCTCGACATGAAGCACCAAATGTCAACTTATTTTTTATCTATATGTGATGGATGCATGTTATGGACGTTATAAATTTTATTCGTGGATCAGTATTTGTTTTATTGTGATCTCTAATTTAGTGGGAGATGGTTACTAGCCTTGGTGGCGAAATTTTCGATCTCATTGAATTAAAGAAAATAATAAAATAATTACTTGGACCTGGATAAAAATTTTAGACCAGTACCTAACAAATTGCGCATGTTATACAGTGATGGATGCCCAAATAGCTTTTTCTAACCTTTATGGTAGTGGCAAATTAGATGGCCAGAACTATGCAATGTGGCATAGGAAAATTCAATTTTTACGTCACAAAGAGAAGATCCTTGAACATCTCACCACTAGTATGCCTAGGCCAGTTGAGCCATAGAATGAACAAACTACTCAATATCGTCGCGATATGGACACGTACAATAAATGGGTGGATCAAGATAAGAGTGCGCGCTTTACTATGCTAAGCTGCATGCACGATCATCTGATCCGTGAATTCGATCAATACTCTACAGCTAAAGAGCTATGGGAGGTATTGAAGGTCAAGATTGTAGCACTTCGGCTACAAGATTGAGGGCTCTCACCCTTAGGTTCAATCAGTATGTACTTGACCCGAAGCACTCGATGACCCATCATCTTGATGTGATGAAGGACATGATTCGGGAGCTTCAAAATGCTAGATGTGAGCTCACAGATGAACAACAAGTTTTGGCTGTCATAAGGTCGTTACCTGAGCAGACTTGGGGACATGTTAAGCTTGTGCTTACACATAATGAGCAAATTCAAACATTCGATAGTGTCGCCAATCATCTCAAACTTGAGGCTGACCGTCGAGAGTCGGAATGAGCACAAGAAGCTGCTCTTGTCGCACATGCTGGACAACGTAAGCCTAAGAAGGGCAAACATTGGAACAAGTAGGGTGCTGGACAAAGCAGTGCACAAAGTCAGAACTTGGCCCCACAAGGTGACAAATCTATAAAGCGTTGTCGAGGAAAGAGGGGTGGAAAGAAGAAGGACAAATGCTTTAACTGTGGCAAGTTCGGTCACTTCGCTCGTGATTGCACTGAGCCGAAGAAGGTAGAACCCACTCCCAGCCCTTTTTATTATTTTGTTTGTTCACACATTTTTGTTGCTAATTCTCTCCATGGTTGGATTGTAGACACAAGATGACAAGGGATCGAGCGGGATTTGTAGATTATCATCGATTGCCAGCATGCAACCACTACATTGCTATGGGGAATGGCGCACGAGAGGAGGTTCTTGGAGTTGGATTGCACCAGCTCAAGCGCAGCACTAGGCGTGAGCTACTCCTTAGTGATGTGAAATATGCACCTAGCATTCGATGTAATTTACCTTCAGTTTCAGCACTTTCCGGATATGTTTTTTCTTTCTTGTTTGAGCACATTAGTTTGTCTATTTACTTTGGCAAAGACCTTTATGGCTTAGGATTTATGAATAATGGGTTTTTCCATGTTAGAATTAGGGATTGATATGTGAAACACTTAGGCTATAATAACATCGCATTCCAATTTTATTGAAGCGATCAAATATAAAGTTTATATAAAAATAACAAATAACAAAAAACGAAATAAATTTGTGAACTCCACAAGTATTTTCAACAACTACAGGAGCAACCTTAGGCACATCATCTCAACATGTTTCTTCAATATTAAATCAGATTAAAGTTTCAAAACCAATTCGTGCAATTCTATGGGTTCAATTCCTAAGATAGTTTATTCCCCCCCGGGCGGCGCATAAATACTAAATTAATAACAATTGTAGGTCTCCTGACTCGATACAACTATTATTAACTCCCAAAAGATTTATGAATTGAATGACTCCCCACAAATAGTTGTAGGTCTCCTATTCTTATGTTTCTTCTACTGTTGATATTATTTCTGATTCTGTGAAATGGCATGCGAGATTGGGACACATAGGACAAGAAAGGATGACTATGTTAGCTCGAGGAAGCTTGTTGGGCCAACTCGCTAAAGTCAACCTTCCTGTGTGTGAACCATGTCTAGCAGAAAAAGCCTGTCGGAAGCCTTTTGGTAAGGCAAAGAGGGCTACTCATCCTCTAGAGTTAGTCCACTCGGACATATGTGGACCTATGAATGTGAGGGCACGACACGGTGCATCCTATTTTCTCACTTTCATTGATGATTATTCGCGCTATGGGTCAATATATCTCTTGTCTCACCGTTCAGAAGCGCTTGATTGTTTTAAGCGATTTCTGACGGAGGTTGAGAACCAAAAAGAAAGGAACCTCAAAATCCTACATACTGATAGAGGGCGAGAATATTTGTCTGATCAGTTTAGACAAATGTGTGAGGAGAAAGGGATCATAAGACAATTGACGATTCCATACACTCCGCAACAAAATGGTGTTGCAGAGAGAAGGAATCGCACACTTCTGGATATGGCCAGATCGATGATGGCGCAAGTGAATCTTCCTATATCATTTTGGGGAGATGCAATTTCGACTGCTGCCTACATATTAAACCGTGTGCATTCTAAGTCAGTTCCTTCGACACCTTATGAGTTATGGCATTATAGAAAACCTAACTTAGAAGGTTTGCGTCCTTGGGGGTCAGCAGGGTTTGTTCACAACACTTCTCATAAGCATGGGAAGCTTGGTCCAAGAGCGGAAAAACATATCTTTATAAGGTATTGCGATCACTCAAAGGGCTATGTGATGTATGGTGAACACCCTAATGGGGGAATGACAGAGATAGAGTCCCATGATGTAAATTTCCTTGAGGAGGATTTTCCAACCATTGGTGAAGTTAAGGGGGACCTTGAACTATTCGAGTTGCAAGATCCTCCGGGCGGCGCACAAGTCCCTGGCGAGAGTGAGGTTTCACAACCTCATCCAGTAATTGACGGGGATAACGTATGCGACCCCAAATTCAGTGGGAGTGACCTACTGGACAAAGACTCTGGAAATCCACAGATACGACAGAGTAAACGTGGAACAATACCCCATCGGTGTTTTGAGATCGAAGGGGAATCGTTCATGTGTGCTTCTGTGGATGTTGATGAGCCAGCTACTTATAAAGAAGCTGTGACTTCCCCAAATGCAAATGAGTGGATAGCTGCTATGGAAGAAGAGTTGAGCTCAATGGCTAAGAACAAAGTCTGGGAGTTGATCGATCTTCCATCTGGACGTAAGACTATTGGGAACAAGTGTGTTCTTAAGGTCAAACGCAAGGCAGATGGATCTATCGATATGTATAAGGCTCGACTTGTGGTGAAGGGTTATACCCAAAGAGAGGGTGTAGACTATGAAGAGACATTCTCCCCAGTGGTGAGATTTGCCTCCATTCGCCTAATTCTAGCTTTTTTCGCCCACCTAGATCTGGAATTATTTCAGATGGACGTAAAGACATCATTTCTCAATGGAGAACTGGACGAAGAGATCTATATGGATCAACCTTCGGGTTTTCAATAAATAGGGCAAGAACGCAAAGTATGTCGCTTGAAACATTTTATTTATGGGCTGAAACAATCGTCCAGACAATGGTACCATCGATTTCATCGAGCTATCATCGAGATGGGCTTTACGATGATCGAGGAAGACCATTGTGTGCATGTCAAGAGAAGTGGGAGGAACTTTTTGATACTCTCACTATATGTGGATGACATTCTGTTGGCTGGCAATGACATGGAGATGATTGTCGCCACTCAGAAATGGTTGTCCTCTACTTTTGAGATGAAGGACATGGGAAAGCTGAATACATACTTGGTGTTAAGATACATCGGGAGCATTCTAGAAACTCTTGTGTTTGTCTCAAGAGACTTACATCAAGAGGATTCTAGAACGTTTTCGTATGGAAAATGCTAATCCTGTTGACACACCCATGGACAAAAATTGTGTTCTTAGCAAAGAATTATGCCCTAAAACAGAAGAAGAAAGGGAACGCATGGCTAAGATTCCATATGCAAGTGCGGTTGGGAGTTTGATGTACGCAATGATGTGTACTCGACCGGACTTATGCTTTGCAGTTGGAAAGGTGATTAGATATCAAAGCAATCCTGGGCGCGACCATTGGGCTGCTGTCAAAAGGATACTTAGATATTTGAAAGGAACAAGTGATCTTGCTTTGTGCTACCATGGAGGTAGTTTGAAGGCTATAGCGATGCTGATGGATCAGTGGATAAAGATGAGCGCAAATCCACATCGGGATATGCATTCTTATTGGGAGGCGCCGCTATCATTTGGTATAGCAAGAAGTAGCCTTGTATCTCTTTATCCACCATGGAAGCTGAATATGTTGCTTGTACGTCAGTAGTCCAAGAGGCAATCTGGTTGAGAAGATTTCTTCAGAGTCTGCGCATTACGGCGCATGTTGATGATGCAATTGTTGTTTATTGCGATAACACATCTGCACTAGTGTATGCTAAGGATCCCAAGTACCGTGAGAGGACTAAGCATATAGACACCAGATATCACTTTATACGAGAGAGCATTGCGCAAGGTCAAGTTATTCTTAGGCATATTCCTACTAGCGATATGATCACTGACCCTTTTACTAAGCCTTTGCGTAGAGATGTGTTCTAAAGGCACGTTAGAAGTATGGGACTTTGTAGGATTTGAGTTTATGGGCCTGTATGAACATTTTATTGATTAATGAAATTTTGTTTCTCATTATTTGTTAGTGTACTGTGTCTAATGATAGATATGAATGTCACCAGGCTTAGATTAACCCACTCACATGGGCAATCGCCCTGGCGCTTTGATAGCGAGCAGGATGAGACTCGTAGATCATTTTCGCACCAACTAGGGGATGCGATGATCGCCTTCACGCTCGAAACAACGTGGAAGGCTTAAGTTTAAATATAGTCGCCTTGGCATGAGGCCAAGATGAGATCACACTTGATTGATTATGAAGTATGTCCAAACTTCATAAAAGCATATTCGTAGCCGAATGTGCGAACTATCGTATGACACTTTGGGAGTTACTACGAGTAGCACGCAGGTCAGGCGCTTGAATAGCGACTGGACTAAGATTTGTATGATGTTAAGAGCGTGACATGCCCAAATTGAGTGGGAGCTCCATCATAGCATGTATTCATACTACATGTGCTTTGAGACGACCTCATAAGTGGAGTGACTGAATGGATCCCTGCTTCGTCACTGAGTGAGCCCTTATCATGTTTTTAGTATCCTTTGGGACTCTGGACTGTGCCATGAGGTGTAAGCTTAATGACGCTACTTTAGCATATATCCAATGACCATGTGTGATGCGGTCTGTCGGAGCATGATGACTAGGAAAGCTGTTAAGACCAAGCTGATTGACATGAGACTGAGAAAAAACTAGGTTGGTAATGCATCTTTGTACTATGGCTCATAGGGCGGCCGACTAAGTCAAAAATGCGTTTGACATAGTCATGAGCATAGATACATAGTTGAGAGTCAAACATGCTCTACTTATTATATGAGGGATCAGAGATGCTTGATTTGGTGCAACCACATAGTTTGGGGTACATAGCGAGTTCTTTTTTGGAGTTGCAGAGTTATGTTAGTAAGGTGATGACTTGATATAACTCTCCTCACTAGTTCCTTTCTCGCTCGGTCGCACACTTTATTCCCTATATGAAAGAAGAGACGTGAGATGAGAAACATGAGGATGTGATTCGAATGAGTCGAGTCAAATATGTATGAGTGAGAGATATTGGGTGCAATAGAGTGCATCCATATTTGATGAGTCCTATTTGGATAACTTTCTCTCCTAAAAGTTCTCTCTACGATTTTCTTCTTGGAGCATCACCAAATCTCCAAGGGTCTAAGGTGTATGTTTATTTGGTGGATACTCTGGTAGATTCATTGGAGCGAGAAGGACATTTGTCTACCCAGTTCGAAGTACAAGAAGTTCGTGATACGCGAAGGGCGTTGGCATACGTGGATTATACACATCAACAAAGAGGGCTTGTAGGCGAGTCGTAGATTCAAGTGAATCGATTCATCCGCTGCTAAGGTAATTCTGATTCACATATATTATGTGGCTTACGTGGCTTAATTTCTAACAGAGACCATCTCTAATTCCAAAGTAGCCTCCTCGCCATCAAAATCTCTTTTTTGAGATTTCCTCCTTTTCCTTAGGATTCTCCTCTATGGTCCTCTGGAACTTTGAGTCATTTGGCTCACGATTTGTATATTCTCCTTTGAGTTTTTGGTGATTAATATTATTCCATCGTTTCGTTATTTAAAAAAAAAAAAAAAACAACAACCCTGCACGTAATATTCTACCGAGATATTATTACGCTACGGAAATAACTGATTTTAAAAGCTCGGTAACAAATTCATCATGCTTTATCATCTGACATTATGCATATATTTACACTTTACCACTACAAAATTTCATTAGATTATGAAATTCTAAAACTATTCCGAAATCCAAATGGGCTATTGTCAAATTTCACACTGTTACTAACTCAGCCTCGTAATTTTTACATGTTGAAACAAACCTCAACCATGAAAATGAGACTTCTCTAATTTTCAAAGAAAAATAAGTTAATTACAACTTATCCACCACAAAATAATGAAAATCATGATTAATAAATTTACACTGACACAATAACAATTCTGGAACATAAATTTAAACAATAAACATTGGAATAATCTTACACAGATACACAGGATTCCCTGATATTCTGCAACAAACTTGTCATGCAAAAAATCAACTCTCTTTGATCTGTAAATGCTGCTTCCTCAATACACCAGCTTTAACACAGAACAATAACTCCCCTTTCATCTCCTCTGGAAATTGAAAAATCTGATTGCAAAAGCAAACGTTGAAGCAAAGAGTAGACAGAAACCAATCACTACAATGCCAGCTACGCCCAGGAAATCATGTCTGAACCCAAACTGATGTTTGAGCAGCTGTTTTATCGGCACTGAGTGGACACCATCAGTAAGCCTCACCAGTTCACTCATGTCACCATATTGCGCTGTTAGAAGTCCATATAAACTCCACGCTATCGGGTTTGCCCAGTAATACCATCTCCACCATATAGGAATCCTCTGAACAAACAGGGGAAATGACTATAAGATGAACTCAAGATTAATATGGATACTTACAAAACTATCCCTGAGGTTTAGTCTAATTAGTAATTACAAAAGAAAATGATCTTTATAAATACAGTATTACAAACACCCCTTGATGATGCGTGTATTTGTTTAACAAATACCCTCACTCTTGAGGGTGTAATTTGTAAAATTGAAACAAATATCAAGAGGTTATATTGTATTTGTAATTTTGAAAAATAGCTGATTTTTTTTTTTTTTTTTTTTTTTGTAATTGGACTGAACCTCAAGGGTATTTGTTGTAATTATCCATTAATAATACATTAGCAAATGAGGGTCTAATATTACATATAAAAAAAAGGAGCTTGTAGGCATTATCATAAGTCAAAGAAAACATAGCTATGAGTTGCATAGATTACCATGTGGGAAATCATGAAGCCACTGAAAAGGTTCCACATCATATAGAACGGCGCAGCAAGGATGGAAGCCACATTGTGATTGGGTGTAACAGAAGTCGTCATCATTCCGAAGAAGGTGAAGTACAGTAACGTGAAATACATAAAATATACATGCCAAAGAAACTTCCATATATTCCATTCAAAAGCTGCCATGAAGTAGAAGATAGTGCTGTAAATAAGCGACTGTACAAAGACATACGGGAATTCAACTGCGACCTGCAAAACGGGATTTAGTTAAACTCTGAATGTTAATAACACTCAATACACCGTAGTAAATTACTCAGAACAAAGCAGAAAGAAAGGCATGCCTGGGCAAAGGCGAATGGTAGTGCAGAATACATTCCTGCAGCTCTCTCTCTGTACGAAACAAACCTTTCAACAAAAACCACTGGCTGTACAGAAGTCGCATTTGTGATTCCAATAAATAAAACAGCTGCATACATGGATCCCATTGCATTGAATATATCCTGTTGGGTTTCCCTGTAGAGGAAACACCACAAGATGAAAGTCAGCATATCATCCATTTTTCAGGTTACAAAGTACAGAAAAATCAGTGCAAGGACCAAGTAAGTAGAACTGTGGAAATAAGATAAAAGAATCCAAAGGTTCAATTCATGTAGACAGTGGTTTGGTAAATTCTTAAATCTGCATGCATAATGTTCATCCCGAGTTTATCTTTTCACAAGGACAGGGTTAAAGGTTCATCTCCGAGCAAAGATTTAACGTTAAATCTTTGGGGAAACAGAATAACAGGCGCATGAGATTATGAAACAAAAAAATGGCAACTTTCAGGAAATTACAAAATTCAGAGAAGAAACCTTTTGGAACCAAATTTCCAGCATATTGTTCCAAACATCAACGAGATGATAACTGTGTAGAAGAAGCGCACGGCAGTGTATTGTGGGTTACGCCAGTACGAAAGGTTCTGCTTCCAAAGACATGCCAGGAATTGACCAAAGAATGACAGAGAGTATTTGCTTGGAAAGCTCAATTCATTAGTATCCTTATCTGGTTTGCATAAACTCTCAACCAGATCCTTATTTTGCCTGTAAAAAAACAAGGCATGTGTTGGGAAAAAAAGGTTCTCCAAATTTTTACCTTTGAAAAAGTAAACGAGCACTTACTGAAACAAATTTGATTGGCGATAAATTTCGGCAAAGTCCAAACCAAGGCGGTTTTCTTCCGCTGGAGATGTAACTTCAAGAATCCAAGCAGCAGGGTTATATCCAGGTCTTATTTTTTGAACTCCTGGAATAGCCTAGGAGAAATGAAGACATATAACATAAGCTCTGATTGTCAATCAAGAACAGGACTGCAGTATTAAAAGTCCCATAAAGCGTTTCACCTCAAAATACTCAATAAGTTTGATAGAGTTGTTGCCCAATGGACCGGCATAAATGAGCTGCCCACCTCGTTTCATCAGCAAAAGCTATGAGACAAATATAATGAACAATCAATCTTCAGGTCGAGGAGACCTCATCAAACGAATTACTGAATTAGCATAAAAGAAGAAACCTCATCAAAAGATTCAAAAATATCGATGCTGGGCTGGTGAATAGTACACACGATTGTTCGACCAGTGTCGACAATGTTCCTCACAGCTCTCATCACAATGGCCGCAGACCTGGCATCAAGTCCTGAAGTAGGCTCATCCATGAAAACAATAGAAGGATTGGCAACAAGTTCAACAGCAATTGTCAGCCTTTTTCTTTGTTCTACTGATAAGCCATTCACTCCTGGTACACCGACTAGAGCTCTACGTAATGGAGTTAACTCAACTAGTTCCATAACCTCATCCACAAAAGCCTGCAATTGATACTCAAACAATTTAAGACGAAAAAGTACACCAAACATAAAAGAAAAGCAATAGAAAAGAAACTAAGAGATTACTCTCTGGGTAGCGAAGTTGCACTGAGAAGATAGTCGGAGCCAAGCAGAAAATACAAGTGATTCATGCACAGTAAGACATGGGGAATGAACATCATTCTGTTCACAGTAGCCAGAAATCCTTGCAAATGTTTCTTGATTCTTGGGATATCCAGAAATATGGATACTGCCTTCAATATGTCCGCCGGTTTTCCTACCAGCTAAAACATCCATGAGGGTAGTTTTACCAGCACCACTGACACCAATTAATGCAGTGAGCACACCAGGACGAAATGCTCCAGTTACATTTACCAGTAGCTGTAACCTGTCTTCTTGTAAGCCCTGTCCCTTCAGTTCCTGAAGAATAATATAGCTAAGGACGGTCACGAATCTCAGCAATACAGATTTTCTAAACCATGAACTCATGCTAAACTTAAGCTTTTGGTATACCATAGGAACATCAACGTAATAACTGATGTTGCTAAAACACATTGAAAGAGGTTCAAAAGGAAGAACCATGCCTCTGTGTTTCCTAAAACTCTTGCCTGCCAAGAGATAAGAATATAGAAATAAGACCACATTTGCAAATCGGGAAAAGGGAATTAATCCACAAGTACAGTTCTTTGGTAAATAAGTGAATGAGTGTGCATGTTGCAAAACTTTCTGAAATAAATGGAAGATTCTGAGTACATTCGCAAACCTGTAAACGAGTGTGAATGTTGCAAAAACTCTCCGAAAGAAATGATGGAAGATTCACTCTCCTGTCCCTTGTCTTTGACATGACGATCCTCTGTGGAAATAACAGCTTGCTGCTTCCCTAGTGCTGCTCAAGAATTAGAACCAGATAATTAAGAGTTGAACGTTGATTGTCTGGAAATGGTGGGGTATAGGAAGTGGAACATACAGATGAGCTTTCTCTACTACTCTAGAGAGAAACATGGATCAAATCACGTGTACAGCCTTACTAGTTGTTGTCAGAGTATGAGTGGAACTTTTAAGATTAATTGAACATGCCTTGACTGGTCTATTCACTGTATTAACCGAATATAGGATTACATTCTCAAATAGTGTTTATCAGAACCAGTGAGTATATGGTGAGACCATTTGCACTATCATCTGCAATCAAATTCTCTTTTTAAGTAGGTACAATTACAAGTTAAGACCCCTACATTAAATTCTAAACTGAAATAACGGAACCAAACCAGTTCAGATTCCAGAAAACAACCCAGATATGTGGTGATAATTAGTTTACACAGTTTTTAACAATTAGGATTTTTCCACTGAGTTCACTATATTCTACATTAATAACTGTACTTCAGTTTTCATTATAGGTACACTCATGCAACATCCAAACGCATGTCTTGGAGCTTTCTCCAATCTACAAAATCATCATACATGAGATATTACAGGTATGAAACTCACGATTTAGGTGAGTCAGAAACAAAGTGAAGAGGGTGTTGAACAATAATGTATATCCCAGCAATGCTCCAACACCAATCCAATACCAATGTCCATCTGGAAATAAACTCCGAACCTTCAGCAACATCTCTCCCAAAGATAAAGTGGTGTCGTTTCCAGTTTTCTGTCAAAAAGGAAATAGTTTATCACAGAGAAAGAAGGTGAATTACTGATGAGATAATAAACAATAACAGCTGAAAGATTTATTTGTTTCCTTCAGACATTGTCCTTAAAACGGAATCAAGTAACTTGCTATCTGTGACCTCAATTTAGGACAGATGCCGAGCTTGTGTTAATACTATAGTTGCTTTAAGTGTCAACTGATCTAGCAGCTTGGTCCAGAAAAAGGGTTGAATTAAGATATATAGTAGCATGGTAGTCAAACTAAGTACTTGAGGCTTGCCAGAAAGTTTAAGAAAGATGATCCTTTTGAATTTCTGTTCAACCAACCAAATATTCATTCAAATTATTAGTTTGCACAAAACCCTATAAAACTCATTTAGAAGATGTATGTGGCAGAGTAGCAATTGACTACAATAAATGTTGTTATGTTTCAGCTAAACAAATTTAACTTCTTAATCTAAATTGCACTGAATCCCTATACTAACATTTTCCTACTTCTGCTACAATTCCAAATGCATTATCCTATTCACCACAGCATGCTGCAATGGAACTCGTTTTAGTTAAGTTAGACAATATATGGTTCACTATAGAATAAAGTTATTCAGTGATTATCTATGTCATTGTAACAAGATAAGGGAAAGATTCGAGCATCTTTTCTTTCCCCTTCGCATTTAACTTCATAAAGATGCCATAGAAATTGCCAAATTCCTAAACGCAAAGGGACGTGGTATGTGGTATTGAGACTTCACTACACTACAGGTAGTGTTAACTCATGTGCATGAAACAGAGATACTTTCAGATAATGATGTTCATATAATTGGTGGCCTGGAAATTTGAGGAATCCGTAAGACATAAAATTGCTGCATGGGAGACACTCTTAGCTGTATAAGTGAAGTCGCGTCTTTAGTAAAATAAAGATAAAGATGAGATGCAAATGGTACCAAAACATGGGATTACCTTATCCCAGGAATGGCCAAGAAATTCATTAACTGAAGCTGCACTTTGGGCATACATCATGGCGAGAACCAGTAACCCCAGATCCACCAAACTGGGATGCTATCTGTCCGGATGAAAATCCCAGCACAAATCAACTTTAGAAGAATTATTGAACAAATGTTTTAAGAAAGTAAAATTAAAGTATGAACGAAAAACTAAAACGGCATCACCAATGACCTCTGGAAAGTATAAATCCTCCGAGGACCATCACAACTAACATAGCAAAAGATCCAAATGTGTTGGCAACTACCATATTTCGCCCTAATGATGCCATCACACGGAAAAGACCAATTGACATCTGGTGCAAAGTGAAGTATAACAAAAACTGCTGGACGCATCTGTACGTCATAAGTAAGTCACATTTACATCCGCGCCTAAATACAAGGGAAAAATGAAAGAGGACCAAATAAAAAGTGGAAACCATATAAATATACCTAGTTATTTGAGGATCAAAGCCAACGGCATAATACGTAACTGCCACCCATAGAAAAGATTCTACAAGTGAAAGGGGAATACTCAAAAGCCAGGATGGCAGAGTGTATACCCAGCAGGGGTAGAAACGCAAATCTCTGTGCTTGTAAATAACAGGAAGCTTAGCTATCAACATCGGGACCTCCATGAATCCATTAAAAAGAATCATAACTATCGCAAAGTAAAGGGCACCAAGGTAGATTCCTCCATCATCAAGAGTATTATGATGCATTGTTGTCCGGAAGAACACACTCATCATGATCAAAATAATTAGGAGGAGCTGAAAATGCAAAATGTTCTCACGTAAGTGTTTGCAGTTTAGAGCACAATGGAGTAGTACCTATTAAGATCTGAATCTCCAAAAATAAGAGGGCAGCATAAAACCTTATTGGCTGAGGATTATAACCATCTTACCTGAATGAATTTGAAAATAAACACAGGGGAATTCCGCCTCAGTAGTAGCATCTGCCAGGATAAACTAATCCTCAGAAGCTTAGCCCTTGTTATACCATAAGTCTTGGTAGACAGGGCAGCTGGATGATTATAACGTTTATCAAATGGAATAGCCAACTCCAGCGCCAAAAAATTACCAACACGAAAGGATTGAAAACCTTCTACAAACTTCGACACTGGTACATAGCTGTATCGATTATTGAGAAACCAATACTGTTCTTGATCCTTTTCAGACATTACCTATGCATTTGCTTTCAAGAGGTAAGTTTTAAAAACAAGAAACAATTATCACAATTTTAAGTCAAAGCTTGAACTCCACATGAGTACCTCTTGTAAAAAGTCAGCAACATTTTTTCTGGATGGACACTTGAAACCCATTGATGAAAAAAAGTCAACGGCAGCTTCACGGGGTCCCTGATAAACAACTTGTCCCTCACTAAAAAGAATTATGTCATCAAACATCTCGTAAGTCTCAGGATCCGGTTGCAAGAGAGACACTAATGTTGTACAATCAAGAGCATGAGTTGTGTGCCGAAGATATTTGATAATTTGATGGGTGGTTGAGCTATCTAGTCCCGTTGATATCTCATCCAAGAAAAGTACCCTAGAAGCACCCATAAGCAGTTCAGCTGCCGATATTTATACGTTAGTAATTCATTTTCTACAGCAGCAAAATGAGCTCCAAGCATGTGAGGGTAACTACCGGTAGTGAGTCGCTTTTTTTGGCCCCCAGATATCCCTTTAAGCATTTCATCTCCAACCAATGTATCAGCACAAATATCCAGTCCTAAAATCTTTACATATATTTTAGAACATTACATAAGAAAATCAGGAAAACTAACAAGCAAAATAATGGAACTATTATTCTTGTCTACACAAGCTACATCCTAGATATAATAATAAATAATTGATAACACAAAAGGGACAGAATGTGATTTAAACAAGCTGTCTTTCAGAGAATGTGGTTGCAAACGTCTGAGTATGCTTACATCCATTGAATTTTAAAACTTACTGGTAGTCGTACAGAAAAATAACAAAGAATGAAAGCAATTTTTTTAGCATATAAGTGTATGGACATTATTCTCTTTAGACGTAAGCAAATCAAGGATAATCTTACTGACACACCTTCATGATGTATTCCACATGAACACTTGTCTGTTGCCCCAACGCTACTGCCTAGGAGAAAACAAGTATTTCAACGATGGAAATATGTGCTATTTTAATCAAGGACAGCTTCAATCAGGAACCATACCTTGATAAAAATATCTAGATCTTGATCCGGGTTTATTCCAGCAATTTTTTCTCTTCTAAGAAGTTCCATGAGCATTTCTAGATGCCAATGGTTCCGACACCAAATTCAAATAAAAGATAAGAAACAAGCACGAAAACTGTTCCTTTAAAATGTTTAAATAAATGTCTAGTTGATGTTACCTCGCTTAAATCCAAAGCCTTGACAGCGTCCAGAAAATTCAAGAACTTCCCTCACAGTCATCTCAGAAATGTGCCAATCCTGCTGGCTCGCATATGCTGAAGTCCTCTGAGGAGTAAACTCCTCCAGGTTATGTCCATTATATGTAACTTTCCCTGACATCTTCAAAAGTAGGTTTGCAGACTTGATAAGAACTAAATAGGCATGAGGTTTAGAGATGATATCAAAATACATAAGAGCTATTTTTCAATGTGATTATATTAAATGCAATATAGATAAGAACTTTTCGATTAAGTTGGGCCAAGTATGGAATTAGATGGAGAAAGCAGCATAAAGATTGTCTTAAACTGTAGTTTTGGTGATTTTTTACAAGAATAAGAAAAAAAAAACGTCTAACTCAAAGAAGAACGAATAATGAAGTATTCAACTATGGAAAATAGATGACTTGTTGCACTAAAGTATCTGAAGTCCTATAGATTGTAAGTTCAAAATCCATAATTGAACTGCTAAAGTTGTCATCAGAAATTAATTTCACAAATATGATCTTCAACCATAAGTCAGAAGGTTATGAAAGGCAGAGTGGTATGCCCTTGAGAACAGAAGAAGGGCAACTCAACGAGTTGAGGTAATTCTAAAACCAACTTAATGTTGCCCCTCTCAATAGTAATGAATCTTGGCAAGAAGTCCATTTTATAATTTGGTGACAAAGTATTTTCTTTTGTTATATAGAGGGTTTATAAATTATACTAATACGGCTTTTCTAACTGACTTTCCTAAGACATCCTTGTCCTAGGTGTGCCTTCATCTTCAAGGTATTTAAGAGAGCTGATACTGATCGTGAGTTTCTATAAGAACACTTGCTGACAGTCAAGACAAAGAAACACAAAAGATGAAGCATGGTCAGACAAATCGCAGGATGAAATCAACAAAATTTACGCTGTGAATTACTAAATTTCTTAAGTTTAACATCCATAAAATTCATTTAAGTAGGAGTCTCTTTCCAACATAGCACAAAAAGTTTCTGACAAAGCAACCACAGTACTAAAATGTTACAACTTACAAATGTGTAAAGAGAATTGCAACCACGTCAGAACCGAATGAAATTGAAACAAACTATTACACATCATTTTTGCGACAGTGTGGTAAGATCACATATTGTGATGATAAACATGTACCAGTACCTGCAAACTAGGTGCAAGCCGACCTGCAAGAGCCAAAAGAAAAGTTGTCTTTCCAGAGCTCGGAGGTCCCAAAAGCAGAGTCAATCTAAAAAACAACCT
Organism: Rehmannia glutinosa; assembly: GCA_016081115.2. Taxonomy (NCBI): domain Eukaryota; kingdom Viridiplantae; phylum Streptophyta; class Magnoliopsida; order Lamiales; family Orobanchaceae; genus Rehmannia; species Rehmannia glutinosa. The sequence goes on from CM071925.1 coordinate 15,396,864, forward strand.
CAGTCATTAAACTGAGAAATGATGGATAGTGCATTAATGTTTCATTGAAGCTTGCACGATACCTTGAAGGCCGTATGATACCATTTATGTTGTCCAGGATAGATAATTTATGTCTTCTTCCAGAGATAATTCTAAGCTGCCTCAAGAAAGCCTATATATTGAGTCATGTTTCAATATATATAAGTCAGAATAATCTAGAAAAAAATCCATTTAGCTTATCAGATATTTGTACTCACGCAGGCCTACCTCAGTCATGTCAAAAATAAAATTGGGTATGGTTGGCAAAGCTCTGCCTCCAACATGGACCAATGCATCCACCTTCAGATTCTGAAATCGAACCTCAACTTTGGGAAATTCCAGGCCGACACTGTAACGAACATGGACAGAATTTGAATATATTAGCAACACACTGATAAACAAAAAATCAAACAAATGTCAAAATTGTCACAAAGTAAGTCCTACATCATCTTCCAATAAGAAAAGCAAACGAAAAAGGAAATTGCAGAGCAATCACAACACAAGGATGTAAAGGTTTGATATAACGGTGCAACATCATTCCTTAACCCATTTCTTGGTACACAATGTTTGCGTGTTTAACTAATATAATCATTTATTCAAGCAGATGGCGTACATTCAAGAAACCGAATAGGAACACATAAGCACAGAATCATGAAAGCTTTTCTGCACCATCAAACTAAACCCCTTAAAATAAAAGGAACACAAAAACACATAATCCCGAAATCCTTACGCATCGAATCTCTGCCTAACCCTTTTGAAAAACCCCTCAATATCTTCATTTATTGCATTAACCAACTTATCTAAGACTTGCTTCTGTTCTTGATTCTTGAATCTACGAACATCAACCAACGAAAGCTCCCCCTCGGCGTTCCGAAAAAGCGCGGTCCGCGCTCTATCATAAGTAGGAGACCTCTGCAGAGCAGCCAACATAAGAGCCTCCTCCTCATCACCATGAGCACCATTTCTCTGTGTGTTTCTTGAAAACATACTTTTCTGGGCGCCTCAAATGGTGAAGGAAAAGAGGTGTTCTTGAGAGGCTTTAAAGAAAGGTTTGAGTGTCTAAATGTGTGAGGAGGAGGCATTTGTTTGATGGGTCAACCTGCAACAACTTTGGAGGCTGGAAGGTGTTTGTTGAATGCTCTGAATTAATTGGATTATTGGTCTTTAATTGCTCTTTCTTTTTTTATTTGTACATTCGATGATGATTCATACAGGTTTCTTGGTGACATGAAACAACCAACGAAAACCAGTGCATGGGATGCAGAGGTGGTAGATTACAGTAGGTTGGAAAATTACAGAATTGGACTTTTGGGAGAAAAGGACAAGAATTGGAGTGTGTACGGTTAAAGTAGTTGAAGACTGTCGGTTCTAAAATTGGGTTTTGGCCAATATTTTTGTACTAAATCCAAATATGCACCGGTGAATTTGGTAATTCCCATATTTGGCCCTTTTGGTTTTGATGGGAAGAAAAGATGAAAACGTTTTTTAAAATAAAAAAACGAATTTATTTACTTGAATATAGAAAAAAATAAGTAAATGCCCTACGGAAATTAAGAAGAGTTACAATAAAAAATGTTATTCCTGAACCTAGAATTTAGACAAAATTTTGGTTTAGACCGTCTAACGGGTCTTTTTTGTTAGACGGACTCAATCCGACTCGGGTTTTATTGTAATTTCATGCACCAGTGATATTTTTGTAATTTTTGGGGCGGTGTCATAGGATCTCTGGACTTGTGGTATTTTTGTAATATTAGGGGCTGTTAAAAGTATTAGTTTTTTCTGGAAAAATATTAGTAATACATTGAAAAGTATTAGTAGTATATCTAAAAAGTATTACTAATCCCCTTGAACAATATTTTTAGTAGTCTTCATGAAAAGCAGGGGCGGACCCAGGATTTGTGACCGAGGGGCGCCAAGGTATTTTAATTATTTTCTTGAAAAATATTAGTAGTCCTCTCAAAAAGTATTAGTATCTCTCCTGTTGGGAAATTAATTTTTAGATTTTGATGAATGCCATGTAAAACTTAGAATAGAAAGTTGGCACCCCATTTTTGTTGTAAATTGCATTGTAATAGATATTTGGTTGAGTGAGTTAAGTCGGCTATGCCAAGATATGCAAAGTCAGTCAATTTGGAGACTAGAAGGAAGACTCATTTTGTGAGACAACCGAGTGTGGCAAAAGAAAGAAGACAGGAACTCGACTGAAGGTGCAACTGAGATGTAGCTGAGTGAAGTGTCAGTCAAGTCAACTCAAGACAACCAAGTCTCAAGTTGAAGTGACAGATGAGCCATCCAATGATTGGAAGCTGACTCGAAGTCACCTGGGGAAGTCAAGGAAATGCAGTCAAGTCGAGATAACTGAAAGAGATCCGTTGCACAGACGTCAAGAGAATTACTTAAACAAGTAATACTTCCATACTACCTTTCTTGAAGTGCTTTCGATCCCCGAAGCGTGCAAAAGGAATAAACGATAGGAAGATCGCACTGTGTGAACTCGAAAAGCTGAATACTCATTCATACGAGGAAATGTCAATTTCAAGGACTGCAACAAGACAAGCCAACGACCACAAGTGTCTTCTGAAAATAAGCCTATCTCTTCAACGGACAAATTTTTCAAAAGAACACTATAAAAGGCTGAGGAATCTATTTGAGAGAGTGTTGGTTACCTTGACAATCAGAAAACAAACACGAACAAGAAAAGCAATATCGTAACCAAAAATATTCTCAAATCATTCAAGTTCAATCCTCAAGCCCACACTACGAAGGAAATCAATCCAACACTTACCCGTGAAGGAAAGACAACTTCAATCGATTGAAGATGAAACATTTGAAGAATCAAGGGGTCTACACTCCACGGAGGATTGTAGAAAGGTTCAAAGACGAACCAATCTCAAGTTTTTGGAGGGCTTCGTGATCAAATCCAAGAAGCTTGAGCAAGTGGGTCATGTAGTAGCAAGACACCGCCCTGTGAAGAAGCCGAGTCGTCGAGAAGCCAACCGTGTGTGACCAAGGCATCTCATCGAGTCCCAAAGGATCAAGTGGTTTGTGTGATCAAGACTTGCATCTGGATCATTAACCACTTTGTATATTGATCAATACTTAGTGAATTCCTCCAGGAGTTGGAGAAGAGAGGAGTAGAAGAATTACCCCATCTTGAACCTCTATAAAAACTTATTGTGTCATTTACATTTCAAAGACTTTAATTTCTGCACATTACTTTAATATCTGCTGATAAATTTGCTATCCAATTGATAATTAACAAAGTGCTAAAACTAAGCATTAAAACATATTTAACCAAAATTCAAGGGTGTTAAGTGTTCCGTTGAAAACATATCACGATCGAGTTAAGTCTTTAGTCAAAACAATTTGAGTTATTCTATCAACAAATCGATCGAGTCGTTGAGTGACTAACTCTGGCGATTAACTAACTTAGTGTCCACCAAGGACCCGGTGTGAAGTATTAACTCGAACGTTTTAAAAGGACTAAATCGAAAAGTTGGTAAGGTTTATTCAACCCCCTTCTAAACCTTACACTCACACCCCTTGGGACCTACAAGTGGTATCGAGCGGTTGGTTCATTGAGCCTTCATCAGTTCGAACTAGATCTCCAAATTTTTCAAAGCCCGCTTTAGCACTTGATCTTTCAAAACTCTTTTATTCAAAGAAAGTTATTATCATGGAAGCAAATCTGACACGCATCCCTATGTTCACAATTGAGGAATTTGATGACTGGAAAATTCGTATGCAGGCTCATCTATCAGCATTAAACGATGAAATGTGGATAGTAATAGAAGATGGGCCACTGCAAATCTTAAAAGTGAACACAAGCAGGAAGGAGAGCTGCTGCGGTGAAGGAGAAGAGGATCTTTGCTCCCGGACAGTGATGGTTGAAAAACCAAGAGCTGAATGGACAAATGATGACAGGAAAAGATATAACTTGGACAATGTGGCCAAGGACATTCTTTACAAAACTTTGGACAAAGCCATGTTCAACAAAGTCAAATCATGCAAAACGGCAAAAGAAATCTGGGACAAGCTAACCTTGATTTGTGAAGGCTCAGAGCAAATCAAGGAAAATAAACTATCTGTTGTTGTACAAAAATTTGAAAACTTCAAGATGCTTGTAGGAGAAACCTTGGATCAGCTGGATGCTCGGTTCACAGAAATTACCAATGAACTATCTGCGCTTGGAAAAGAATATACATAGAAGGAAATGTGCATGAAGATTCTAAGAAGCCTCCCAACTGAGTGGGATATGAAAGTCATGGCCATGAGACACTCCATGGACCTATCAAAGACATCCAACCATGAGCTATTCTCGGATCCGAAAGCCTACGAATTTGGTGAGAAGAAAAGACCAAAGAGGAGACAATTGTGCCCAAAACAATTTGCTTTAATAGTTAAGGATGGTAAAAAGAGCCGAGGTCAAAGAAATCATTGACCAAGAGGAGATAGCCCCGATGGTTAAAAGGTTTAATAAGTTCTTCAACAAGAATTACAAGAGTGGCAAAGGTGAATCCTCCGAAGACACTCGGCTCCTCCAAGTCAAGGAAGATAGACCAACCAAGAGAGCAGAGTATCAAAGGGCCGAGTATCAAAGAGCCGACAACCCAAGAATGGAAAGAATCTGATCAAAAAGTTGAAAATCTATCTTTGGAACGCAGCAACCCGATCACTATGCCATTGATTGCCCATATCCTGTAGTCAACAAATACATGAATGAAGAGGAAAGAAAAGTCTTGAGAGAAAGAAGACAAGAAAAGAGAAAGACAATATTGGCTGCAGAGAGCGGGCCGAGACAACCAAGTCAAAAGATTGTGGGACTCGGAGAGTAGTGAAGCAGACTACTCAAAAAGTGACTCGAAGAAGAAGCCTTGATCTATCTAATGGCCAAAGAACAAAACCAACCTGACCAAGAAGATGAGGTACACTCTAACTCATCACACTCAGATACTAGTGATAGTGATTGTGACACACATACTTCATCACCCACTGATCTTTATGATTCATTAGGCAAAATGATGAAAGACTTTGAACACATTAAATCCTCACACACTACTAAATGAGGAAAACAAACCTACTCAAAAGCCAAAACTCACAATTGACTAAGGAGCCGAGTACTCTAAGTCACATAGTGATGAGAATAAAAGTTTAAAAGGTGAAAATGCTAAGTTAATAGCGAGAGATAGTGCTATAGAAAAGAGGGAGAATGACCTCAAAAATGTGATTGCCTCATTCACTAAGGCATCTAAATCCTTGGATGATCTCATTATGAGTCAACGAGAATGTGGAGATAAGACAGGCTTAGGATTTAATTCCTCTGTGCTATGTCAAGCTCCAAAAGTGGGCATGAGATGTTCTCATTCATGGATGGGTATAGCGGCTACAACCAAATAAAGATGAACCCTGTGGATGCGGAAAAGACTGCCTTCAGAACTCCGATAGGTAGGCAGTTATTTCGATGAGCACAACAGAATGAAGAGTGCCTGTGCTTTTCGTTATTCGATTAACCACTCCCTGATTATCCGCTTCATAATATCCCTCTCTCTCGGCTGCTACGGTTGGTGGCGAACTTGCTTTGGGGAAAAACGTATTAGTAGCTTATATGCCATGGGAAGGTTACAATTCTCTATACCTTAATTGAATTGCCCTGCTTGAATCTGGATGGAAAAGACAGATAAAGGAACAACCCACCGGAAAGGCATACCTCAAGCTCTTTCTTTTTCGGGGCCTATCCCGAAAGATACAAAGCCTGTTGACTCTGATGCTTGCTTGATGGGAGAAATGGGTTGCTGCAAGGATTTTTCGGAGTGAGAGAGAGGATCGATGCTTTTCTTATTCCTCATGTCTTCTGTGTTCGTAAATCCGAATCCATTGAGGATTGCATTAAACCTATGGAAGTCGGATATCCACTCTTCTGGCTTTTTGTAAACTAATTTCCAGATCCGGAAATAAAATAGAGGGGACTACTTGAAAAGAAAAGGGCTATTCTAAAGAAGGAAAGAAAGCCACGAGAGCCGCTTGTCCAGCCAGTTAGCAGCTAAGGAGCTACTCGACCACGTTTGTTGGCGAAGGTAGGTTTTGGATGTCAGGATATTTCCGTGCTTCCTTCTTAATCAGAGGGTCTAGCAGGTCAGAACTATTACAACACTGGGAAATCAAAATCTCTCTTATCGTTAGCCTATAGCCTTTTACCGCCGCTTGAACTGGCTTCCTGGACCACCATCGAATGGCAAGGACCTTGCTTCCCGCTTTATCACCTGGATTGCTTGCGTACTCTCCGGGAGAAGGCCTGGTAGGGATGGGAGTCTTTAACTACCCTTACGCTCCTCGGCACCCTTTGGATAGACGTGCATGTTAGCTCCCGAAAGGGAAGGTCGCGAGGGTTGAACTAATCCTGATCCGGGAAACCGGATATAGACTCTAGGAATAGAGGCCGGTCTCTTGCTGACTGGGGAAGAAGGTACCAGGGATAACGAAGTCCATCGGACCGGTTCTTATTTCATTTTCTTCTTCCAAGCCTTAGAAAGCACTCACTGAGTTACTTACGAAATCTCAAATCTATCTCTGCGCCTCGATTTCTGCAAGCTCAAAATCGGACGTGAAAGTTTCCTTTCATCCGGCTCAAGTAGGTACACCAACTAAAGAAAGGAGTTCTCGCTTTCAAATTCTAGAAAACCAATGCTTCCATAAATTCGATCGTGGTTTACAATTATAGCTTCCCTACCTGTTTGGTTTTTCTTTTTTTTTTCATTTTATTTTGGGAATCATCTCGAAAGAACAAGAGTCAAAAAGCGGTGATTCGAATTCACTCCAAAGATTTCATGTAAAATTCCTCCAAAAATAAAATAGAGGCGAAAGATACAAAAGTGGTCTTGTATCAGGCAGGCTTTTGGAAAAAGGATCTTCAAGTAATGAAGCATCTCAAAAATCCAAAACTCCAAATGGTGCACACACATTTATTCCAAAGCACAATCACAAGCAAAGCGGCCTTGGTTATAAAGGAAAAGGAAAAACCAATGTTGAGTGTCTTTGAGAGGACAAAGTGAGAAGAAATCGGCCCGAGTTCCTCGGCAAACTCCAAAGGAAGTACTCAGAAGAAGAAACAGAGCTACCAAAAGCCCCTAAATTCTATAAAAGGAATACATATGATGGGAATGGTAGAAATTATCCAAGTCAAGTGATTGGAATAATGTGAACTATCAAAGAAAGATCTATAGAATATAAGCCTAAATGGCAAAGGCCTAAGACTCAACAAAGGTCATTCCAAAGGCAAAAGAGCTATCATCAGCATACATATGCACTCAGGCACTATACTCAAAGATATCACAACTACCCAAACAAAGCAATTGCTAAAATACATACACAGCATACAGAAAAAGAGACAATTTGTATGAACCTAAAATCCCCAAGTAATTTGCTAAAATTAATTATGATTATGGCAATCGATAGATGGCAACCTCTTAGAGTCAAATCATTTGGCTATAGGTTGGTTGGATCATCTTACAATACTAACCCCTCAGACCCGAGACAAATATGGGTACCTAAAACCTAATTTCCTTGATTGCGGGTTCAAGGAGCGGTGAGTGCCAAGGAACCTGGTACATGGATAGTGGTCATTCCGGACACATGACAGAAACAAGAAAAATGTCAAAATTCAAGGAGGTTATAGGTGCAAAAGTCATATTTGGAGAAATGAAGCCCCAGGAGAAATAAAAGGCATTGGATCCATCAAGAAAAATGGATTAGAAATTACAAATGTTGCATACGTTGAAGGCCTCAATTTCAACTTACTAAGCATAAGTCAACTCGTGACAAGGGTTATAATGTTGGATTCAATATGGGAGTGTGCCAAATCAAGAACATCTGAATCTAATGAAGTAGTGTTGCAAGGATGCGAGATAAAAGAACATGTATGTGGTAGATTGGTCAATCGCAACACCAAGTACTTGTCTGCTAGCAAAAAGCACTATTTGAATCAAGTTTCTTTGGGCACAAGAAGTCGAGTCACCCGAACTTCAAAACAATTAACAAGCTTGCAAGGAGCAATCTCGTGGAAGGACTTCCGCACTCAAAAGTATACAAGAAGGAAAGTATATGTGATGCATGCCGGATGGGAAAGCAAATCAAATCATCATTCAAAGAAAAGACATGTCCATCTTCAACAAGAATATTTGCACTTTGATATGGATCTATTTGGTCCATTGAACCGGCAAAGATAAGTGGGAAGAAATATACCTTGGTGGTAGTAGATGACTACTCAAGATACACATGGACAATATTCATGTGTAAGAAGAAAGAAACTCTACATAAACTACCTCAGCTGATGAAGAGAATCCAAAATGAGAAGAGTCAAACCATTAAAATAAGATCTGAGAGAGGAATCGAGTTTGTCAATGGTATAATAACTCGAAAGATTGTGTTGAAAATGGTATTGGTCATGAATTATCACCGCAAGGACTCCTGACAAAATGGAGTTGCGAGAAAGAAGGAACAGAACTCTCAAAGAAGCAAAGAAGAACCATATTAGTCAAGCAGCGAGGGGGTCGCCTAAAAGATTTTGGGCAAGCAATAAACACAAAGATGCTATACTCAAAACAGATGCATGATAAAATGCATTAACCGACAAAGACTCCCTATGAGATTTGGACAGGGAGAAAGCCAAATTTTGCATATTTTAGAATATTTGCATGCAAATGCTTCATCCATAACAATGACAAGGACAATTTAAAGGCTTTTGATGCTAAAGCCGATGAATGTATCTTTTTGGGATACTCACCAAAGCAAAGCCTCACAGAGTGCTCAACAAAAGGACAATGGTTCTTGAAGAATCCATTCATGTGGTGTTTGATGAACCCAATGTAAATGAAGAAGACATTGAAGAGTCGTTGATAAGTGAATCAACCAACCATGCGAAGAGTCCCTATGTTGAAGCGAGAAGTGGAATTAAAAACCTAGAAGAAGATGAGATAATCGAGTCTCAAAGACAAATTTGGAAAATCGCATGAACTAAGTGATGACGAGAGAGCGATCAAAATAACACAACTGCAAGACTATTTGAATCCGCCTAACTTACTCCAACCTCGATGTAAGATGGCCGAGAGACCTACCACCGTAACTAATCATTGGAGATGTAAGAGAAGGTGTAAAAACTAGATCCGTAACCCAACAAGAAGCTATGTTCACTTGTTTCATCTCACAAATAGAGCCAAAAGATGTGTCACAAGCTTTGGATGACACACATGGATTCAAGCCATGCAAGAAGAGTGAATCGGTTTGAAAGAAACAAAGTGTGGGAATTGGTTCAAAGACCTACCCATCAAAATGTTATTGGCATTAAATGGGTGTTCAGAAACAAGATGAATGAGGAAGGTTCTGTGGTAAGAAACAAAGCAAGATTGGTAGCCAAAGGGTATTGCCAAGAAGAAGGGATAGATTTTGATGAAACAATTGCCCCTGTAGCAAGATTGGAAGCCATAAGGATATTTCTTGCCTATGCTGCTCACAAGAACTTCACTGTATATCAAATGGATATAAAGAGTGCATTCCTTAATGGGTTATTGGAGGAAGAAGTATATGTTGAACAACCTCCAGGATTTGAGCAGAAGACTCTTGGAGATAAAGTATACAAACTCAAGAAAGCTTTATATGGATTGAAACAGGCACCAAGAGCATGGTATGATACATTATCACAATTCCGATCGAGAACGGATTTACAAAAGGCAAAGTGGATAGAACACCCTTGAGAATTCAAGATGGGAAGAGTATCTTGCTTGTTCAAATATATGTGGATGACATCATCTTTGGATCCACAAACAAAGAGTCATGTGATAAATTCTCAAATCTTATGCAAAGCAAATTTGAAATGAGCATGATGGGAGAGCGACATTCTTCCTTGGACTCCAAGTAAAAACAAGGTGAAGGATGGAACCTTCATATGTCGACAAAATACACCGAGAGATTTAATGAAGAAATTTGGTATGGAAGAGAAGTCTTCTCGTGAAAATACCAATGAATACACCATCAAAATGGATATGGATGCGGATGGCAAGCCTGTGGATCAAACAAGATACTGAGCACTTATTGGATCACTGCTCTATCTTACAAAGAAGGCTAGACATCACTTTCTTTGTAGGTGTATGTGCGAGATTTCAATCTGCTCCAAAAGAAAGCCACATGATTGCAGCCAAGAGAATCTTGAGATATTTGAAAGGAAGCCAAGAAGTTGGCTTATGGTATCCAAAGGAATGTGGATTCAAGCTAATTGGGTATTGGACACGACTATCTTTGGATGTAGAGTTGACAGGAAGAGTACCTCGGCACATGTCAAATGCTTGGAAATAGGCTAATTTCTGGTTTAGCAAGAAGCAAAATTCAATAGCTACCTCCACAGTGAAGCAGAATACATAGTGGGCATTGTTGTGCCCAAGTCTTATGGATGAGACGGCGGTGAGAGACTATGAAGTTGAAGAAATGGAAATTCCAATTATGTGTGATAACACAAGTGCAATTGCAATCACTCAAAATCCTATGTTGCATTCAAGAACAAAGCACATTGATGTCAGATATCACTTCATAAGAGATCATGTTGAAAAGAAGGACATCACCTTGGAATATATCTCAACTGATAAACAGTTAGCTGACATATTCACAAAACCATTATGTGAATCAAGATTTGAAGAACTCAAGCATGAATTAGGGTTAATTGAGCTGAGTTGACACTCAGAAGAGTCAAAGAAAAGAGATGGAACATGAAAAGATGAAAAAGGGTTGAACTCTTAAATCAGCTAAGTGAATCAGCCATATCGGAGAATCAGCCGCGTCAAGTTAACTGACAGCTGAGTACCTATGTGCAAAGAGAGAAGAGTTAAATCAACTAAGGAATAAGTTGAGTCATTTATGAGCAAAGTGACAAAAACACAATCGTTTTTACTAAGCGGGAATGTTTTTAAGAATGACGTCAGCATAATTATGACGTGTACAGTCAAAAGCTGCACACAAAGCTTATGATTAGATATAAATCTTTGCCGCATTAAATACGAGAAATTAAGTGTTAATCGGCGTGCAAAATCTGAGCCGTTGATCTTGATCAAATTTCAAAAACCACCCGCACGTCCTTTCATAACCCATACTTATACCGTTTCATCCGATTTTCTCTCACTTTACCAAAACTGTTCATCTCTCTCTCTCTCGAAGGCAAAGAAAGAAATTCTCTCTCAAAACCCTACAAATCCTCAAGTTCATTTTCAAAGTTTTGTTCGATAAAACATCGAGAAATGGCATCTACTCATGATTTCGTCAAGTTGGGAAAGCAAATCCACACTGGGTCTACTGTGGATTTCGACGGCATGATCAAACAGGGGTCTGACGACACCCTCGTGAAGAAGATTGCAGAGAGACTTGAAAAGTCTGGATTAAAACCATTTTTGACGATGGAGTTTCCGATGACCTACGTGGAAGAGGTCGCACAGTTCTACGTGAACGCTTAAGTTCACGATGAGGGCATCAAGTCCTCTGTTCACGGGAAAGAGTTCACCATAACTGCCAAGGATCTGGTAGAACACTGTTTGTTGCCGGCGGAAGAAGTGCCGAAGATTTATGAAGTGATGTTAACCTCGCTGATTGGAAGAAAGTAGCCAAGCCCGATCGGTGTCTTTGCGAAGGTTGTCTACACGGTGAGAAGAAGTTTGTTGAAGGAAGACTACCACAAGTTTGGATATTGTTGCCAAGTGCATTGATATCAAATTTGGAAGCTATAATCATTTTGCCCAAGACTAAGTTGATCGTGATGCATTTGGAATCATAGAATAAAAAGAAGGTGAAGTGTCTTTGAGTTTGTATATACAGACTCGCGAGAATATTGGGAATAAATCCTTCAAGGAGGATGGTACGTTTGGAGGATCCGGGTACGGCCTGGTGATTGGCGGATGATGGAAGTAAAAGGAGTCCTCTTCGACATGGAAAGGCCTTCCATGTTAACAAGAAGATGTTCGGTCTAATCTCTCGGAGCACAGAGGAGAGCTTATGCCAAGAGAGGCGACACGAGTGAGGGGGAATCGGTGGTCCCGAAGAAATTTGTCTGCCTCCTCCTCCCGGAAATTTGCCCCTGCCGCAAAGAAGATTGTTGCCCCTGACAAAGAAGAAGAAAACAAAAGATGCCCCCTGCCCTTGCGGCCAAGTCTGCCCCGCGGCCGTGTCTCCGCCCTACAGCCGCAGCGGAGAAGGAACCTCAAATACCTTCTCCGGTTGTCAAGAAAAGGAGGACTGATAAGCCGAGAGGGCCAGCTCCTCAGAAAAAGACAACAACACCGGCCCCCGCCGCCCAGGACTCAGAAGAAACCATATCCGAGCTAGAAATCCCTCGGTAAGGACTAAAAGAAGAAGAAGAATCTTCAAGCGTTCGAGCTTGAGAAACAAGTTTGAGTCAGCCACTCACCAAAACAGATCCAGAGAGGCTGGAGAAGTAGAGTCTCGAAATCATTGATGAAAAACCAAGTCTCATTTGCCGATCGTGAGGCACATTGAAGATACAACTGTTGTGAGCAATTTGAGACACTAAAGGCGGTGAGAGAGCAAACTATCCTGCTGGGGTTGTTTTCCCTCCCGCAATGACGCTATCGAGGGTGCGAGCACCAAAGTTTACTACCTTCAATCCCCGAGAACGAGGGACAGCGAGGAGAAGATGGCAAAGATGATGATGATGTGATGATCCTATCCCCACCATATCCGGACATCCAAAATCGTCTACGAGAATGGAGGAAGTGGAAGTCGAGTCGATCCAGGAAACAGATTCAAAGACGGAATTTATTGAAGAAGAAGACAAATCGTTGAACTTTCTCGGATTAACCAATGTGGTACAAGCACTGGATGGATGAAGAAAATCGCATGAGATATCTTGCGAGATCTTCAAAGACAAAGAGAAACAAAGATCGCGAGGAGAAGGCGAGGCTCGTGAAAAGGCGATGATTTGTCCCTTTCGAAACCTTTGGTCATACACATCCTCATCTTGACATCCTCTCGGGAGTGATGAGGATCGGATCCCGCCGCTCTGAAGAATTGCGAGATCGGCAAGCCATGCGGGAATCCAGGAACCCGCATGAGCAACGGTTATTGGAAGGACAGGGAGAGTCTTCCACATCACGGTGGAGATTGATCCGATGGGAGTGGTGCAACATATTGCCACGATTGTTCTTTGCCACCACTTCTCCGGCTCACTCGAGAAGAAGGTATTAAGGGGCTGGCGATGAAACCGGGATTGTGGGGACCCGGTCGAGCCTACCCCTAATGAAGGTGTCTTACCACCGCCCCAACTGACTACTCAAAGGAGCAGCCGGGAGTCGGAGACGAGTGACCCCATTCCAAGTCACTCGGTGGTGCCACGGTGAGGGGAAACTCCCTCCACCGCTGCGGCAAGGTCGGAGGATCTTGCGGTGACTCCTCAATGAATCTTGGAGGCGAAGTGGAGAAGGAACAACAAACGGGATACACAACAAGTTGTCACCGATGCGAGGCTTAGACAATTAAGACTGTCTCGGTGAAGTGCCAATCGCTCTGCGAGCCAATGACGCTTCGCAGTGCGGTCGAGACACAGGAAGGAAGCGCCGGGAGTTAACACTGGGCAATGAAAGTGCAATCCATGGAGTTGAGACTCGGTGGATGCCACCTCGAAGACCCCAAGACAGTGACACATCGTCGAAGGGATCATCCAAGTGCCTCATTGCAGATTGAGCTGCGCAGGAGGTAGTGAAGGCCAACGGGAGGTTGAGACTTCACAGGGTAAAGAGACGGAAGCACTGAGAACATCCCTCCTACTATCATTGATCCATCCGAAAAGGAGATAAGTGCTCTTCACGATTCCCAAGAAAATCTGATGTAACCTTTTTGGGATCGAAGGTGAAGACGGCCGAGTCATCCCCTATTGCCAATCCAAAAGACTCGGTGAGGATGTTCTCCCAAGCACGAGTAAGTCCGACCTTAAGGCTACTCGCCAAACCTTTAATTTTGATGATGAGCTACCCTTGGAAATCTCATCATCGTCCGATGATGCTTCCGATATGGCGAGGACCAGTCAACTCATATGGAAAAAAACCGATTTGAGATCGATTTAAGGCTGTTAACATATTGAGGCTCGGCAAGTCGGGTCAACTCCACAATGAGACCACAACCGACCACAGAGTCAACTACGCGGGCTCCCAAGTGCGCAGCAGATTGACTCCACCGGGAACTTCACGAGCACAAGTTTTCATCAAGCGATTCCGTTGCCGTGATGATTCGGTTGAAGAATCGTTTCCCTTCTCTCTCCGGAAGTACGACCTTCCGAGGAATCATCTCGAGATCAAGAACATTTCCATAAACTCCGATCCCGTTATTCCAACAGACACCATCATCCCAATGCAGACTTTAACTTTGACGCTTGGTCGCTTGGTGAGACAAGTGACAAGCGAGGTTCGAGAAGTTTTCAAGGCCATATTTGCAGAGATAGAGAAGATGGAGAGGCACCAGGCCTCACTGGACATGAGGCTGGACAACAAAGACGCAAATCTTACTGCCGGTCTGCGAGGAATAATTGTCAGGATCCGGGAATGGTGGCAACAACAGCAAACAATGTGCGTAGAACAAGCTCGATATTTCAGGACATTGTTCAATAAATTGCTAGTCTGGCGGGCTGAGAATACTAATACGAAGACAAGAATTCAAGAGAACATCGATCGACTGCATGAATCTCACAACACGGAGATGCATTCTTTGCGTGAATATAATAAGAAAGAGCTCCTGCGTGTAAAGGAGAACATGGATAGGAAATTCAGCCTCTCCTCGTGGCTGAAATGAAGCTGGTGATAGCTGAATCTAACGCCACCCGCTCCGTGCATGCAAAGATACTCCATGGCCAGATTGAAGCATAACTCGGCTATCACCGCTTAGACTTCATGATTGCTAGCTTGTTTCAGGCGTTCCTCTCTCCTTTGATGATGCAAAAAGGGGGAAAGGAACACCTAAAGGCGTTGAAAGGATCTCGAAGGTTTGAAAAGGAGGAGGACTTGTTGTGAAGGGAAAGACAGTGAGAGAAGAGAGAAGAGAGAAGAAAGGAAAATCTGTTGAGGGGGAAGGTTGAAAGATATAACCTTGATGATTGCTAAAACCCCCAACAAGGTCTTGTCACGGTGATATCATCGCAAACTCCCCTGTGACTCTGACCCGCTCCAACATCCTGCAGCACCCATGGTGAAAAGAGAAAGATAGTTGAAGCGAGGGATGAAGGAGGTGGAAGGAAAGATGGATGCCCGAGTTATGGATATTCTAAAACAACATGGAGGCATTCCAAAGACAGAGACACCTATGCCATTTCGACGCGAATCGAGCCAAGATTTGTTGATGAATTCAAGACGCTCGCATCCGAGGGTTACTTCGCAAATATGTTTATGGCCCAAGCTTGGGATTTGTATTGGGAAAAAGGCCTCAAGCTATGTAAAGAAGTCGACAGCAGCAGACCACTCGGCGATCACTCACCTTTGGTCACTCTGCTAGTCACTCACCATTTGGGAAAAGAAGGCCCCAAAGACAATACACGCCCATAGGAAGAGGAAGAAACAGTGGTGGAGGAAGAGGTTTGCAGACCTAGACCTCCGCCCAAAAACATTGAGTACATAGATCCAGGCAAGAAAGGAGGGATCTATTGGGATTCGGATTCGGCGAAGTAGCCAACCCGCAAGTGGCTAAAAATAATCTTGAGTATGTGAAAAGGATTGAAGAAGAAAATAGAAGACAAACTCATTTGTGGGAGGAAAGACAAGAAAGAAAGAAAAAGAAGAGATGAAGTCGCGAGAAAGGCTTATGAGAAAAAGAAGGAGGTCAAGATGAGAAGAAGAGAAAAAGGTCGAGAAGATGACGGAGTGAAGAAAGAGGAAAAAGAAGGAGGGCGGCGAAGGAGATGAAGTGTTCTTTGTTCACCCTTTCATGTATTTTACTATGTAAATACATCTTTATGTAAGTCTTACGTACATCGAATAAAATTGTATAATTTCTATACTTGTGTAGATATAGAACAACAGGATTACCTTAAGTTGTTTAAGCTACGATACACTCATGTAAGGTGTGTAAAGAACAAGAATGTTATGATCAATAAAAGACGATTCTACGCATACGTTGTGATTCTACATTGTCATGTACGTATATTTCTTTGTTCAATTATTGAATGAATGTTTTAGGTTTTGGCATCATCAAAAAGGGGAAAATTGTTGGGAAATTAATTTTTAGATTTTGATGAATGCCATGTAAAACTTAGAATAGAAAGTTGGCACCCCATTTTTGTTGTAAATTGCATTGTAATAGATAGGGTGGTCGGTGAGTTAAGTCACTATGCCAAGATATGCAAGAAGTCAACCTGGAGACTAGAAGGAAGACTCATTTGTGAGACAATTTGAGTGTGGCAAAGAAGAGAAGACAGAACTTGATGAAGGTGCGGTGAGATGCGGTGAGTGAAGTGTCGATCAAGTCAACTCAAGACAACCAAGTCTCAAGTTGAAGTGACAGATGAGTCATCCAATGATTGGAAGCTGACTCGAAGTCACCTGGGGAAGTCAAGGAAATGAAGTCAAGTCGAGATAACTGAAAGATATCCGTTGCACAGAAGTCAAGAGAATTACTTAAACAAGTAATACTTCCATACTACCTTTCTTGAAGTGCTCGATCCCGAGGAAGCGTGCAAAAGGAATAAACCAATAGGAAGCATCGCACTGTGGCGTAACTACGAAAAAGCTGAATACTCATTCATACGAGGAAATGTCAATTTCTAGGACTGCAACAAGACAAACCAACGACCACAAGTGTCTTCTGAAAATAAGCCTATCTCTTCAACGGACAAATTTTTCAAAAGAACACTATAAAAGGCTGAGGAATCTATTTGAGTGTTGGTTACCTTGACAATCAGAAAACAAACACGAACAAGAAAAGCAATATCTGTAACCAAAAATATTCTCAAATCATTCAAGTTCAATCCTCAAGCCCACACTACGAAGGAAATCAATCCAACACTTACCTGTGAAGGAAAGACAACTTCAATCAGTTGAAGAGGAAACATTTGAAGAATCAAGGGGTCTACACTCCACGGAGGATGATAGAAAGGTTCAAAGACGAACCAGTCTCAAGTTTTTGGAGGGCTTCGTGATCAAATCCAAGAAGCTTGAGCAAGTGGGCTGTAGTAGCAAAGGCTTTTGCCTGTGAAGAAAGCCGAGTCGCACGAGAAGCATTTGTGTGACCAAGGCATCTCAGGCATCGAGTCCCAAAGGATCAAGTCATTTGTGTGATCAAGACTTGCATCCGGACTATTAACCACTTTGTATATTGATCAATACTTAGTGGATTCCTCCAGGAGTTGGAGAAGAGAGGAGTAGAAGAATTACCCCATCTTCGAACCTCTATAAAAACTTATTGTGTCATTTACAGTTCAACACTTTAATTTATGCACATTACTTTAATATCTGCTGATAAATTTGCTATCCAATTGATAATTAACAAAGTGCTAAAACCAAGCATTAAAACATATTTAACCAAAATTCAAGGGTGTTAAGTCTTCCATTTGAAAACATATCACAATCGAGTTAAGTCTTTAGTCAAAACAAATTTGAGTTATTCTATCAACGGCTCGGTCAGTGCGTTGAGTGACTAACTCTGCTGATTAACTAACTTAGCTGTCCACCAAGGACCCAGCTGTGAAGTATTAACTCTGAACGTTTTAAAAAGACTAAATCGAAAAGTTGGTAATGTTTATTCAACCCCTCATTCTAAACCTTACACTCACACCCCTTGGGACCTACATCTCCTAAAAAGTATTAGTAGCGACCAATAGATGTTATTGTGATATTAGCAGTTGTGCGGGTACATGGGCGAATTGACCGCGGGCCAGGTATTTAGATCCGTCTAACGGATTAGATCCGTTAGACGGTCTGATACAAGACTTACCCTAGAATTTATGCTCAAGTCAGTAAGAGCTGAGAATGGGAGCATACTATGAAAAATGAATTAAATGCTCTAGAAAAGAACAATACATGGTTGCTCATTATCTTGCCACCAAACAAACATTGCATTAGATATAAATGGGTGTATAAAGTTGAATATAAGTCAGATGGAACTATAGAAAGGTACAATGCAAGGTTTGTAGTCAAAGGCTACACTCAAGATGAAGGTTTGGATTGTTTTGATATTTGTTTCTCATATTGCTAACACTACAACTGTGAGATTAGTTATAGCAGTTGCTGCTGCAAAAGGGTGGTTTCTTCATCAATTGGATGTCAATAATGCATTTTTACATGGAGATCTTAATGAAGAAGTTTACATGCTACCACCTCCAGGATATTGCTCAGACAATGACACAAGAGTTTGTAAGTTGACAAAGAGCTTATATGGTCTAAAGCAAGCATATAGACAATGGTTCCAAAAATTAACATCTTATTAAATTGATTATGGTTTTAATCAATCAAGGTCAGATTCTTCTTTCTTTATCAAATATGGTTCTGATTCTTTAGTTATTTCATGTATTTATGTTGATGATATTATTTTAGCTGATAATAACATGAAACACATTGAAGAGATAAAACAACATCTTGATAATAAATTCACAATAAAGGATCATGAAACACTTAAATACATATTAGGGACAAAAATAGTTAGAACTACTAAAAGCATTCATCTCTACCAAAGAAAATATGCTCTTGATCTATAATAGAAATAGGTTATCTTGGTTTCAAACCAAGTACAACACCAATGGATTCCAAACTAGACTTTATTGATTTTGACAATGCTCTTTTACAAGATCCTTCTCAATACAAAAGACTAATTGGCAGAATGGTTTATTTGTTGGACCTCAAGTGCTTTTTTGGATTGACGAATGTCTCCACAAATCAACAAGAGTCTTTTCTAGCACGATTTATCCTCACTCACACGCTCCTTGGAAAACTTCCCAGCGGATGACCCATCCCATGTCTACTCCAGGCCAAGCACGCTTAAACTTAGAGTTTTTTGTAATGGCACCAAAAACAAAGACGCATTTGTTGGTATAGGTAGTCCATATCAAATCATTTATGCTCTCCTTTAACTGTGCAATTTAGCGCTCACGAGTTCGAATCGCGGGCCGCACCTCACGCCTCTTTTAAAGTCCATTGCAGGCAAGATGAGGGACCAAAGCCCAACAATCCCCCTTCTAGTACTTGCCAGCATCTCAGCTCCAGTGCTTGGCAACCTCCGCTGCCTGCCAAACTTCCTCACTTCCAAGGCCAACTTCTTCAATTCAAGCATCGCATTATGCCAGCCTCTCAGTTCCGGCCACCCAACAACCTACACCTTCAGTTCCAGTGTGTTTACCTTAGTTCCGGCCACCTGAAAACCTACCTTCAGTTCTGTTCCGTTTACCTCTGCTGTGCCACCATCTCAGTTCCCACCGCTCCTGGCAACCTCCACTGCAGTGTGCTTCCAAGGGAATTCGAACCCGTGACCTGCTCTGATACCAGTTGTTGGACCTCAAGTGCTTTTCTAGATTGACGATTGTCCCTACAAACCAACACGAGTATTTTCTAGCACGCTTTGTCCTCACTCACGTGCTCCCTGGAAAACTTCCCAGGAGGTCACCCATCGCATGTCTACTCCAGGCCAAGCATGCTTAACCTCAGAGTTTTTATGTAATGGGCACCAGAAAAGAAGGATGCATCTGTTGGTATAGGTAGTCCATATCAAATCCTTTAAGCTCTCCTTTAACTGTGCAATTCAGTGCTCACAAGTTTGAATCGCGGGCCGCGCCTTGCGCCTCTTTTAAAGCCCATTGCAGGCAGGATGCTGGACCAAAGCCCAACAATATTTAACAATCACAAGACCTGGTCTTTATTACTTTGAGCCAGTTTTTATCAAAACCTATTGTGTCTCATTTGGGCTGCAGCCCAGAGTACTTAGGTACCTTAATGGATCTCCAAGTAAAAGTCCTTTTATCCATCAAATTCCATTTTACATCTCAAAGGTTTCAGTGATGCAGATTGGGCACGATGTCTAGATACTAGGATGAGCATTAGTGGATGTGCAGCGTATTTAGGTGACTCCTTGATGTATTGGAACACAAAGAAACAGCCCACCGTAACAAGATCTTCAGTTGAGGCAGAGTATACAATAACATTGATCACATGTGAGGTTCAATGGTTGACATATCTCCTGTAAGATCTTCAAAGTCGTCACAACACACCAGCTCTCCTATACAGTGACAACAAATCCGTTTATTGCATTTCACAAAACTCATGTCATCACAAATCTAAGAAAAAAATAAAAGAAGGGTTGTTGAAGCTACTGCGTATACCATCAACACAACAAAATGCAGACATCCTAACAAAACCTCTTCCAGCTCATTATATACACATTTTATTGGGAAGTTGGGCATGATCGATATACATGCTCCACTTGAAGGGGTGTCAAGGTACAACTCCAAACAAATGAAATTACAATACATTTCATATACATTTGATCTGCATTTGTAAAGACAGTTAAGTTAGTTACAAGATTAACTAACAAATCGATTACTAGACTCTATAAAAATACATACAAGTATGTTGTACAAGAACTCACTTTTGTAACTCAATGATAATCTCAATATCTAGTTTGACATTCTTCATACACTATAAGAAAATAATCAAATTCCAACAAAATTATTCCAAAGAAATAGAAAACTATTGGAATTTTTAAAATTCCAATGGAAATTTCAATGCTACACTATACCGTTGGGAAATTTCAATGAAAATTCCAACAATAAATAAAACCGTTGGTATACAATATTGGAATTTAAAATTTCAACGGAAATTCCAACACCACAACAAACCATTGGAAAATTCCAACAATGATTCCAACAATAATAATAAACCATTGGAAATACTATTGGAATTTAAAAAATTCCAACAAAAATTTCATCGCTAAAACATACCATTGGAAAATTCCAATAAAAATTCCAACGGTAAACAAAATGTTGGAATTAATCATTGGAATTTCTGTTAGAGTTTATAAAATTCCAACGGAAATTCCAATGGTACAACATGTTATTGAAAAATTCCATTGGAAATTCCAATACCATTGGAAAATTTCAATAGGGGTTAAAAGATTTGATAGTATTATCCATATCAATATAATATATATTCTCTTCTGGAGTCGATCATATTGAAACTACATAATTAAATGTGCTTGACTTGGGACAAATTGATGATGGGTGACCTACTGGGAATCTAAAGGTATTAAATAATGAGATAAAATGATTGAATATTCCAACGGATATACACCATTGGACTAAATTCCAGTAGTATAACTCTGTTAGATTAACCGTTGGAGTTTTTTCCAACGATTATATATATTCCAACGGTATAACTCTGTTGGAATTAGTGTTGGAGTTTTTTTTCCAACGGTTGTATATTCTAATGGATAAATAACGTTGGAAATACTGTTGGAATATTTTTCCATTGGAATTTTACCATTCCAACGGTCATTTTACCAACGATGCATTTTATGTTGGAAGTTTTGTTGGAATCGATAATTTCAACGATAATTAGCCAAATTCCAATAGATTTTCCCGTTGGAATTTTCTTGTTTTCTTAGAGTGATAATGCTTATGTGTGCCTGAATAACATCTAGCTCCACTCAAGACTAAGTGGCAGCTATCGATACAACTCCCATAGCCAATGATTGCGATGAATTCGTTATGATTACGGTTATCATAGGCTGGTCTATTAAAACATTGATGTCTGCCAATTTTTGATGTGCCTTGTGAAAGCGAAACAATTGAAAAATAACTAATTATATTGATTGAGAAGACGTCTCCTACTCTCAATCACCAGACAATGTAACACCCTCTTTATGATTGGGCTCTTCTTTGTTCGGGTCATCCACGTTATCTGACAAGTCAGTCCATGAAGGATACACAACAACAGTCCATGAGGACATGCGACAAGACCCATGTGGTCTGATGACATCCTGTCTAGGTTCTTTAAACCCTTGGTCAAGGATTCTAATCTCCAATCCTACAATTCCCTTTTTAATATTAAAAAAAACATTTTCTTATTAAATCACAAGTGATAAAGTTTTTCTCTTTGTGATGTTGCTTAAAAGTGCAGACCAATAAGTCAATGTATCTGATTGGTCAGGTCAACTTCTTCTCGGGAACTGGTAAAGTCTTCGGATGAGAACTTTCCTGCAACACTAGAAAATGTTAGACGAACCTTATGGTTGTCCTAAGGAGGCTCATCTGACGCTTTAGTCACCATGTGTAGGAGAAATATTCCAAAGCAAAGGACATCAATATAGGTTTGATATTTCAAAATTCTTACAAATAAACAAGGATGAAACTTTTTATACTTGAATTAATGGGCCTTACGGGCTTAGAATGATGAAATGGGTCCGAATGGGCTAAACAAAATGCCTAGAATTCTTATTTATTTTCTTTCGTTTTCCTAATTGAAGAAATAATTAGAAAATAAAACAACTAGGGTTATGAACTTATAATCTGATGATCGAGTCGATTCCATGATTATAAGTTCATTCCATACTGGACCATGCCGGAATAGGGTTATATGCATTCTCAAGGGGCATGTGGGCATACACGAGACTTAAGGGCCGACGAATAATATATGTGACCCAATAATAATTAATAATATCGGTAAATAATTAAATAAATTTGGGCCGGTGAATAATATATGTGACCCAATAATAATTAATAATATCGGTAAATTATTAAATAAAATAAAATTATATAAATGCGTTAATGCTGATTTTAAGGGCAGATCGCTCAAAGTCAACGGTGTAGACAAAATCATCCTTTCCAAGGGAGACGTCTTCAATTTTTCTTATTGAGAAGCTAGAAAATCCTTCGACTGGGAACTCACCTGCACACACGCGCAAATGTTAGAGGCCCCGAGGGTTATCTAAAGGAGGTCCCTCCGATGCTCAAGTTAGCATGGTGAACGAGAGAATAATTAAGATAATAATTGAATACTGAATTAAATGCGAGAAGAATTATCAGAATGTGAAAATGTACTTACAAACGAATAGGAGGGACCTTTATATACCTGGGAGATGGGCCCTGTGGGCCATGTAAGAGAAATCGGCCTATGGGCCAGTCCGCGTAGGAGAAATCGGCCTATGGACCAGTCCTAGACTCCTTCGGGCCGAGTTATTTTATTAAGAGCCCATTGGGCAATTAATATTAAATTAATATATAAACTGAATTATTAAATAATTAAATATTATTTTTGCCCCCAACATAAGCCACCCAACTCCGGTGCTATGGAGGGATGAAGCAGTGCGGGAGCTGAACCGGTACCATGCCTGGCTTATCTTATTTTATATCTGGTCTTGCCTTTAGAGAATCTTTGACCACTTTTGCATAAGGACACTTGGAAGGAGAGCCTTTGACCATGTCTTGCAAAGGTAATATTTCTCTCTCTACTCTTTAACTTTGAAATTTTTTTGCTTTGTAGAAGACTTGAATTTTTTTTTTTGAAAGTTGAGATGAGAGTTGAGGTGATAGCTCATTGAGAGTTGGAGTAATGAGTGGAGTGTGTCAAGTAAAGAGATAGATGAGAATTCCATAGGCGAAAGAGGGCGCCCCAGGGCGCCTCCCAGGAGTGGGCAAGGGCGCCCCCTTGGTGCCCTCTCCGGGCAGCCATAAGGGCGCGCCCGGGCGCCCTCCCGGGTGGAGGAGGGCGCACCTCCAGAGGGCGTCCCAAGCCCCCCGACCCATTTTCCTTCTCGCATTTTTTCATTTTCTCTGGAGTTTTCATACATTTCAGGTCAGATTTCGGATTCTGCTCCTTCTTTAGTTCCGCTCGGAGGCTGAGGTGTTAGCAGGCGTTTAACTTTCGGTTTTGTCATTTCGTTTCCACCTTTTGTTAGAAAAATATTTTTATTATGATTTTGATGATTTCATATAAATGAGTTTTTATACCAAAACAATATCCCCAAATGTTGTCCAAATACTTCAAAACATTTTCAATGATTTTTACTAATTTTTTGAAGTACTTCTTAAACTTTATTTTTGACAAAAATCAGACAACTTCTCTGTATTGAGGTCGACCCGTTGCCCTCATAGGGAGACCCATACATGAAAGTTTGCAAAAGGCATAACAAAACAGAGAACTGTGAAAGGGTAGGGCGACCGGTACCTGAGTTTGATTTTTTTGGTTAAAACTTCTGAAAGTCCCAAGGGATGATGTGTAAGGTTTAGAGGGGGGGTTGAATAAACCTTACCAATTTTTTGTTTTAGTCCTTTTAAATATTTTCAGAGTTAACTCAAATCAGCTAAGTCATTGAGGGATAGCTAGGTTGTCTTACACAACAAAGTTATCCACTCAACAGACTCAACTGAGTTGTTGATAGTATAACTTAGGTGTTTTCAGCTAGCACTTAGAATTCAGTTGGTTTGGTTTTGTCAGCGGAAGACTTTTCACCCTTATGAATTTAAGCACGTTTTTCAATACTTGTTTTAGTAAAGGTTTTTATCAGCAGACTTTAGCAAGTTTAACTATATCAACAATTATAAAAAAACAGGTAATAAAGTGTGCTGAAAAATAAACACAACAATTTTATAGTGGTTCGAGGATGGGGTAATTGCTCTAATCAACTCTTCTCCAACTCCTGGAGGAATCCACTAAGTAACTGAAGCTTGGTTACAAAGTAGTTATCAGTCCGAGTCAGCTTTGATCACACAACCTGCTGCTTATGGGACTCAACTTCTTCACATGATAACTGTCCTGTTACTCTAGCCTCCTTCAAACCCTTGGACTTGATCATTAATCCCTCCAACAGGTTTAAAGCACTGGTTTGAACTGAAACCTCACTACTTCTCCTTCAACCTTGGAGAGTAGACCCCTTTGTTCTTGAAAACAGTTTTCTTCTTTAACTGATGAAGTAATCTTTCATTCACTGAGTGTGTTGGATTGATTTTCTTCGAAATTAGGCTTGAGGTTTTCTTTGAAAAACTTGAGAGAAATTTGCAGGTTATTGCTTAATTGCTTGTATGCTTGTTTTTCTCGATTTTCTTTTTTTTTCTCTCACTTGCTTCCTCATCCTTTTATAGTGCACATTTGAAATTATGTCCGTCAAAGAAATAGACATAAATTTCAAATCACACTCGTAGGTTGTTGGCTTGTATTGTCTTGTAGCATTGGTTTAGGTCGTACCATGAATTAAATGATATGCAGCCTTTCCTTAATCTCTGCAGGTTTTCAGGTACATCTCATTGGTTCCTTGCTTTTTGCACTCTTTTAGCAAAATAACTTTATTGCTGGCAGCCTGACACATGCCTATTTCCAGCAAAACCTTGACTTGTCTTGACAACGGATCTCTTTCAGCTTTTTTCAAGTCTTGTCTGATGCATACCTCTTTGACATTCGATTCCAATCATTTTGGAATGACTTAGCTGTCAGTCAGCTGACTGAGACAGCTTTTCTGTCACTTGATTGAGTCTTCACTTCACTTCACACAGCTCACACACAACTGGGTCTTCTCTTTGATATTTGGTTGAGTCTTGTAATCTTCAACTTAGCTGACTTCAACTCAATTTATACAACCCTATCTATTACAAGTTGAATTACATAGAAAATGGGGTACCAACTTCCTAATTTAACTTTTACATGGTATCATCAAAATCTATACATAAATTTTCCCAATAATTTCTCCCTTCTTGATGATGCGAAAACTTAAATAAATACAACAAAGTAAATAGTGCAGTAATAAAGAATGAATGTATAGAATATGTAAAATTTATTTGAACATATCATTCTTGTACTTTACAATCAGACTTTACAAAGCTTTTTACAAGGTATAACCTATAAAGTGTATCAGAGCTATACACATGTATCTATACAAATGTATAAGAGTATTACAATAGGTATCAGAACATGTACCTACATTGTGCATTTACAGTTAAGTAAAATACAATGAAGGGGTTCAGCTGTCTTCATCGCCCCTGCTGCTTCCTTGTTCTCTCTACATCATCAGCTCTCCTCCTATCCTCTTCAGCTCTTCTTCTTTTTATATTTTCTTCCTCCCTCTTCTTCTTCTCGTACGCTCTTTTAGCTGAAAGGTCTTCTCTTCTCTGCCTTTCTTCCCATTCACGGTTGAGCCTTTCATTTTCTTCTTCTTACCTCTTTCGGCTTCTTCATTCCTCATTTAAACTTCTATGTTTTCCAAAGTATCTAGCCCAACCCAGTAGTTTATCCCATTCTTTAGATACCGAACATATTTAGGTTTTAGCTGTGATGGAGTACCTCTGCCTCTTCCATCAATGCCAAACCTTCCCTTCCTCGTTGCGACTCAGCTCCTTCTCTTGGAGTGTACTGTACGGGTGCCTTTATACTCTGCTGACTGCTTAAACTCTGCTGCCTATTAGCTGATTTACACAAGTCGAGTCCTTTCTCCCAATATAGATCCCATGCCTGGGGTAGAGTCATATTCTTGAAATTCCTCTAAAGACCTCGGCTCAGATCCTGCATCAGGCAATGTAAGCTCACGAGGGGGTCTCACAGCTGGGGAATCCTTTAACAGTCCATCTGGGAGGCCTTCATACTTTGCCTTTAGATTTTAAATCCTCCCATGATGTTTCTCAGCTAGCTTTTCAAATTCAGCTTTAATCACCTCTCGAGACTTCTTGAAGGCCAAATCAGATTTCTCTTCAACTTTCAGACTTTGAGGCAGGTGACTGAGGATTGAAGCTGTCACTTCACCTTGCTGAGGGGTCTTAGCAAGCATAATCTTCAGAGGCGGTTTCTTCATTTCACTGTCTTCCCCCTTACTACTAGCTTCCCCATGTCTTCTACTTCCTTTCTTATTACTCCTTTGCTTTTTACTTTCATCTTCCCCCTTTTTGGCATCATCACCAAGGGGTAGAGCTAGCCGAGGGAATACTCCTCCAAGGAGTAGATCAATCTTGTTGTTGGTCATGTCCATTTTGTCATGACTCTTGGAGTATACTGCTTGGAATTCGGATCGCAGAGCCTTCGTCTCAGCTGCCATCAACTTCATTTCAGTTTGGAGCATCATAACATCTGTACGCATGTTGGCCTCTATTTTCTGAAGTTCGCTTTGTGTTGTGCCTTTAGCAACTCCATGTCATTTTTATGTGATTGATCCATCCTGAAGATATAGTCCCTCTGATGCTGCTGAAATTTGGCATTTTCTGAGCTCCAGATAACCATTTTGGCAAAACAAGATTTGAAGTATGTGACCTGCTCACGCCTTAGTGCTTTAGTCTACCCAATCCAGTCCCTTATTCTTAAAATGGTTCCTCAAATATCCCCTGTGATATTTGCATCTCTGTTATCAAGCCGTTGGTTGGGTGCTGCGAATCCTCGTTCCATATTTTCAATTTCATTACAGATGGCCTTGAAGGCTTTGCGAAAGTCGGCTACATTAGCGGACTGCTCTTCTGGCCACACAACATCAAAGTCAAACCCAATCGGCACCATTGTAGTTTCAACAGGAGTTCCAAGTTCTTCAGATGGGACTTGGGCGGTGTACTTTGCACATTTAGCAGCTGACTCTGCTTCCAAGGGTACATGAGCCTCGAAAGGAAAGTTCCAAGTACTCGGCTGACTTATCAGTGTCAGGGAAAGGTGATGGCACCATGGGAGGTGGGCCATCAACCAGTGTGAAGTTTATAGGAGAAGCCTTGTCACTAGCTTGCCTCCTCTTTGCCAGGGCCTCCTCAACAGCTTTGTCCTCAGATGTTATTTCAATAGGACTTGACTCAGCTTCGTTGTCAGTTTCCAAGAATTCAACGTCAATATTTTCTTGAGAATCATGAAGAGCACTGATCTCTTCTTCTTCTATGAATTCTTTCTGAAAAGTTGGCACCTGTTCTTTGACTTTCTTACCCAAGGAAGTCTCAACCTCCTCTGATCCTTCATTACCCTCAGCATTCTCAATCGCTGACGGGCCTTGGGCCATCCCTTTTGTAGTCTCAATTGCAGCAGGGTCTTCAATAGATATCCCTTCAGCAGATTGGGCTATTTTGGGGTCTTCAGTGGCATCCGTCAGAGTCTCTAATCCTTAGATTGCACTTTCAGGGCCAAGAGTCTCAACTCCCGTGGCCTCACTTCCATCCTTTTCCTTGGCTGCTTCAGCAGCTTCATCGGCCTACATGGCAACTGGGATTTCAGTTGAGACAGTCGAAAACGTCCGAGCTTCGTCAACCCCACTCTGTTGTACAATGATAGTCTCTTCTTCATCTCCTAACTTCTCTTTTATTTGTCTCCCACAACCTCCTCTAACTCGACTGTGGTGGTTTGAGTTTCCCCCTCAGCTGGTGTAACAACTGAGTCTCGAGCAGTGGGGTCACTCGAAACCTGAGACACGGCTGCATTTCCTTTTGAGTGATCAGCCATTTGGGCATGTGTCTCAACACCTTCTCCAGGGAGTGGCTTGGCTAAGATGCCCTCTTCTACACCATCCTTAGCTTCATTGCCATTCTTCCTGGTATTTTCGTCCTCCGAGTGCACTGGAGATGTGGTGGCATCAATCATTCTCACCATCTCCATAATGTCTGGGCTAGGAGAGATCAAAATTAAAGAAGACTCTCCTTGACCCTTCAGCTTTGTTCGTGTAGCTCTTTGGATTCTTTCAGTGCTTACTATAGCTCAACTTTCTCCACTGCATCAGTAGGATCCATCTCATCGTCGCTGCTGCTAGCAGGCGCGAAGGCATTTTTAGGCACTCCTTCAAAGGGGCAGGGTTGAGGATGTTTAGATCTTCTTACTAATATCCTTCTCTTGGTTCGGACAAGATGAATCTCTTTCTCTTCTTCTTCTTCTTCTTCTTCTTCTTCGATGGCAGCTGGATCCACCATCTTTATCTTTTTAGCTGTAGCTGCCTTTCGAGGCGCATCTGAGCATTTCTTCTTAACGAATAGAGAAGGTGCAGGAGAACCCTTCTCAGTCTTAGCAGCTGGGTAGATACTGGGTCTTCCATGGCTGCGGGGGCAGGGGCAGGCTTTGCTGCTGTAGCTTTCTTCTTCTTCTGCACGGGCTTTGCAGAGTGAGCCTTTGCAGTTGCAGTAGTGTCCTCGGGGACATGATCAACTGACTCACCTTCATTGATGTCAGCCTTTATTGCATGGGCTTGCCTCTGAGCAGCTGAGAGGTTTTCCTTGAACATCTTTTTATTCACATAGAAGGGTTTCCCATTCATGTGAGGAATGTCCTTCACCTCCATCAAATGGCCAATCACAAGGCCATACCCAAACAAACTGGCAAATAAACCAGCGTCATTAATGGTCTTGTTCATCACGTTCTGGAAAATTTGGCCAAAGATGAACTCAGCCCAATTCACCTTCTTCTCCTCCTCCAGAAAAGCAGCCATGACAGTCAGCTTCGTCTTAGACAAGTGGTTGAAGCTGCCAAACTTCATGTCCACGCATTTGGACACCACATCTATTAGCTTATGATAATAATCCTTAATAAGCGACTTTTTGGCTGTGTAAACAGCCTTAGTAGCAGACTCTGGCTTGGCGATCTCCTTCCACGGGGTAACCAGGTTGATGTCCTTTTCAGAGATTTCCTTCAATCCGGACGAAGGAAGATGGAAGTGCGAAGCCAAATCCGCAGCAGTTATCTTTATGTCGATGCTGTGGATGGATGAACGAATTTCTTCATCGTGAACCTCAGCATTCACGTAAAACATGGCCACCTCTTTGAGATAGGTGTGTGAAAATTCCATCGTGAGAAATCCCTTGAGACCAGATTTCTCTAATTTCTCAACAATCTTCTTAGCAAGGGCTTTGTCAACCCCTTGCTTCACCAGTCCTTCAAAATCCATTGTCGAACTGGAATGGGTCTTCTCAGCCATCTTCACGAAATTATGTCTTGGAGCCATTTCAGGGAATGAAGCTTGAAAACTCAAATTTGAACGAAGTACGAACTAGGGTTTTGCTTTGTTTTGCAGAGTAAGTTTTGCCTTTGCTTTGAGAGAGATGAATGTAAAGTGAGAAGAGAGAAAATGAAAAGGAGTATGTATGGGATGTGAGGGGACGGTTTTTAGAATTCAAAAAGGTTGATCATGATCAACGGTTGAGATTAAAAGCTTGAAACCGCATTAGTTTTCCTACATTAAATGCAACATTTATATCCAATCATAGGCTAAACGGGTACAGGCTTTTTACTGACACCATAATTACTGATGATATCATGCCTAAAATATTCCCACTCGCAGAAAATGACTGCATATTATCACATAGCTCTTAAATAACTCAGATATCATCCAAAAGTGCCTTAACTTTGCTTCTCTATTCACATAATGATCACTCGGCTGCCCAGCTAACTCGATACAGCTGACTAGCCGTCTTGACTGTTTCACTTAGGAAAATTTGCTGATTTTCAGTTCTCTCTTCTTTAACTCTGCTGATTGAGTCTTCTGAGCCTCCTAACTCAGCTCATCAATCCTAGCTCATTTTTAAGCTCTTCAAACCTTGATTCACATAATGGCTTAGTGAATATATCAGCTAACTGCTTATCAGTTGATATGTATTCCAGAGTGATGTCTTTCTTTTCAACATGATCTCTTATGAAATGATATCTGACATAAATGTGCTTGGTTCTTGAATGCAATATAGGAGTTTGAGTTATTGCAATAGCACTTGTGTTATCACACATAATTGGAATCTCTTTTTCTTCTATATCATCTCTCAGTTGTTGCCTCATCCATAACACTTGGACACAACAGCTACCTGCAACTATGTACTCTGCTTCAGCTGTGGATGTAGCTATTAAATTTTGTTTCTTGCCGAACCAAGAAACTAATCTATTTCCAAGCATTTGACATGTATCTGATGTACTTTTTCTGTCTACTCTACATCCATCATAATCTGAGTCTGAGTAGCCATAGCTTGAATCCTCCATCCTTGGATACCATAAGCCAACTTCTTGGCATCCCTTCAAATACCTTAGGATTCTCTTGGTTGTAGTCATATGACTCTCTTTTGGTACAGATTGAAATCTACCACATACACTTACAGCCTACTTGTTGTCAAATAGAGCAATGATCCAATAATGGCTCTATATCTGGTTTAATATATAGCTTTGTCATCTGCATTCATATCCATCTTGACTGATGTATTCATAGGAATCTTCACTAGTGACTTCTATTCCATGCCAAATTTCTTCATCAGATCTCTGGTATATTTGGTTTGACTTATGAAGGTTCCATCCTTCATTTGCTTGACTTGAAGTCCTAGAAAAGAAAGCAGCTCTCCCATCATGCTCATTTCAAACTTCCATTGCATGAGGTTTGAAAACTTGTCGCACAACTTTTTATTTGTGGATCCAAAGATGATATCATCCACATAAATTTGAACAAGCAATATACTCTCTCCATCTTGAATTCTGAAGAGTGTTTTATCAACCTTGCCTTTGGTGAATCCATTGTCAATAAGAAAATGAGACTATGTGTCATACCAGGCTCTTGGTGCTTGTTTCAATCCATACAATGCTTTCTTGAGCTTGTAGACCTTATCTCCAATAGTTTTCTGCTCAAAACCTAGAGGTTGCTCCACATAGACTTCTTCTTCCAAATGTCCATTCAAAAATTCACTCTTCACATCCATTTGGTAAACTGTGAAGTTCTTGTGTGCAGCATAAACAAGAAACATCCTAATTGATTCCAATCTAGCAACATGAGCAAAGGTTTCATCAAAATCTATACCTTTCTCTTGGCAATACCCTTTGGCTACCAGTCTTGTTTTGTTTCTTACTATAGATCCCCCTTCATTCATCTTGTTTCTAAATACCCACTTAGTACCAATAACATTTTGGTGGGTAGGCCTTTGAACTAATTCCCAAACTTTGTTTCTTTCAAACTGATTCAGCTCTTCCTGCATAGCTAGAATCCAATATGTGTCATCCAATACATGTGACACATCTTTAGCTCAATCTGGAAGATGAAAAAAGTAAACATAACTACATGTTGATTTCTGGATCTGGTTCTTACTCCATCTCTAACATTTCCAATGATTAACTTAAGTGGATGGTCTCTCAGTCATCTCACATCTGGTTGTAGTAAGTCTGCTGGGTTCAGTCGTCTAGCAGCTAAGTTGTCTTAAACAACTTCATCATCATCATTCAGCTGCAGACCTTCCAGCTGTCTCTGAGATTTAGCAATCTCATCTTCATCAAGATGAAGTGCTCTTACATCTGCTTCAACATAGGGATTCTTCTGAATAGTTGCTGATTCTTCTTTTCAGCTAACTCATCTATGTCTTCTCCATTGACATTAGGTTCATCAAAAACCACATGGATAGAATCTTCTATGACCATTACCCTTTTGTTCAACACTCTATAAGCTTTACTTTCAGCTGAGTATCCCAAAAAGATACCTTCATCAGCTTTAGCATCAAAATCTTTTAAATTATCCTTGCCATTGTTGTGGATGAAGCACTTACATCCAAAGATTAAAAAATACCCAACATTTAGCTTTATCCCTGTCCAAATTTCATAGAGAGTTTTGGACAATTGCATGTTAATCATACACTTATTCTGAGTGTAGCAAGCAGTAGTGATGGCTTCAGCCCACAATCTCTTAGGCAAACTAGCTTCAGCTAACATGGTCTTTGCATTTTCCTTGAGAGTTTTGTTCCTTCTTTCAGCTACTCCATTCTGTCGTGGAGTTATTGCAGCTGACAACTCATGAGCAATACCATTTTCAACATAATACTGAGTTATAATCCCATTGACAAACTCAGTTCCCGTGTCATGCCTTATCTTTATAATGGTTTGACTCTTCTCATTTTGAACTATTCTCATCAGCTGAGGCAATCTCTGCAAGGTTTCCTTCTTTTTACACATAAAGATAGTCCACGTGTATCTTGAATAATCATCCACCACCACTAAGGTGTATTTATTTCCAGTGATACTAGCTGGTTCAACAAGACCAAATAAATCCATGTGCAATAGATGCAGTATCCTGGTTGAAAAAGGACTTGGCTAGTCCTTGAAAGATGACTTGATTTGCTTTCCCGTCTGATATGCATCACAAATGCTTTCATTTTTGTATATCGAGTCAGGAAATCCTTTCACGATGACTCCTTTCAAGCTTGTTGATTGTCTTGAAATTCAGGTGACTCAGCTTCTTGTGCCACAACCAACTTTATTCGGATGTGCTCTTTGCTAGCAGACATGTGCTTGGTGTTGCAGTTGACCAATCCACTACATACATGTTCGTCTGCCTTGATCCTTGAAGCACTACTTCATTTGATTCAACATCCTTGATCCGGCATACCCATGTTGAATCCAACATTATAGCCTTTGTCACAGAGTTGGCTGATGCTCAGCAGATTGAAGTTGAGGCCTTCAACATATGCAACATCTGTTATCTCTAATCCATTTTTTCTTATGGATCATGTGCCTTTTATTTCCCCTGGAGCTGCATTTCCTCCAAATATGACTTTAGCACCTTTGATTTCCTTGAA
Organism: Rehmannia glutinosa; assembly: GCA_016081115.2. Classification (NCBI taxonomy): domain Eukaryota; kingdom Viridiplantae; phylum Streptophyta; class Magnoliopsida; order Lamiales; family Orobanchaceae; genus Rehmannia; species Rehmannia glutinosa. The sequence goes on from CM071925.1 coordinate 15,430,348, forward strand.
TTTTGACAGATTTTTCTTATTCCCTGTCATATGTCTGGAACAACCACTATCCACGAATCAGGTTCCTTGGCACTCAACTGTTCCCTAAACCTGCAATCAAGGAAATTAGTTTTTAGGTACCCATACTTGTCTGGGTCTTGAGGGGTTAGTGATATAAGATGTTCCAACCAACCTTTAGCCAAATGATCTGACTCTAAGAGGTTGCCACCTATCAGTTCCATAATCATAATGCACATTAGCAAATTGCTTGGGGGCTTTAGGATCATACATCTATCTCTTTTGTCTGTATGTCTGTGTGTGTGTGTTTGAGCATTTGATTTTTTGGGATAATGGTGGAACTTTTGTGCATATTAATTTTTGTGTCTAGGTGCATATGTATGCTGATTATAGCTCTTTTGCTTTGTGAATGACCTGTGATGAGGTTGAGGTCTTTGCCACTTAGGCTTATATCCCATAGGTCTTGGTTGATATATTATTTGGTTATTCCAATCATCTTGGCTTGGGTAGTTTCTACCATTCCCATCATGTGATTTTCTTTGCTAAAATCTCTGGAGTTTTTGGTAGCTCTGTTTGGATTTTACAGAGTATTTCTTGTTTGGAGTTTGCTGATGGACTTTTTTGAATGTAGTTTCAGCTGTCCTGTCAGTACACTCAGCTGGCTTTTTGCCTTTTCCCTTGTATCCAAGGCCAGCGTGGTTGTGATGTTGTTTGTGAGTGGGTGTTGGTGCAACATATGGTGCTTTGGATTTTTGGACTCCCTCATTGCTTGAGGATCCTTTCTCCATAACCACTATTGGGACTTGGGCATGCACAAAGGAATTAAATCCAATGCCTGTCTTGTCACCATTTTCTTTTTGAATCGTTATAAGCTCATCCAATGATTTGGATGCCTTAGTGAATGATGTAATCACATTCTTAAGATCATTTTCCCTCTTTTCTGTAGCATCTAAATCTGCTTGGATCTTGATAATTTCAGCCTTCATCTTAGTGTTCTCATCAGCTATGTGACTCAGAGTACTCAGCTCTTTTGTCAGTTGTGAGTTTTGGCATTTAAGGTGTTGTTTTCCTCATTTAGTAGTGTGTGAGAGGTTTTTATGTGCTCAAAAGCTTTAATCATTTTGCCAATTAAATCATAAAGATCTGTGGGTAATGAAGTGTTTGTGTACTATCCCTTGAATCAGAATGAGATGAGTTTGAGTGTACCTCATCTTCTTGATCTTTGGAGTCTTGTTCTTTGGCCATGAGAATTATCAAAGCCTCTTCCTCTGTATCACTGGAGTAGTCAGCTTCACTATTATCTGAGTCTACTTGTTCCTTGCAGTTGGCTGTTTCAGTAGTCTCAGCAGCCAACATAGCTTTCTTCTTTTCTTGTCTTCTTTCCCTGAAGACTTTTCTTTCCTCTTCATTTCTGTACTTGTTGACTGGTGGATAAGGACAGTCAACAACAAAGTGTCCTGGTTGCCTGCAATTTTAACACAGGTTCTCAGCTCTCTGCAAGTCAGCTCTTTCAGTTCTCTGGTTATCAGTCCTCTGATACTCAGTTCTTTGATGTTCAGCTCTCTTGGGTGGTCTATCCCTCCCTTGCTTTGGAGGGTGCTGAGTGTCTTCTTAAAGATTCACCCTTGTTTCTTTTGTAGTTCTTATTGAAGAACTTGTTGAATATTTTCACCATTAGGGCAATCTCTTCTTGGTCTATTGTCTCCTCGGATTCAGCTCCCTTTGCTTTACCAGCCATGAGTGCAGTTGTCTTGGGTACAAATGTCTCCTCTTGTTCTTTTCTTCTCAGCTCAAATTCGTAGGCCTTTGGATCTGAGAACAACTCATGGTTTGATGTCTTTGTGATATCCACGGAATATCTCAGGGCCATGCCTCCATTTGCCACTCAGTTGGGAGAGACCTTAGAATCTTCATACACATCTCATTTTATGTATTCCTTCCGTAGAGCTAAAAGCTCATTGGTGATCTATGTGAATCTGGCATCCAAATGGTCCAGACTCTCACCTGCAATCATTTTAAAGTTTTCAAATTTTTGAACAGCAACAATTAATTTATTTTCTTTGATTTGATCAGACCCTTCACAAATCAAAGTGAGTTTTCCCCAAATCTCTTTAGCTGTTTTACAAGATTCAACTTTATTAAACATAGCCTTATACAGAGTTTCATAAAGTATATCTTTGGCAACATTGTCAAGGTTGCATCTCTTTCGATCATCGTTGGTCCATTCACAACGAGGTTTTTCCATCATAGCAGGTCTGGGCTTTGCTGGTGCAGCATCCTCTCCTTTAGCAGGAGTTGCCCTTCTTACAACAGTGTTGACCTTTAAGATTTGTAGTGGTCCATCCTCAATCACTAGCCACATTTCATCATGCAGAGCTGATCGATGAGCCTGTATACGAATCTTCCAATCATCAAATTCTTCAATAGTGAACATTGGAATACGAGGTTAGATTTGCTTCTATGATAATAACATTGCTTTTGCAATAAAAGCTTTAAAAAATCAAGTGTTGATTCTTTTGAAAAAGAATGAGATCTAGTTCAGTAACTAGTGCGGAAGGCTCAATGAACTAACCACTTTGATACCACCTGAAGGTCCCAGGGGGTGATGTGTAAGGTTTAGAAGGGGGGGTTGAATAAACCTTACCAATTTTTCTCTTTAGTCCTTTTAAAATATTTTCAGAGTTAACTCAAATCAGCTAAGTCCTTGATGGACAGCTAGGTCGACTTACACAACAAAGTTATCCACTCAACAGACTCAACTGAGCTGTTGATAGTATAATTTAGTTGTTTTTAGCTAACACTTAGAAATTCAGTTGATTTAGTTTTGTCAGTGGAAGACTTTTCACCCTTATGAATTTAAGCATGTTTTTCAACACTTATTTTTGCAAAGGTTATTATCAGCAGACTTTAGCAAGTTTAATTATATCAGCAATTATAAAATAAAGCAGTTAATAAAGTGTGCTAAAACGTAAAATGGACACAAGCAATTTTATAGTGGTTCGAGGATGGGGTAATTCCTCTAATCCACTATTCTCCAACTCCTGGAGGAATCCAATAAGTAACTTAAGCTTAGTTACAAAGTAGTTATCAGTCCGAGTCAGCTTTGATCACACAACCTGCTGCTTATGGGACTCAACTTCTTCACATGATAACTGTCCTGTGACTCCAGCCTCCTTCAAACCCTTGGACTTGATCATTAATCCCTCCAACAGGTTTAAAGCACTGGTTTGAACTGAAACCTCACTACTTCTCCTTCAACCTTGGAGAGTAGACCCCTTTGTTCTTGAAAACAGTTTTCTTCTTTAACTGATGAAGTAATCTTTCATTCACTGAGTGTGTTGGATTGATTTTCTTCGAAATTATGCTTGAGGATTTCTTTAAAAAGCTTGAGAGAAATTTGCAGGTTATTGCTTGATTGCTTGTATGCTTGTTTTTCTCGGTTTTCTCTTTTTTTCCTCTCACTTGCTTCCTCAGCCTTTTATAATGCACATTTGAAATTATGTTCGTTAAAGAGATATACATAAATTTTAAATCACACTCGTAGGTTGTTGGCTTGTCTTGTCTTGCAGCATTGGTGTAGGTTGTACCATGAATTAAATGCTCTGCAACATTTCCTTAATCTTTGTAGGTTTTCAGGTACATCTCACTGGTTCCTTGATTTTTGCACTCTTTCAACAAAACAGTTTTGGAATGACTTAGCTGTCAGTCAGCTGACTGAGACAACTTTTCTGTCACTTGACTGAGTCTTCACTTCACTTCACACAGTTGACACACAACTGGGTCTTCTCTTCGATCTTCAGTCGAGTCTTGTGTTAGTCCAAGTGGCTACGATAATCTAGAGGGGGGTGAATAGATTATCTCGGTTTTTTAGATTTTGCCCTCTTTTTCGAATAATTACTCAAATACGAAAGCTAAATACGGAAAATAAACAACACACGTCGATTTAAAGAGCTTCACCCCACCTAGGGACTACGTCTTTACCACCACCCCAAGATATATCAGGGATGGGTTTGAAAAGGAAAAGAAATTTTATTAGTTACCAAAATTAATACAACACCTTGAGGATTACCGCAACCCTCTTACAACACCTTCAAGGAGATTACCACAATCTTCCTTCACCACCTTTGAAGAGTACCACACTCTCCAAACACTTTTCACCTAGATCACCCAAGTGTATTCTTACCACAAGAATACTCACAAGGATGTCTTGTGTTGAATGATGACCAAAATCAAGATTACAAATCAATAATGAATAATGCAATATGAGTACAAGTGTAATCAAGAATTGAAAGCCTATACCTCAAAGAAGTGCAAGTGCAAGTGCTTAGGCTAACACAACAAGATTTATGAAAGTATTTGCTTGTATGCTCTTTTGCTTGTGTAATGTGTTATATCTTGTTGCTTGAATGAAGCCTCTATATATAGGAGAGGTCTTGGCTTGATTTCCAGACATAGGCTCCTCCTTGGGGAGTGATTTGCTACAAAAGAAACCATTGAAAATCAAGATTATAGCTGTTAGAAATCAATCCCACAAATTAGGGAAAAGCTTTCTGAAAATGCAATGGATAGTTTGCTCATAACACAGGGGTTCGACCGGTCGCGCAGAGATAAGTTTGAAATGAGTTTGCTGCGATTTTTACACAGGGGGACCGGTCGGAGGGGGGTTCGACCGGTCGCCCTTGATCTTGATCGGTTGGGGGTGTTTAAAAAATGAAACAGAGAAGACAGAACTTGAGAGGGCCTTTCCTGGTACCGGTCGCCCTGGGGTCGGACGGTGCATCCTACCGGTCGAACTTGGTCGACCGTCGCCTCCACGATTTCTCATCGTCCTTTTTCTGTTTCAAATCTCAACTCAGGTACAGGTTGCCCTATAGGGCGATCGGTCGAGCCTGAAACAAAAGTATTGTCCAATTTTTTATCAAAAATAAACTCCAAGAAATACTCCGAAAAATAGTAAAATCATTTTAAATCGATCAGAAGTATTTAGACAACATTTAGGGACATTGTTTTGGTTTAAAAACTCATTTGAACAAAATCATCAAAATCATGATAAAAACATTTATCTAACAAACTCCCCCTTTTTGATGATTACAAACCAAAACAATTTTCACGAGGACGATTTTGAAAAACAAAACAATTTTCCGGTTTTATGAGAAAACTATCCATTTAAAAGCATTTTATAAATAGCTCCCCCTATCAATAAGCACATTAATAAGAAGTATTGCATAAGCTATTACAAGCTATTACAAGATACATATAAACATCATGAGCTAAAAAGCTCCCCCTGTCAAAATACTCATAATCCATTGCAATTAAGTCCATAATACAAGCCATGGACTAGGTATACTTGGCTTTAAGAAGCCATAACTTATAGCTTTTATGTCGAGCTTTTATTAGCTTCTTTGAGCTAACGAGCCAATTTCTTGTTTCTCACCCTTTGGAATTATCAAAAAGAATGTTAGGATGATAAAAACATCATACAAGAATATCAAAGTGCGCCAAAGATACGATTGATCAAATATTGAAAAATAAGGCTTAGAATCCGAAGAAATGGGAGAAATGTATCATGAAAAATCCATAAGCTCGTTTTGTTTGTCAAGACATGATCTCAATAAGTATTTAGGACATTTGAAAGCAAGAGAGTCATGTAGAAGTTGAAATTTTCATTGTGACATTGCATCGAACACTTTGTGGGCGTAAAAAATAAAAGAAGTTGTATAAAACCCTTGTAAATGAATCAAGCCAAAAATTTTCATCACCAAATCATACCAGACACAATGCAATACATAAGCTCATCATGATCATATGACAATTACATCAAGAAATTTACAAGAAAGCCAAAAACTCAAGGGTTCAACCCAATTGAGCAAAGTAAGTAACATTCTTACCATTCAATCGGTAAAGATGAGCAATGATGATGATAAACGAGCTACATTAAGTCCAAGATATGAAATGTATGCAAGAAAACAAATTTTGAGTGAAATTTGTGTGTATTTGGCGAAGGGGACGAAAAATGGCAAAAATGGGGTAAAATGACTAAGTATGAAGACATGACGGTTTTAATCCACAAAAAGACTTTGGGCGACCGGTCGACGGTGAGTGCGATCGGTTGCCCTCTTCCCAGTCAGCCCATTGTCTTAACAAATTTTTCAAAATCTGAATTTACAACCAAAAATCCGATTTTTCGCCCCTAAGTTTTAAAAACATGCAAAATGCAAACGTAAACCTCATTCAATATGATTATGCCTAACCAAGCTCGTATTGAAGCAAAAATCTCGGAAGATAGTGGTTTTGTAAAAATGTCCGCCAATTGATCTTGAGATGGTACGAAAGATATCTCAATTTTTCGTTTAGAAACACAATCCCTTAGAAAATGATGTCGAATCTCAATATGTTTAGTACGGTTATGATGAACCGGGTTTTGAGCAATATTTATAGCGGAGATGTTATCATAAAAAATAGGAACATTTTCAAAAGAGCATTTGTAATCCGCTAAGGTTTGTTTCATCCAAAGAAGTTGAGTACAACAAAAAGCTGCGGAAATGTATTCGACTTCGGCCATTGAAAGTGAAAAACAATCTGGCTTCTTTGAAAACCAAGAAACTAGGCAATCGCCTAAAAATTGACATGATCCGGAAGTACTTTTCCGATCATCAATATTTCCCGCATAATCTGAATCACTATAACCTTTAAGAGAAAAATTTTCATTCTTTGGATAGAATAAACCATATTGAATAGTGCCTTTCAAATATCGAAAAATCCTTTTAACGGCACTCATATGAGATTCTTTGGGATTGCTTTGAAAACGAGCACATAGGCATACGACATGAAGAACGTCCGGTCTACTAGCGGTTAAATAAAGTAAACTACCAATCATACCTTGATACTTTGATTCATCCACGGACTTGCCTTTTTCATCTTTGTCAATTTTGACATTAGTTTCCATAGGGGTAGACACGGTTCTTCCTTCTTCAATGCCGAACTTTTTCAAATGTTCCTTTGTATATTTTGATTGCGAAATGTATATACCTTCTTGGCATTATTTAATTTGAAGCCCAAGGAAGAAGTTGAGCTCCCCCATCATACTCATCTCAAATTCTCCTTGCATTAACTTAGAAAATTTCTTGCACAAAGATTCATTAGTAGCACCAAAGATAATATCATCAACATAAATTTGCACAAGTAAACAATCTTGCCCTTTTTCAAAAACAAAGAGAGTACTATCAACTTTACCTCTTGTAAAACCATTTTGCAAAAGAAACGAGCTAAGTCTATCATACCATGCACGGGGTGCTTGCTTTAAACCATACAAGGCCTTTTTAAGTTTATAAACATCATTAGGCCTAGAAAAATTTTCAAACCCCGGAGGTTGTTTTACATAGACTTCTTCTTGAATGAAACCATTTAAGAAAGCGGATTTAACATCCATTTGGTAAAGCTTGAAAATTTTGAAACAAGAATAGGCAAGTAAAATACGAATAGCTTCTAAACGTGCTACGGGTGCAAAAGTTTCATCATAATCAATACCTTCTTCTTGACAATACCCTTGAGCTACTAACCTTGCCTTGTTTCGAACAATGTTGCCTTGATCATCAAGTTTGTTCCGGAATACCCATTTAGTACCTATAATGGTTTGAGATGAAGGACAAGGTACTAATTCCCATACATCATTTCTTTCAAATTCATTCAACTCTTCTTGCATTTCTAAAAACCAATCTTCATCCTCAATAGCTTCCTTAGCATTCTTAGGCTCTTTTTGAGATATAAGAGCTTTCTCGGCAAATTTTCTTCAGGTCATCACTTTATCAAGGGGATCACCAATAATAAGATCTTTTGGGTGATTTCCCTTAAATTTCAATGCTACGGGAAGATCCGAAGTATCACATCTATCTTCTTGAGGAACATTTGAACTGGATGGTTGATCATTTGATCTAGAAGGTTGATTATTTTGAGCATCATTTTGAACAATAGGTTCAATAATATCCTCTTCATCACTTTCATCGTTGGGTATCCTTTCAACACCCGAGGCTTCATTGAATTTTACATGAATAGATTCTTCAACAACCCCACTAGTTTTGTTGTAAACCCGATATGCTTTGCTTTTTGTTGAATATAAACCCGATTAATGACATAGCAAGCGGTACTTACGGCTTCGGCCCAAAAATATTTTGGAAGAGAGAATTCATTGAGCATGGACCGACTCATTTCTTGTAATGTCCGATTCTTCCTTTCGGCTACTCCATTTTGTTGAGGTGTCCTTGGAGCCGAAAAATTATGTGCATATCCCTTGGTTTCACAAAAATTCTAAATTCACCTTCAAATTCTCCACCTCGATCACTTCGAATAGACTTAATAGTATCTTCCTTTCCATTCTCAATAAGTCTACACAACTTAACAAACTCATTAACGACACCGCTTTTATTAGTAAGAAAAAGAGCCCAAGTATATCTAGAAAAATCATCGACAATGACGAAAGTGTAATGTTTTCCACTTAGACTAGCCGTACCAATATCCCCATACAAATCAAGGTGAAGCAATTGTAGGAGTTTGGTTGTGGAAATTTCATTTTTTGGCTTGAAACTACTTTTAACTAATTTGTTCTTTTGACAAGTGTCACATAAGCCAAGATTTTCAAAATTCAATTTGGGTAGTCCTTTTACATGTTGGTTTTTGTAAATATTTTTCAAATTCTTGTATCCAACATGTCCAAGTCGCCTATGCCATAAACTAGTTAAATCATTATTGGCGACAAGACAAGAAACATTTTGACTAACCAAATCACTTGTAAAAATTTTGTAAAGATTGCCTTTTCTATTTGCTTCACAAATGATTTTACCATTTTTAATAATAAGGCATTTTTATTTATTGAAAGAAATATCATAATTTGAATCGCAAAGTTGGCTAACACTTATCAAATTAAACTTAAGCCCTTCTACTAAAAGAACATTACTAAGAGAGAAAGAAGAGTTACCAATTTCTCCATTTCCAAGAATTTTTCCTTTGCCATTGCCGAACATGACCATACCCTCTTCTTGGAGCTTGATGTTGGTAAAAAGTTCTCTCCTCCCGGTCATATGGCGTGAACATCCGCTGTCCACGAGCCATTTTGAATCTTCCATGGTTGTTATAGCCCCTATTACCTATAAAAGAATTTCTTTTAGGTACCCTATAATTTTGGGGTCCATGGGGGTTAGTCTTGAGACCTTTGGGTCTCCAAATATGACTAGAGCTATTTTTCAATTTGCAATTGTTAGCATAATGTCCAACTTTGCCACAATAAAAACAAGTAGGAGTATAAGAGCTACTAGCATGTACGAAAGTCGGACCTTGGTTATTTTTCTTAAAATCATTTTGAAATGGTTTATAACCAAGTCCTAATTTGGAATGCTCACCTCTTTGTGCGTCTAAAATTTTTGTAACTTTATCCGTGCTTATGTTAAAACGATGCACATTCTTTTTCAAACATTCAAGATCTTTGGTGAGCGATTGTTTTTCGGTTTCAAGAGAGTGAACCCTAGTAAGAATAAGAGCATGAGCTTTGTCAAGAGATTCATAAGAGGTAAATAATTTTTCCTTTTCAATTTTAAGCTCTTTATGCTCCTTTTTCAAAGACTTGTATTTAACAATCAAATTTTGAAACTCAATTTGCAATTCATCAAAATCACATTGCAATTCATCAACTAAAGAGGAGGTAGAAGAGTTAGAGTGTACCTCATTATTATCATCGTCTATGGCCATAAGACCATGTTCGGTTTCTCCTTCCTCGTCGGTTGTTTCAAGTAGTTCATCCCAAGTTTTGACCTCCACATTTAGAGCCTTCTTTTTTGAGAAAGGCTTTTTTTTCTTTTGTTCCTCCTCATCGAGTTTTGGGCAATCGGCAATGAAGTGCCCGGGTTTTCCACATTTAAAGCAAGCATTATCTCTAGGTTTTCTTGCCTTATTTTTATTCACAAATTTTGCAAATTTTCGAACAAGTGCGGCCGTCTCCTCATCATCATCATCATTATCATAGTATGCATTATTAGAAGAACAAGCAAGACCTTTAGGAATATTTTGCATACCCGATAGATTGATGGTTGATTTGGAATTTTTCCTCTCCTTGAGATAAACTTCATAGATGAGGAGGTTCCCAATGAGCTCATCAAATTTGAGTGTCTCAAGATTTTGTGCCTCCGTGATTGCCGTCACCTTTTCGGACCATGAGCCGGGAAGAGCATTCAATACCTTAGTCACCTTGTCTTCTCCGGAGATGACTTTACCGAGGGCCACAAGAGGATTGATGATATTGTCAAGCCTTTCCACCATCTTAGAGATGCTTTCACCATCATGCATGTTAAAGTTTTCAAAGTCTTTAACAAGCATGGTATTTCTTGCTTGCTTGACCTTCTTTGTCCCTTCATATATCGTCTCCAATTTTTCCCAAACTTCATGTGCCGACCTTATGCCTCTTATGCGATTGTACTCAGTGGCGGTAAGAGAACAATGCAAAATATTTAAGGCCTTACCGTTAAGAGAAAAGGCCTTCTTGTCGTTTTCATCGAACTCCTTGAAAGGCTTTGGAGCCGAGGTACCATCCTCCAATTTCTTGGTTGGTTGATCAACTCCTTCAACAACCACATTCCAAATGTCAAACCCGCACCCTTGTAGGAAGCACTCCATACGGTCCTTCCAAAATGCGTAGTTGTTGGCGTCGAATAGCGGTGGCTTGTTGGTGGAGGCGCAGATGGTGAGATAAGCGTCATCCGTAGCCATGGATCTTTCCTCTTTACTCGGAACGAGCTAGCCAAAGAGTTTGGCTCTGATACCACTTGTTAGTCCAAGTGGCTACGATAATCTAGAGGGGATGAATAGATTATCTTGGTTTTTCAGATTTTGCCCTCTTTTTCGAATAATTACTCAAATACGAAAGCTAAATGCGGAAAATAAACAACACACGTCGATTTAAAGAGCTTCACCCCACCTAGGGACTACGTGCTCTACCACCCCAATATATCCGAGATGGGTTTCGAAAAGGAAAAATAAATTTTATTAATTACAAAAATTAATACAACACCTTGAGGATTACCACAACCCTCTTACAACGCCTTCAAGGAGATTACCACAATCTTCATTCACCACCTTTGAAGAGTACCACACTCTCCAAACACCTATCAGCTAGATCACCCAAGTGTATTCTTCCCACAAGAATACTCACAAGGATGTCTTGTGTTGAATGATGACCAAAATCAAGATTACAACTCAATAATGAATAATGCAATATGAGTACAAGTGTAATCAAGAATTAAAAGCCTAGACATCAAGTGCTTAGGCTAATACAACAAGATTTATGAAAGTATCTGCTTGTATGCTCTTTTGCTTGTGTAATGTGTTATATCTTGCGTTGCTTGAATGAAGCCTCTATTTATAGGAGAGGTCTTGACTTGATTTCCAGACATGGGCTCCTCCTTGGGGAGTGATTTGCTGCAAAAGAAACCATTTACAATCAAGATTATAGTTGCTAGAAATCAATCCCACAAATTAGGGAAAAGCTATCTGAAAATGCAACGGATAGTTTGCTGATAACACAGGGGTTCGACCGGTCGTGCAGAGATAAGTTTGAAATGAGTTTGCTGCAATTTTTACATAGGGGGACCGGTCGGAGGGGGGTTCGACCGGTCGCCCTTGATCTTGACCGGTTGGGGGTGTTTAAAAAACAAAACAGAGAAGACAGAACTTGAGAGGGCCTTCCCATGTACCGGTCGACCTCCGGGTCGATCGATCGCCCTCCCTGATTTCTCATACGTCCTTTTTTCTGTTTCAAAACTCAACTAAGGTACAGGTTGCCCTATAGGGCGACCGGTCGAGCCTGAAACAAAAGTGTTGTCCAATTTTTTTATCGAAAATAAACTCCAAGAAATACTCCAAAAAATAGTAAAAACATTTTAAATCGATCGGAAGTATTTAGACAATATTTAGGGACATTGTTGTAAGTCCAAGCGGCTACGATAATCTAGAGGGGGGGTGAATAGATTATCTCCATCTTTTCTATTTTGCCCTCCTTTTCGAACCGAAAGCTCAAAGACAATAATAAAGGTGCGGAATGTAAATAGCACACATCGATTTATAGAGCTTCACCCCACCTAAAGGCTCGTGCTCCACCCCGATATATCCAGGGATGGGTTTCGAAAAGAAAAAAAGATTTTATTAATAATTACCAAAATTATTACAACAAAATCTTACACCAACACCTTGAAGAGCACCACACTCTTCTTCAACACCACCTTTGAGATTACCACAATCTCTTCTTGAAGATTACCACAATCTTCAAACGGCACCTTGTGAAGATTACCACAATCTTCACCCTTGAAGAGCACCACACTCTTCAACACCTCAACAAGAAGATTACCACAATCTTCTTACACCTAACACCTAGTTCACCCAAGTGTGTTCTTACCACAAGAACACTCACAAGGATATCTTGTGTTTGAATGACGACCACAAATTCAAGATTACAACTCGATAATTGATAATACAATAGAGTGCAAGTGTAATCAAGAATAGCCTAGACCTCAAGAATGTGAAAGTGAATAGATAGGCAAATTACAACAAGAAATAAGACAATGTAAGAACAAGTGTATTCTTGAGTGTATCTTGTTGTGTTGTAGTTTTCTCTCTAGTAGTGTTGCTTCAATTCTTCCTCTATTTATAGAAGATGTCTTGTACATGATAGGCTCCTCTTGGGGACATGAATTACGTAAAACATTGCAAGACAATTGAAGAAAAGAGCATTTAGAAATCAATCCCACAAATTAAAGAAAAGATACTTTGCACAACGGTTACATTTTTTGTCAAACTTAGAAGCGACGGTCAAGACAAATAGATGTTTGAAAATGATAATACACATTTACAGGCGCCGTCGGCGTAGGGTTCGACCGGTCGTCCCGACTTCAACCGGTCGCACAACCTCAAAAACAAAGCGGAGGCGTTCTGCTTTCAATTTTTACTCCCAGTACCGATCTCCTATGGGGGCGACCGGTCGGTCGATCAAGATCTTGGTTGCCCTATAGGGCGACGGTTGCCTGACCACCATTCTCGCAAACATGAAGTTTTTGTTTTCCTCAACTTTCAGTACGGGTTGCCCTATCGGCGTTAGGTTGACCTCAAAACAAAAGTGTTGTCCAATTTTATATCGAAAATAAACTTCAAGAAATACTCAGAAAAATAGTGAAAACATTTTAGACCGATCGGGAGTATTAGGATAACATTTAGAAACATTGTTTTGGTGTAAAAAAACATTAACAAAAAATCATTAAAAGTGTTGTCCAATTTTGTCGAAAATAAAACTTGAAGAAATACTCCGGAAAATATTAAAACCATTTTAGATCATTTAGGAGTATTTGGACAACCTTTAAAACCATTGTTTTGGTGTAAAATCAAAATCATCAAAATCATGATAAAACCACTTATCAAACAATTGTTTTGGTTTAAAAACTCATTTGAACAAAATCATCAAAATCATGATAAAAACATTTATCTAACATCTTGTAATCTTCAACTTAGCTGACTTCAGCTCAGCTTATGCAACCATATCATTTACAAGTTGAATTATAGAGAAAATGGGGTACCAACTTCCTAGTTTAAGTTTTACATGGTATCATTGTAGGTCCCAAGGGGTGTGAGTGTAAGATTTAGAATGGGGTTGAATAAACCTTACCAACTTTTCGATTTACTCCTTTTAAAATCGTTCAGAGTTAATTCTTCACAGCTAAGTCCTTGATGGATATCTAAGTTAGTTAACCAGCAGAGTTAGCCACTCAGCAGACTCGAGTGTTTGTTGATAGAATAACTCACCGCTTAGTCTAAAGCTTAGCTCAAGCGTGATATGTTTTTATTGGAAGACTTAACACCCTTGAATTTGGTTTAAGTTTGTTTTAACACTTGATTTAGCACTTTGTTAAAAGTCAATTGGATAGCAAATTTATCAGCATATATAAGATAATATGCAGAATTGAAGTGCTGAAATTTAAATGACACAATAAATTTTATAGAGGTTCGAAGATGGGGTAATTCTTCTAATCCTCTCTTCTCCAACTCGGAGGAATCCACTAAGTATTGATCGAGTACAAAGTGGTTATCGGTCAGGATGCAAGTCTTGATCACACACGGTGACTTGATCCTTTGGGACTCGGTCTGGAGATGCCTTGGTCACACACGGTGGCTTCTTGTCCGACTCAACTTCTTCACAGGGCAGCTGCCTTGCTACTACAGCTCACTTGCTCAAGTTTCTTGGATTTGATCACGAAGCCCTTCAAGAACTTAAGACTGGTTCGACCTTGAACCTTTCTACAATCCCTCGTGGAATGTAGACCCCTTTGATTCTTCAAATATTTCCTCTTCAAGCGATTGAAGTCGTCTTTCCTTCACAGGTAAGTGTTGGATTGATTTTTCGAAGTTCGGCCTGAGGATTAAGCTTGAATGACTTGAGAATATTTTGTAGTTCTGACTCAAATAATAGCTTGAATGTTCGTAGTACAGGTAGTCAAGGTAACCCCTTCTCAAATTGATTCCTCAGCCTTTTATAGTGTTCTTTTGAAAATCTGCCCGTTGAAGAGATAGGCTAATTTTCAAAAGACACATGTGGTCGTTGCCTTGTCTTGTTGCAGTCCTTGAAGTTGACATTTCCTTGTATTGAATGAACCTTCAGCTTTTCAGAGTTCTGACACAGGTGTAGTGCTTCCCATTGGTTTATTCCTTTTGCACGCTTCGGGATCGAGCACTTTAAGAAAAGCGATATGGAAGTATTACTTGTTTAAGTAACTTTCTTGACCGTGCATGAGATCCTTTTCGATTGTCTTGACTTATTGCAGTTCCTTAACTTCCCGGATGACTTCAAGTCGACTTCCAATCATTGGATGACTCATCTGTCACTTCAACTTGAGACTTGGTTATCTTGGGTTGACTTTGTGACACTTTACACGATTGCATCTCGGTGATACTTCTCGATCGAGTTCTGTCTTCTCTTCCTTGCCATACTCAACAGATAACAAATGAGTCTCATTCTAGTCTCCGAGTTGACTTCTTGCATGTTTAGGCATAATCGACTTAACTCAGCTCGAACAGCCCTATCTATTACAATGCAAATTACAAAGAAAATGGGGTGCCAACTTTATAGTCTAAGTTTTACATGGCATTCATCAAAATCTAAAAATAATGTTCCCAACAATTTCCCCCTTTTTTGATGATGCCAAAACTTAAAGCATACATACAAGATGTAAATATCAAAGATACAGACAGATAGTGCAGTAACAGAGAATGTATGCGTAGAATCAATATGTTTATTGATCATAACATTCTTGTCCTTTACACAGCTATTTACAAAGTGTATCAGAGCAAACATCTATGTCTACGCAAAAAAAATAGAGAAATTACAAATTTCTTATTCAATGTACAGAAGACTTACATATTTATGTATTTACAATAGTAAATTACATGAAGGGGTGGACAGTAACACTTCATCTCCTTCGCTTCCTCCTTCTTTCTTCATCAACTCTATCTTCTTCTGACCTTTTTCTCTTCTTCTCTTCTTCAGCTGCTTTCTTTTTCTCATAAGCTTTTCTGGTTGCTTCATCTCTTCTTTTTCTTTCTTGTCTTTCTTCCCCCAGCTGAGTTTGTCTTTTATTTTCTTCTTCGATTCTCTTTACATACTCAACATTGTTCTTGGCCACTTGCAAGTTGGCTACTTCGTCAAACCCAGCCCAATAGATCCCTCCTTTCTTCCCTGGATCTATGTATTATATATTTTTGGGTAGAGGTCTACGTCTGAAACCTCTTCCTCCATCGCTTCTTCCTCTTCCTCGGGTGTGTGTATTGTCTTGGGCCTTCTTCTTCCCGGTGAGTGACTAAAGAGAGTGATCGCAGAGCGATGCCCGATGAGTCTGCTGCGCTTTTCGGCTTTTCTTCGCATAGCTTGAGGCCTTTTTCCCAATATAAATCCCAGGCTTGGGCCATGGTCATGTTCTCGAAGTATCCGTCGGATGCAAGCGTCTTGAATTCATCAACATATCTCGGCTCAGTTCCGACGTCTGAAATGGCATCAGTGTCTCTTCCTGCCGGAATGCCTCCATATTGTTTCAGTATGTCCATTGCACGGGCATCCATTTTTCTTTCAATCTCCGTCATCTCCACTTCTACTATTTTCCTCTTCTCGGACATGGGCACAACAGAGTGTTGGAGCGGCGAGTCACTGGAAGTTTCTTTGATTATGTCATAAATTTGTGACAAGTCCTTGTTGAGGGTTCTAGCAACCATTAAAGTCATGTCTTTCGAACCTTCCCCCTCCACAGATTTTCCCTTCTTTTCTCTTTTCTATTCTTCTGCTGTCTTTGCCTTTACAGCTGCGTCCTTCTTCTCGGCTGTGGATTCTTTTAACGTCTTTAGGTATTCCTCTTCCCCCTTTTTGGCATCATCAAAGGAGAGAGGAACCCTGAAACATGCCCGGCAAGCATGAAGTCTAGACGGGCCGATAGTGAGTTCTCGCTTGGATTCGCTGCGCAGAGTATCCGATCGAAATTCGAGCGGGTGGCTTTCGATTCATTGTCACTTCATTTCATTTCAGCCATAAGAAGGCTGAATTTTGTATTCATGTTCTCTTCCACTCGCAGAAGTTCTTTTCGATGAAATTCGCGCAGCAGTTCCATTTCTGTGGTATGAGATTCATGCATTCTATCAATGTTTTCTTGCATTCTTCTCTTCATATCAGCGTTATCAGCGCTCCAAATCAGCATCTTATTGTACAATGCTTTGAAGTATCGAACTTGTTCCACACGCATTGTTTGCTGTTGTTGCCACCATTCCCGGATCCTGACTACTATCCCACGCAGATCGGCCGTAAGATTAGCATCTTTGTTATCCATCCTCATGTCCAGGGAGGCCTGGTGCCTTTCCATCTTCTCTATTTCTGCAAAAATCGCCTTGAAGACTTCTCTAACCTCAGATGTCACCTCCATCTCGGCTGGAGGCCAAGTAGCATCAAAGTCAAAATCTGCTGGAATGATGGTATCTATGGGAAGAACTGGATCTGGTCTATGGAAACGTTGTTGATCTCTAGCTGATTCGTCATCAAGAGCATGCAGCTCTAGTGAGAAGGGGAATGTTTCTTCAAAAGCATCATCACGGACATAGGGGAATTTTCAATCAGAACTTCGAGGCCGTGATGTGCCCGGTTATGTCGATTCTGCTGCATCTTTGGGAGCTGCGCGATTGATCGTGATTCAAATTTGGGAGTCTGTTGTGGTATGGACCCAATGGCGAGCCTCGGCTATCTCAGCGGCTTTCGTCGATCTCGATCTCGGTGGTGTTTCCTGTTGAGTTGTCTGGTCCTCGGCCGTATCAGTGGCGTCATCGGAAGATGATGAGATTTGGAGAGGTGGCTCATCATTGAAATTGAAAGTTTGGCGAGTAGCCTTAAGATCGGACTTACTCGTGCTTGGGAGAACATCCTCATTTGAAGTCTTTTTTGCGATGAGGGGATGACTCAGCTTCATCTTCACCTTCAGATCCCAGAAATGTTACATCAGGATTGTCTTGGGAATCGTGAAGGGCACTTATCTCCTTCTCAGATGCATCAATGATAGTAGGAGGGATGTTCTGTGCTTCTGTCTCTTTACCCCAGGAAGTCTCAACCTCCCATTGGCCTTCACTACCTCCTGCAATCTCAAGCTGCGGCGAGGTTTGACAATCCCCTTCGGCTGCACTCAACTGTCTTAGGGTCTTGAGGTGGCATCCACCGGAGTCTCAACTCCATGGATTGCACTTTCATTGCCAGTGTTAACTCCCGGGCGAGATCCATCATGTGCCTCTCGCTTTGCCCGGCGTCATTGGCTTTCATAGTAGTTGGCACTTTAGTGAGACAGTCTCAATCGCTCGAGCCTCGTCGATGACAACTTGTTGTCTATCTGTTTGTTTTTCCTTCTCCACTTCGCCTCCTAGATTCGTTATGGGGTCATTGCAGCATTCTTCGACCTAGGCTGCGGTGGAGAGAGTTTTTCCCCTCGGCAAGCACACCGGTGAGTGACTTGGAATGGGGTCACTCTTCTCCGGACTCATTGTTTCTGTGAGTTGTCACCGTTGGGGCAGGTGGTAAGACACCTTCATGAGGGGTTGGCTTGACTTGGGTCCCCAAGTTCCCGGTTTCATTGCCAGTTCCTTAATGCCTTCATCGAGTGAGCGGGGTAAGTGGTAGCGGCAAGAACGATTTGCAATCCTGCACCACTCCCATAGGATCAATCTCCGGTGTGTGATTTGGAAGATTCCCAGGGCCTTCCATCATTGTTGCTCATGTAGGATCCTGGATTCGCATGGCTTGCCTGCATCTCCAATTCTTGGCCTTGTAAAGAAGGGGTCCGGATCTTCATCGCTCTCTCGAAAGCATATCAAGATGTGGATGAGTATGATCGTGGTTCGAGTTAGAGGACAGACATCTTGGCTTTTTCACGAGCTTGCCTTCCTGCGCGATCTCTCCTTCTCTTATCTTTGAAGATCTGTAAGATATCTATGCGATTTTCTTCATCCAGTGCTTGGATCATGTGGTTAAACCGAGGAAATTCATCAGCTTCTTCTTCTTCTTCAATAAACTCGTGTCTTTGAATCGTTTCCCTTGATCGACTCGGCTTCCACTTTCTCCATCTTGTGGTAATCTTCCTTGGCAGACTTCTTGTTTGTGTAGACAACCTTCGCAAAGATAGTCGGGTTTGGCCACTTCCTTCCATGCGTGCCAGGTATCGTCGCCCTCATAGATCTCGGCACTCCTTCCGCCGGAAGCAAGCGATCTTTCGCCAAATCCTTGGCGATGATTGTGACTTATTTCCGTGAACGAGAGGACTTGATGCCCTCGTCGTGAACTTCAACGTTCACATAGAACTGCGCGACCTCCTCCACGTAGGTCATTTGAGACTCCATTGTGAGAATTAGAAGGGGGTTGAATAAACCTTACCAACTTTTCGATTTAGTCCTTTTAAAATCGTTTAGAGTTAATTCTTCACAACTAAGTCCTTGATGGATGACTAAGTTAGTTAACCAAATAGAGTTAGCCACTCAAAGACTCATTGAGTTGTTGATAGAATAACTTAGCTGCTTAGTCTAAAGGTTAGCTCAACTGTGATATGTTTTCAGTGGAAGACTTAACACCCTTGAATTTGGTTTAAGTTTGTTTTAACACTTGATTTAGCACTTTGTTAAAAGTCAATTGGATAGCAAATTTATCGTGAGATATAAGAAAATAATATACGAATTGAAGTCTTTGAAATTTAAATGACACAATAAATTTTATAGAGGTTCGAAGATGGGGTAATTCTTCTAATCTCTCTTCTCCAACTCTGGAGGAATCCACTAAGTATTGATCGAGTACAAAGTGGTTATCGGTCCGGATGAAAGTCTTGATCACACTGGTGACTTGATCCTTTGGGACTCGCCGGAGATGCCTTGGTTACACGGTTGGCTTCTCGTCCGACTCGAACTTCTTCAAAGGGAAGTGCCACTCTACTGACTCACTTGCTCAAGTTTCTTGGATTTGATCAAGCCCTCCAAGAACTTAAGTGGGTTCGACCTTGAATCTTTCTTCAATCCTCTGTGGAATGTAGACCCCTTTGATTCTTAAAATATTTCCTCTTCAACTGATTGAAGTCGTCTTTCCTTCACATGTAAGTGTTGGATTGATTTCCTTCGAAGTTCTGGCCTGAGGATTAAGCTTGAATGACTTGAGAATATTTTGTAGGTTATAGCTCAAATAATAGCTTGAATGTTCGTAGTACAGGTAGTCAAGGTAACCCCTTCTCAAATTGATTCCTCAGTCTTTTATAGTGTTCTTTTGAAAATCTGCCCGTTGAAGAGATAGGCTAATTTTCAAAAGACACGTGTGGTCGTTGGCTTGTCTTGTTGCAGTCCTTGAAATTGACATTTCCTCGTATTGAATGAACCTTCAGCTTTTCAGAGTTCTGACACAGGTGTAGTGCTTCCCATTGGTTTATTCCTTTTGCACGCTTCTGGGACTGAGCACTTTAAGAAAGACAGTATGGAAGTATTACTTGTTTAAGTAACTTTCTTGACTTCTGTGCAACGGATCCTTTTGATTGTCTTGACTTGCAGTTCTTAACTTCCCCGGATGACTTGAGTCGACTTCCAATCATTGGATGACTCATCTGTCACTTCAACTTGAGACTTAGTTATCTTGGGTTGACTTGACTGACACTTTACACAGCTGCATCTCAGCTGATACTTCTCCAGTTGAGTCCTTGTCTTCTCTTCCTTGCCATACTCAGCTGTATCACAGCGGAGTCTTCATTCTAGTCTCCAGTTGACTACTTGCACGTTTAGGCATAGCTGACTTAACTCAGCTCGAACAACCCTATCTATTACAATGCAAATTACAAAGAAAATGGGGTGCCAACTTTCTAGTCTAAGTGTTACATGGCATTAATCAAAATCTAAAAATAAATTTCCCAACAATCATCAAAATCTATACATAAATTTTCCCAACAACTTCTATGTTTAATGGACGAACAATCACTATCCTAGAGCAACCGATCGCCATGCACATCAACCAGTCGCCTTGGTACAGTGACCGGTCCCCCTTGACAACAACCTATGTCAAATCTTGATCTTAAACTTTCGAATTTTCAACATACCGATCGGTCGCCCCATGATTTTTGACAGCAAACTCTATCCGTTACTTAAGCACTTATCAGGAAGACTTACTTTATCAATTCTTAACCATTTTTGTAGATCTTTTGATCCTTCTTTTGTTAGATAAAAGTAAAGATGGAGGAGCCTATGTCGGAAATCAAATCTTGAAGCTCTCCTATAAATAGATGAAGAAATTGAAAGATCACTACAATATTTCAATCTACAAAAGCACAACAAGAAATCAGCACAATTCTCTAAGTCTTCATTTTTATTTTCTTGTTGTATTAGCCTAAGCTTATCACTTTCACATCTTGATTGTTAGGCTTTCTTTCTTGACTACCCTTGCACTTTTAAGTTGTAATACTTTCATACAAAGTGTAATCTTGATTGTAATTGTAAAATCATCCAAAACAAGAAATTCTTTTTAGTGTTCTTGTGGTAAGAACACACTTGGTTGATTAATAGGTGTTGAGGAGTTTGGTGCTCCTCATAGAGGTGAGAAGAGTGTGGTGCTCTTCTAAGTTGTTGTTGTAAGAAGAGTGTGGTGCTCTTCAAGGTAAAGGTTGTAATTGTTTGGTATCAATAAAATATTTTTCTTTTCGAAATCCATTCGGACATACTGGGTGGTAGATCACGTAGGCCCTAGGTGGGCAGAAGCTCTATAAATCATTGTGTGTTGAAATTTTTTTTTTTGCACTTTTATTTTTTCATCCTCTAGATTTTCGTAGCCACTTGGACTAACACCTTTGTCCATGGATTTTGATATTCCTCCTCTCGCTCTAGAGTTATATTTTGATGGCGAGGGAGAAGTAGTGCTTGAGCCGGACTCGAGCTCAAGTGATGAGTCATCCGAGGAAGAGTCCAAGGAATATAGTCATGAAGAAGTCCACCGCCCAAAGTATCAACATAGGCCTCCTCCCAGGAGTCGGACAGTTATTCCGGGAGAGTTGGCTAGTCGAGTATCATATGTTTGTCTACATAGACTATGGGAGCAGCTAGAGCTTCCTTCAGCACTTGTGATGTTGGCCCTGGGTCCGGGCAATAGACTTACTCATCCACCCGAGGGCTTCATCACGGTATACCTTTGCAGTTTATTTGTTGGATTTGTTCTTCCTCCGGATAATTTCCTCATCGTGATCCTTAGATCCATATGAGCATGTTTTGGTTAGTTGATTCCTTAAGCTTATGCTTTTATATGGGGTTACGAGCATGCGATGCGACAGTTGGACTTGACTCTGACTGTAGATGGATTCCACTGGTGTCACCTTCTTCCACTTCTTTCTCCCACCCCCTTCCCAGTTAGGGATGGCAGCGGGATGGGTAGACATGGGTACCCACCCACCCAGACCCTAATGGAACGGGTATGGGTAGTCTTTTTCGAACTTGGGATGGGTATGGTATGAGAAATTAATACCCATTTATATATGGGTAGGGTATGGTTTTACCCCTCGGATACCCACTACTACCTGAACCCGTTTACCCCTTAGTAACTTCCATTTATTTTTTTCATCTGACATTATATATTTCTTCATAAAAGCCCAACATAAATTTTTATTTTGTACAAAGAAGATATAAAGTTGTTATTTATTTTGAATCTGTGATAATATCAACTCTATTTTATCTTTGCCAAGCTTGATAAAACTACATGTCTTATGGTGTAGTTTTATAAATTAAATGATGTACTAGTGTTGATTCTGCAGTTTTAAGGAATGTATTGGTTACATTGTATTTATGTGATACTTTTGATTTAGTTGATGAATGACGATAGCGTGTAGTGACTTACAAAATTAAGATAGTTAATTGTTATATTTATTAAGAATTTAACATATTAGTATTTTCTTATATAATAATTAGTTTTTGGTAGGGTGTCAATTTAAATAGTTATTTAACTATTCATATAATTATAATTTTTTATATAAATAAATGGGTTTTATGTGGGTACGGGTAGTACGCGGGTATCGAGAAATGGATTTGGGATGGGTACGAGTAATAGATGTAGTTTTTAATCGGGTTTGGGATGGATACGAGTAGTATAAATATTATAGAGTTCGGTTATGGATATCCTTAAATAGATGGGTATCCTACTCATTGCCATCCCTACTCAGCTGTTCTTTGAACCTGCAATCAAGGAAATTAAGTTTTAGGTACCCATACTTGTCTGGGTCCTGAGGGGTTAGAATTGTAAGATGATCCAACCAACCTATAGCCAAATGATTTGACTCTAAGGGGTTGCCATCTATCAGTGCCATAATCATAATTAATCCGGGCAAATTGCTTGGGGATTCTAGGTTCATACAATGTCTCTTTTGTCGTATGCCTGCATATGTGTTTTAGCAATTGCCTTTCTTGGGTAATTGTGGTGTCTTTGAGTGTAGTGCCTAGGTGCATATGTGTGCTGATGAAAGCTCTTGTACTTTTGGAATGGCCTTTGTTGAGTTCTTGGCCTTTGCCATTTGGGCTTATATTCCATAGGTCTATCTTTGATAGTTCACATTATTCCAATCACTTGGCTTGGATATTTTCTACCATTCCCATCATATGTATCTCTTTTATGAGTTTTAAGGTTTTTGGTAGCTCTGCTTCCTTTTTACAGAGTATTTTTACATTAAGAGTTTCTTTGAGGACTCGGTGAATCTCTTCTCATTTTGTCCTTTCAAAGACACTCAATCGGTTGTTTTCCTTTTCCTTTGTAACCAAGGCCAGTTTGCTTGTTATTGTGCTTTGGAGTGAATGTGTGTGCAACATTTAGAGTTTTGGATTTTTCAGACTCTTCATGACTTGAAGATCCTTTTTCCAAAATTGCTTTTGAGGTTTGACATAGCACAGAGGAATTAAATCCTAAGCCTGTCTTGTCTCCACATTCTCTTTGACTCATAATAAGATCATCCAATGATTTAGATGCCTTAGTGAATGAAGCAATAACATTCTTGAGGTCATTCTCCCTCTTTTCTATAGCAGCAATTTCTGCTATTAATTTAGCATTTTCAGCCTTTAAACTTTTATTCTCAACAGCTATTTGACTTAGAGTACTCAGCTCCTTAGTCAGCTTTGAGTTTTGACTTTTGAGTAGGTTGTTTTCCTCATTCAATAGTGTGTGTGAGGATTTAATGTGTTCAAAATCTTTCATCATTTTGCCTAATGAATCATAAAGATCAGTGGGTGATGAAGTGTGTGTGTCACAGTCACTATCACTAGTGTCTGAGTTTGTTGAGTTAGATTGTACCTCATCTTCTTGGTCAGGTTGATCTTGTTCTTTGGCCATCAAGCGGATCGAGCTTTTCCTCGAGTCACTTGAGTAGTCAGCTTACTTTGCTCTCAATCATTGTCTCTCTTGGATTTACATTTTTCAGATCGATCTCTGACCATCATTGCCTTTTTCCTTTCTTGTCTTCTTTCTTTGAAGACCTTCCTTTCTTCTTCATCCCCTCGTATTTGTTGACTACAGGATATGGACGATCAATGGCATAGTGACCTGGTTGTCTACAGTTCAAAGATAGATATTCAACCTTTTGATCGACTCTTTCCATTCTTGGATTGTCGACCCTTTGATACTCAACTTTTTGATGATCTGTTCTCTTGGTTGGCCTATCATCCCTTGATTTGGAGGGAGCTGAGTGTCTTCGGAAGATTCACCCTTTCCTCTCTTGTAGTTCTTATTGAAGAACTTGTTGAACCTCTTAACCATCGGGGCTATTATTTTTCGGGTCAATGACCTCTTTGACCTCGCTCTCTTTCCATCTTTAACAATTAGAGCAGCTATTTTGGGTACAAATTTGTCTCTTCCTCGATCTTTTTCTTCTCAGCTCAAACTCATAGGCTTTGAGGTCCGAGAATAACTCATGGTTGGATATCTTTGATAGGTCCATGGAATGTCTCGGTGCCATGACCTTCATTTCCCATTCAATTTGGAAGACTTTTTAGGATCTTCATACACATTTCCTTCTGTATATTCCTTTCCAAGTGCGAATGACTCATTTGTGATTACGTGAACCGAGCATCTAGTTGATCCAGGTTTTCTCCCGAGATCATTTTGAAGTTCTCAAATTTAGTATGACCACCTTTGATAATTTGTTTTCCTTGATTTGCTACGAGCCTTCACAAATCAATGTCACTTGTCCCGATTTCCTTAGCCGTTTTGCATGATTTGACTTTATTGAACATGGCTTTGTCAAGGTTTTGTAAAGGATGTCCTTGGCTACATTATCCAGGTTGTATCTTTTTTGTCATCATTTGTCCACTCGAGTTCTTGGTTTTTCAACCATGGTAGTGCCGGGAGCAACATCTTCTTCTCCTTTTTTGCAACTCTTAAATGCAAATTTGTGTTCACCTTTAAGATTTGCGAGAGGCCCATCTTCTATCACTATCCACATCTCATCATGTAATCTTTGATAGATGAGCTCGCATACGAATTTTCCAATCATCAAATTCTTCGATAGTGAACATAGGGATGCGTGTCAAATTTGCTTCCATGATAATAACTTTTAATAATAAAAAGAGTTTTGAAGATTCAAGTACTAAAGCAGACTTTGAAAAGTTTAGAGATCTAGTTCAAGAACGGTGCGGAGGGTTCAATGAACCAACCGCTCCGATACCACTTGTAGGTCCCAAGGGGTGTAAGTGTAAGGTTTAGAAGGGGGGTTGAATAAACCTACCAAATTTTCGATTTAGTCCTTTTAAAAATTCAGAGTTGATACTACATTTGTGTCCTTGAAGGACAGTCAATTTAGTCACTCAAGAGAGTTAATCTCTCAACGAGACTCAATCGAGTGTTGATGAAGTAACTGTTTGTTGGCTCTAAATTAACTCGATTGTGGTTTTGTTTTCAGCGGAAGACTTAACACCCTTAAGTTTGATTGAGCAAGAACTTAGTGCTTGGTTTAGTACTTATAATTTATCAAGTGGATAGCAAATTTATCGTGAGATATAAACAGTTAAAAATGCAAGAATTAAAGTCTTTGAAATGTAAATGACACAATGAAATTTTTATAGAGGTTCAAGATGGGGTAATTCTTCTACTCCTCTCTTCTCCAACTCCTGGAGGAATCCACTAGGTAATGATCGGTTTACAAAGTGGTAACAGTCCAGATACAAGTCTTGATCACACGGCCCGACTTGATCCTTTGGGACTCGATGTCGAGATGCCTTGATCACTCGGTGGCTTCTCGTACGACTCGAAGCTTCTTCACAGGGCGGTGCCTTGCTACTACACTCACTTGCTTAAGCTCTTTGGATTTGATCACGAAGCCCTCCAAAAGCTTAAGACTTGGCTCAACCTTGAACCTTCCTACAATCCTTCCCCGGAGTGTAGACCCCTTGTTTTCGAGATCTTCCTCTTCAACCGATTGAAGTTATCTTTCCTTCACGGTGAGTGTTGGATTGATGTTCTTCGTAATGTAGGCTTGATGATTGAGAATGTTTCGAGTTTTTCTACTATGCTTGTATATCTCACATATGTGTCATCTTCCTATTTTTTTCAAACAAACTCCTCGGCCTTTTATAGTGAACTTTCAAAAATTTGCCCGTTGAAGAGATAGGCTTATTTTTGAAAGTCACTTTCGTCGTTGGCTTGTCTTGTTGCGATTCTTGGAATTGCCATTTCCTCGTATGAATTGTTCTTTCACCTTTTCGAGTTCGACACGGTGTAGTGCTTCCCATTGGTTCATTCCTTTTGCACGCTTCGGGGTGAGCACTCCGAGAAAAGTGGTATGGAGATATTACTTGTTTAAGTAATTCTCTTGATTTCAGGCAACGGTTCTTTTACGATTATCTCGACTTGTTTGCATTTCCTTGCTTTCCCAGGTGACTTAGAGTCGACTTCCAATCATTGGATGACTCTTTTCTGTCACTTCAACTTGAGACTTGGCTTTTCTTGAGTTGACTTGATGATGCTCCACTCATTTGTATCTCACCGCTTCTATAGTAGAGTTCCTGTCACTCTTCTTTGCCATACTCAATTGTCCATGGTGAGTCTTCCTTCAAGTCTTGATTGTCTTCTTGCATGTTAGGGGCGTAACGACTTAACTCGGCTTGGCCACTCTATTTATTACAATGCATTTTACAACAAGAATTGGGGTGCCAACTTTCTATTCTAAGTTTTACATGGCATTCATCAAAATCTAAACAATAAAATTCCTAACAATTTCCCCCTTTTTGATGATGCCAAAACTTAAACCATACAAAAATGCAAATAACAAAGATACATACAGAGATAGTGTATTGACATAGAATGTATCGTGAGAATCAATCTTTTTATTGATCATATCATTCTTGTACTTAACACAATTTGTTTACAAGGTGTATCGTGAGCACATAATTGTCTTTACAAAAAAATAAAGAATTTATAGCTTTATTACGTAAGACTTACATTGTATGTATTTACATGATAAAATACACGAAGGGTTGGACAAAGAACACTTCATCTCCTTCATTTGTCTCCTTCTTTCATCTTGTTCAAAAGATCTTCTTCTCTTCTTCTCTTTTTCTCGTCAAATTTTGCCTTCTTTTTCTTTTCATATGCCTTCCTGGCGACTTCATCTTTTCTTATTCTTTCCTGTCTCTCCTGCCATAGTGAGTTTGTCTCTTGTTTTCTTCTTCTATTCTTTTTGCATACTCAGCGTTAGTTTTAGCCACTTTCAAATTTGCCACTTGGTCAAGCCCACCAAAGAGATCCCCCTCCTTTCTTTCCCGGATCTACGTATTCAATATTCTTGGGCGAGGCCTAGTCAAGCTTCTTCCTCCACGCCGCTTCTTCCTCTACCTCGGGGCGTATCTTTGTCTTGGGGGTCTTCTTTCTTTCCCCGGTGAGTGACCGGCGGAGTGACCAAGCAGAGATATGGGAAGTCTTTGCTCGACTTCTTCACATAACGTGAGACCCTTTTCCCCAAGACAAGTCCTAAGCTTGAGCCATGGACATATTTGCAAAATATCCCCCAGTTGAGCGTTTTAAATTCATCAACTGATCGTGGCTCTGTCCCGGCATCCGAGATGGCATAGGTGTCTCTGTCTCTTGGAATGCCTCCGTGTTCTTTCAAGATGTTCATGACCGGGCATCCATTCTTCCTTCCACTTCCTTCATCCCTGCTTCAATTGTTTTCTCTTTTCACCATAGATACAAACAGAGTGTTGGAGTGGCGAGTCATGAGGAGTTCTTCGCTTATAATGTCATTTGTGATAGGACCTGTTGAGGGGTTTGTGCAATCATCAAGGTCATATCTTTTGATCCTTCCCCCCTCACAGATTTTCCTTTCTTTTGTTTCAAAATTTCCTCGGTGATTTTCCCTTCTCAATTTGTTCCTTCTCATTTGCTCCTTTCTTTTCACTTGATTTTCTTTGCTTTAAGGTATTCCTCTTCCCCCTTTTTGGCATCATCAAAGGATAGAGGAACCCAGGGAACATCTTTGGCAAGCATGAAGTCGACTGCGGATAGTCGAGTTCTCGCTTCAAGTCTGCTGCGTTGCAAGCAAAGACGAATTCGGATCGAGTAGCGTTGGACTCTGAAATCGCTTCATCTCGGCCATGAGAAGGCTGAATTTTCTAGTCATGTGTTCTTCCAAACGCTGTAGATCATTCGTATTTTGCTCTTTCCGCAGAGCTTTATCTCGGCAGTATGAGCTTCATGCATGTGCTCAATATGTTCTCTCAAACTTCGTTTTTGCATCGCATTTTCGACTCTCCACACTAGCACTTGTTGAACAATGTCCTGAAGTATCTCACTTGTTCCACACGCATTGTTTCTTCTTTGTTGCCACCATTCCCGATTCGATTTGTTATGCCTCTCAAGCCGGCTGTAAGGGTGGCATCTCGTTGTCGATCGCATATCAAAAGAGGCTCGATGCCTCTCCATCCGTTCAACCTCAAAGCAAATAGTGCCTTGAACACTTTCGAACTTCATTTGATTCTTGCATTGATGGCCATGCGGCGTCAAAATCATAATTAGCTGGAACAATGGTGTACGATGGAAGAACAGAGCTGGTTTGTGATAGCGTGCTTGTTCGCTTTTCGACTCTTCGTGGAGTTACGGTATCTCCAGTGAAAAAGGGAAAGATTCTACAAAAGATTCATCGCCGCCAAGGATCTGCATTCGATGATGAGCGGTGCGCGTGAAGTTCTTTTGGGAATCGATCTGCTTGCACTTGAGGAGCTGCTTGCAGATGGTCTCTTGTTGTTTGGGTTTTGTTGTGAAGTCGTCCCGGTTTCTTGAGCCTCACTGCCTCAACAGCCTTCGTTGGTCTCGGTTCTTGAGCCTTGTCTCAACGCCTTCGTTGGTCTCGGTGATTTTTCCAATTGTGTAGGCGGTCTCGGCCTTATTAGTAGCGTCATCGGACGATGATGAGATTTCCATTGGAGGCTCATCATCAAAGTTAAGGTTTGACGAGTAGTCTTGGGATCGACTTGCTCGTGCTTGGAACATCCGGTGAGTCTTTTGGATTTGGCAGGGATGACTCGACTCGCTTCTTCTTCTTCGCCTTCGATCCCGGAAAGGATACATCGAGGATTATCACGGGAATCATGAAGTGCGCTTATCTCCTACTCGGATGGGTCGATTATAGCAGGAGGGATGTTCTCTACTTTAGCTTCTTTACCCGGGAAGTCTCAACCTCCCGTGGGCCTTCATTACCTCCGGCGAAGTCCCTCTTGCGGCGAGGCTTGGTCCTCCCTTTCGACGAGTGTCGCCTATCTTAGGGTCTTCTGCGGTGGCATCCATTGGAGTCTCAACCCCATGGATTGCACTTTCAACGCCCAGTGTTAACTCCCGGGTTGTTGTTCCTTCCTCGTGCCTCGACCGCATCGGCGGTGTCATTAGCCTTCGAAAGTTGGCACCTCGGAGAGGCGATCTGTCTCGAGCTTCGTTGATGGCAACTTGCTGTTCTTCTTGTGTTTGTATTTTCTCTACTTCGCCTCCTTGATTCGTTGTGGAGTCATAAAGCATCCTCCGACCTTTGCCGGTGGAGGAGTTTCCCACCGGTGGCGCACCACCGAGTGACTTGAATGGGGTCACTCGTCTCCAAGCTCCCGGCTGTTTCCATTTCGATTGATTGTTGATCGTTGGGCAGGTGTGGTAACACACCTTCAATAGGGTTGGCTCGATTGGGGTCCCCATTGTCCCGGTTTCATCGCCAATACCCTTATTGCCTTCTTCCGAGTGAGCTTTGAGGGGAAGTGGTGGCAAGCAACATCGTGGCGATTTCTTCGAACCACTCCCATTGGATCAATTTCAGTGTGTGTGTTCGAGGACTCTCCTGGTCCCTCCATCGATCAGGTCTTTGCTCGTGAAGGATTCTCGATTCTGCAATGCTTGCTGCATTTGCAACTCTTCGTAAGCGGCTGACATTCTGCGGATCCTCATCAGCTGTCGAGAAGACAT
Source organism: Rehmannia glutinosa (assembly GCA_016081115.2). NCBI lineage: Eukaryota > Viridiplantae > Streptophyta > Magnoliopsida > Lamiales > Orobanchaceae > Rehmannia > Rehmannia glutinosa. The sequence goes on from CM071925.1 coordinate 15,460,367, forward strand.
CAAGGAGAGGATGTGTGTGTTCGTGGTGTAGGAGATAGGGCAAATGCTTGCCTTCTCACGTGCCTCGGCTTCCTCAGCCTTGCTTTTCTCTCTCCTTTTCCTTGAAAATCTGCAGGATGTCTAAGCGAGTTGTCTTCATCAAGTCTGGGAGCACGCGAGTTTTTAGTCAAGGAAATTTAGCGATTCCTCTTCTTCTTCTATAAACTCGGCCGTTGGAACTGTTCCTTGACTTACTCAACTTCCATTTCCTCCACTCACGCAGACGATTTTGGATGTGCGGGTAAGGTGGGGATAGGATCATTACATCACTATCTGCTCTAGCAGGTTCTTCTTGTGCTTGGTGTGTGAACTACAATCGTGTCTTCGGGTTGCCTCTGTGATCGCCTTCAGCAGACTTGGCTGTTTCATCAATTACATCCGGAGACTCTACTTCTCCCGGTAGTCTCCGGTATCTTCTCTAGCGAGTAACGACTGTTTGGTTTCTCCGATTGATCGCTTGATGATTCTTCTTCGTCTCCTAGTGTGTACCGCCGGAGGAATTTACGGTTGAGACGGTGTCCTCGAGTCTTGGTCGGCGGGGGGCGTCTTGGTGTCTTTTTCTAAGGAGCGGGCCGTTGTGGCTTCTCGGTTCTCCTCTTTTTGACGATCGGAGAAGGTATTTGTGAGTCCTTCTCGACCGGCTGCAGGGGAGAGACACGGCTGCGGGGGTGACTCTGCTGCAGGGCGGGAGTATGTTTGGTTTTCTTTCTTTGCAGGGCAGTGATCTTCTTAGTGTTTCTTTGCGACTCTCTTCTTGGGTGGAGAGGAAAGCATTTTGTATCTTGTGGTTGGTGATTCCTCCCTCAGTGTCGGCTCTCTTGGCGTAAGCTCTCTTCTTGTGCGCGAGAGAGGTTTGCTCGAACATCCTCTTGTTAACATGGAATGCCTTCCCATGTCTAAGAGGGACTCCTTTCACCTCCATTAGCGGCCAATCACTAGGCCATATCCTAGGGATCCTCCAAATGTGTCATCTTCTTTGAAGGATTTGTTCCCACGTTAAGCAGAGTCTGCTGTAGACAAACTCAGCCAGATTTATCTTCTTTTTTCTTCGATGATTGCAGCCATTACAATCGGCTTTGCCTTTGACATTGGTCAAAGTGCCAAACATGATGTCGATACATTTGGCAACGATGTCCAATGACTTGTGATAATCCTCCTTCAGCCAGTCTCTTGTTTTCTTGTATACACTATTTTATCGGCAAAGTCGAGGCTTGGCTATTTCTTTCCAAGCATCGCCCAGGTTTACATCGGCTTGGTTAATCTCGATGCTCATTGCTTTGGTAGTGGCGGTGGTCACCAAATCTTGGCGAGAGAGATAGTTGCTTTCCATGAACAGATGACTTGATTCCTTCATCGTGAATCTCGGCATTCACGTAGAATTGTGCGACCTCCTCCACATATGTCATCGGGTATTCTAACGTCGAAATGGTTTCGAGAATCGACGTTTCTAACTTTTCAGCGATTTTCTTCACTAGGGTGTCGTCGGACCTGTTTCACCATCGTCGAAATCCACCGCGAGGTGTGGATTTGCTTCCCTAACTTGGTAAAGTCATAAGTTGGTGCCATTTTCGGGATTGTATCAAGGAAAAACTCGAGAAATTGATTTGAAGATAGATAGGGTTTAGAGAGTATTTTTGCCTTTGCTTTTGAGAGAAAGAGATGAATAGTTTTAGAAGTGTGAGAGAGAAACGGATGAAAATGGTTTAAATATGGTTTATGAAAGGGCGTGCGGGTGGTTTTTTGAAATGTGATCGAAATCAACGGCTTAGATTTTGCACGCTATTTAGCATTTCATGTCTCGTATTTAATGCGGCAAACATTTATATCCAATCATAAGCTTGGTGTGCGGCTTTATGTCGTACACATCATCATTATCTTCGACGTATTTCTTAAAACATTCCCACTTAGTCAAAACGACAGCGTTTTTGTCACTTTGCTCATAAGTTATTCAACTTATCCCTTAGGCTGATTTAACTCTCTTGCTCACGATTCTCTTAGTGACTCGGCTATCGGTGACTCGGTAATCTTGTCTTTTCCGTCTGGTGATTTCTTTGGTGATTTACTTTTTGACTCTTTTTCACCCCTTTTCTTTTCCATTTATCTTCTTGACTCAATTAACCCCAACTCATGTTTGAGTTCTTCAAATCTTGACTCACATAATGGTTTTGTGAAGATGTCGGCTAGTTGTTTATCGGTTGAAATATATTCGAGGATGATATCCTTCTTTTCAACATGATCTCTTATGAAGTGATATCGACATCAATATGCTTTGTTCTTGAATGCAACAGGATTTTGGGTAATTGCAATTGCACTTGTGTTATCACACATGATTGGAATCTCTTTTTCCTCAATTTCATAGTCTCTCATTTCTTTGTCTCATCCATAGGACTTGGGCACAAATGTTTTGCCCGCAAGCCTATGTATTGCCTCATTTGTAGAGGTGGCTATTGAGTTTTGCTTCTTGCTAAACCAGGAAATCAGCCTGTTTCTAGCATTTGACATGTGCCTGAAGTGCTCTTCTTCCATCACTCTGCATCAAAGATAGTCGAGAATCGAATAGCCAATTAGCTTGAATCCACCTTCCTTTGGATACCATAGGCTCGCTTCTTGGCTTCCTTTCAAATATCTCAATATTCTCTTCTTTCTTTGTCATATGACTCTCTTTTGGAGCGATTGAAATCTTGCACATACACCTACAAACATAGGTGATGTACGCTGCTTTCTTTGTGAGATAGAGCAATGATCCAATAAGTGCTCGTATCTTGTTTGATCTGGGCTTGCCATCCGCATCCATGTCCATTTTGGTGATGTGTTCATTGGTATTTTTCTGAAGACTTCTCTTCCATACCAAACTTCTTCATTAAATCTCCGGTGTACTTTGTTTGACTTATGAAGGTTCCATCCTTCATTGTTTTTTTGGAGTCAAGGAAGAATGTCGACTCTCCCATCATGCTCATTTCAAATTTACTTTGCATGAGGTTTGAAAATTTTTCACCATGACTCTTTGTTAGTGGATCCAAAAATGATGTCATCCACATATACTTGAACAAGCAAGTATACTCTTTTTGTCTTGAATTAAGAAAAGTGTTCTATCTACTTTTCCTTTTGTGAATCCATTTTTGGTTAGGAATTGTGACAAGTGTCATACCACGCTCCGGGTGCCTGTTTCAATCCATATAGAGCCTTCTTGAGTTTGTATACCTTGTCTCCAAGAGTCTTCGCTCAAATCCTGGAGGTTGTTCAACATACACTTCTTCTTCCAATAAACCATTTAGGAATGCACTTTTTACATCCATCGATATACAATGAAATTCTTGTGAGCTGCATAGCCGGACATCCTTATAGCTTCCAATCTTGCTACGAGGGCAAATGTTTCATCAAAATCTATCCCTTCTTCTTGGCAATATCCTTTGGCTACTAGTCTTGCTTTGTTTCTTACCACAGAACCTTCCTCGTTCATCGTATTTCTGAACACCCATTTGGTGCCAATCACATTTTGATGTATGGGTCTTTGCACTAATTCCCACACTTTATTTCTTTCAAATTGATTCAGCTCTTCTTGCATAGCTTGAATCCAATGTGTGTCGTCCAAGGCTTGTGACACGTCTTTGGGCTCTATTTGTGAGATGAAGCATGTGAACATGGCTTCTTGTTGAGTTTTGGATCTTGTTTTGACACCTTCTTTTATATCTCCAATTACAAGTTCTGGTGGATGATCTCTCGACCATCTTACATCAGGTTGGAGTGAGTTAGTGGATTGATCGACTTGCGGTGTGTCATTTGTGCGGGTTAGCTCTCTCGTAATCACTTAGCTGCAAATTTTCCAATTTGTTTTTGAGATTCGGCTATCTCATCTTCTTTCGAATTGATAATTCGGCCTCGGCTTCAAAGATAGGGACTCTTCGTATGGTTGGATGATTGACTTATCGGTGACTCTTCAATGTCTTCTCCATTTACATTTGGCTCATCGAATACCACATGAATGGATTCTTACGTAACCATAGTTCTTTTGTTAAGTATCTGTAGGCTTTGCTTTCGGTGAGTATCTAAGAAGATACCTTCATCGACTTTAGCATCAAAAGCCTTTAGGTTGTCTTTGCCATTGTTGTGGATGAAGCATTTACATCCAAATATTCGAAATATGCAACATTTGGTTTTCTTCCGATCCGGATCTCGTAGGGAGTCTTTGTCGGTTGTCTATTTATCATACATCTGTTTTGGGTGTAGCAAGTTTGTGTTGATTGCTTGACCCAAAATCTTTTTAGTCACCCCGCTTGACTAACATGGTCTTGCTTCTTCTTTGAGAGTTCTTTCCTTCTTTCGCGGCTCCATTCTGCTTTGTGGAGTCCTTTGCTGCGATAGTTCATGACCAATACCATTCTCAATACAATCGAGTTATTATTCCATTGACAAACTCGGTTCCTGTCGATCTTATTTTGATAATGGTTTGACTCTTCTCGTTTTGAATCCTCTTCATCATTTGTGGTAGTTTTTGTAGAGTTTCTTTCTTCTTACACATGAAAATTGTCCATGTATATCTTGAATAGTCATCTACTACCACCAAGGTGTATTTGTTTCCACTTATCTTTGGCTGGTTCCCTTTGGGCCAAATAGATCCATATGAAGCGGATGCAATATTCTTGTTGAGGATGGGCATGTCTTTTCTTTGAATGACGACTTGATTTGTTTTCCCTTCGACATGCGTCACATATACTCTCCTTTTTGTATCTTCGAGTCGGTAATCCTTCCACAAGATGACTTCTTGCCGACTTGTTAATTGTTTTGAAATTCGGGTGACTCACTTTTTGTGCCACAACCAACTTGATTCATTTGTGCTCTTTGCTAGTAGCAGTCTTTGGGTGTTTGATTGACCAATCCACTACATACATATTTTTTGTCTACATCCTTGCGGTACAACTTCATTTGATTCAATATCTTTGATTTGGCATATTCCCATGTTGAATCCAACATTGTAGCCCTTGTCACGAGTTGGTGATGCTCGATAAATTGAAGTTTAGTCCTTCAACATATGCAACATCTGTGATCTCTAATCCATTTCTCTTGATGGATCCAATGCCTCTTATTTCACCAGGAGCTTCATTTCCTCCAAATATGATTTTTGCTCCTTTAACTTCCTTGAATTTTGACATGATTTTTCTTGTTTTCTGTCATGTATCCGGAATGACCACTATCCATGTACCAGGTTCTTGGCACTCACCGTGTTCTTTGAACCCGCAATCAAGGAAATTAAGTTTTAGGTACCCATACTTATGCAGGTCTGAGGGGTTAGAATTGTAAGATGATCCAACCAACCTATAGCCAAATGATTTGACTCTAAGGGGTTGCCATCTATCGGTGCCATAATCATAATTAATCCGGCAAATTGCTTGGGAATTACAGGTTCATACTTTGTCTCTTTTGTCAGTATGCTGCATATGTGTTTTAGCAATTGCCTTTCTTGGGTAATTGTGGTGTCTTTGAGTGTAGTGCCTAGGTGCATATGTGTGTCTTTGATGAAAGCTCTTGTACTTTTGGAATGGCCTTTGTTGAGTTCTTGGCCTTTGCCATTTGGGCTTATATTCCATAGTCATGCCGATAGTTCACATTATTCCAATCAGCTTGGCTTGGATATTTTCTACCATTCCCATCATATGTATCTCTTTTATGAGTTTTCTGGGTTTTTTGGTAGCTCGCTTCCTTTTTACTGAGTATTTTCGTTAGGAGTTTCTTTGAGGACTCGGTGAATCTCTTCTCATTTGTCTTTCAAAGACACTCTCAGGTTGTTTTCCTTTTCCTTTGTAACCAAGGCCGTTTGCTTGTTATTGTGCTTTGGAGTGAATGTGTGTGCAACATTTAGAGTTTTGGATTTTTCGGACTCTTCATGACTTGAAGATCCTTTTTCCAAAATTGCTTTTGAGGTTTGACATAGCACGAGAGGAATTAAATCTAGCCTTTGTCTTGTCTCCACATTCTCTTTGACTCATAATAAGATCATCCAATGATTTAGATGCCTTAGTGAATGAAGCAATAACATTCTTGAGGTCATTCTCCTCTTTTCTATAGCGGCAATTTCTGCTATTAATTTAGCATTTTCACTTTTAAACTTTTATTCTCATGACTATTTGACTTAGAGTACTCGGCTCCTTAGTCGACTTTGAGTTTTGACTTTTAGTAATTTGTTTTCCTCATTCAATAGTGTGTGTGAGGATTTAATGTGTTCAAAATCTTTCATCATTTTGCCTAATGAATCATAAAGAAGAGTGGGTGATGAAGTGTGTGTGTCACGGTCACTATCACTAGTGTCGAGTTTGTTGAGTTAGATTGTACCTCATCTTCTTGGTCGAGGTTGATCTTGTTCTTTGGCCATCAAGCGGATCGAGCTTTTCCTCCGAGTCACTTGAGTAGTCGGCTTCTTGCTCTCAATCACCGCCTTGTCTCTCTTGATTTGTTCATTGATCTCTGCGACCATCATTGCCTTTTTCCTTTCTTGTCTTCTTTCTTTGAAGACCTTCCTTTCTTCTTCATCCCTGTATTTGTTGACTACGAGGATATGGGACGATCAATGGCATAGTGACCTGGTTGTCTGAGTTCAGCATAGATATTCAACCTTTTGATCGACTCTTTCCATTCTTGGATTGTCGGCCCTTTGATACTCAACTTTTTGATGATCTGTTCTCTTGGTTGGCCTATCATCCCTTGATTTGGAGGGAGGTGAGTGTCTTCGGAAGATTCACCCTTTCTCTCTTGTAGTTCTTATTGAAGAACTTGTTGAACCTCTTAACCATCGGGCTATTTCTTCCGGGTCAATGACCTCTTTGACCTCACTCTCTTTCCATCTTTAACAATTAGAGCAAGCTATTTTGGGTGCAATTGTCTCTTCTTCGATCTTTTCTTCTCGGCTCAAACTCATAGGCTTTGAGGTCCGAGAATAACTCATGGTTGGATGTCTTTGATAGGTCCATGGAATGTCTCGGTGCCATGACCTTCATTTCCCATTCGGTTTGGAAGACTTTTTAGGATCTTCATACACATTTCCTTCGTGTATATTCCTTTCCAAGTGCGAATGACTCATTTGTGATTTACGTGAACCGAGCATCTAGTTGATCCAGGTTTTCTCCCGAGATCATTTTGAAGTTCTCAAATTTTGACATGCCCAATGATAATTTGTTTTCCTTGATTTGCTCGAGCCTTCACAAATCAATGTCACTTGTCCCCATTTCCTTAGCCGTTTTGCATGATTTGACTTTATTGAACATGGCTTTGTCCAAGGTTTTGTAAAGGATGTCCTTGGCTACATTATCCAGGTTGTATCTTTTCTGTCATCATTTGTCCACTCGGTTCTTGGTTTTCAACCATGGTAGTGCGGGAGCAACATCTTCTTCTTCTTCCTTTGCAACTCTTCGCATATTTTGTGTTCACCTTTAAGATTTGCGGAGGCCCATCTTCTATCACTATCCACATCTCATCATGTAATCTTTGATAGATGAGCTCGCATATACGAATTTTCCAATCATCAAATTCTTCGATAGTGAACATAGGGATGCGTGTCAAATTTGCTTCCATGATAATAACTTTTAATAATAAAAGAGTTTTGAAGATTTAAGTACTAAAGCGGACTTTGAAAAGTTTAGAGATCTAGTTCGATAACCGGTGCGGAGGGTTCAATGAACCAACCGCTCGATACCACTTGTAGGTCCCAAGGGGTGTAAGTGTAAGGTTTAGAAGGGGTTGAATAAACCTTACCAAATTTTCGATTTAGTCCTTTTAAAAATTCGAGTTGATACTACACAGATTTGTGTCCTTGAAGGACAGATCAATTTAGTCACTCGGTAGAGTTAATCTCTCAATGAGACTCAATCGATTTTGTTGATGAAGTAACTCATTTGTTGGCTCTAAATTAACTCGATTTTGTGGTTTTGTTTTTTTGGAAGACTTAACACCCTTAAGTTTGATTGAGCAAGAACTTAGTGCTTGGTTTAGTACTTATAATTTATCAAGTGGATAGCAAATTTATCGTGAGATATAAACAGTTAAAAATGCAAGAATTAAAGTCTTTGAAATGTAAATGACACAATGAAATTTTTATAGAGGTTCGAAGATGGGGTAATTCTTCTACTCCTCTCTTCTCCAACTGGAGGAATCCACTAGGTAATGATCGGTTTACAAAGTGGTAAGCAGTCCCGGATACAAGTCTTGATCACACACAGCCGACTTGATCCTTTGGGACTCGATCGGAGATGCCTTGATCACTCGGTGGCTTCTCACGACGGCTTCTTCACAGGCATTTGCCTTGCTACTCTGACTCACTTGCTTAAGCTCTTTGGATTTGATCACGAAGCCCTCCAAAAGCTTAAGACTTGGCTCAACCTTGAACCTTCCTACAATCCTTCCGGAGTGTAGACCCCTTGTTTTCGATGATCTTCCTCTTCAACTAATTGAAGTTATCTTTCCTTCACGGTGAGTGTTGGATTGATGTTCTTCGTAATGTAAGCTTGATGATTGAGAATGTTTGATTTTTCTACTATGCTTGTATATCTCACATATGTGTCATCTTCCTATTTTTTCAAACAAACTCCTCGGCCTTTTATAGTGAACTTTCAAAAATTTGCCCGTTGAAGAGATAGGCTTATTTTTGAAAGTCACTTTCGATCGTTGGCTTGTCTTGTTGCAGTTCTTGGAATTGCCATTTCCTCGTATGAATTGTTCTTTCACCTTTTCGAGTTCGACACGGTGTAGTGCTTCCCATTGGTTCATTCCTTTTGCACGCTTCGACTCGGGGTGAGCACTCCGAGAAAAAGTGGTATGGAGATATTACTTGTTTAAGTAATTCTCTTGATTTTGTGCAACGGTTCTTTACGATTATCTCGACTTGATTGCATTTCCTTGCTTTCCCAGGTGACTTAGAGTCACTTCCAATCATTGGATGACTCTTTGTCACTTCAACTTGAGACTTGGCTTTTCTTGAGTTGACTTGATCGATGCTCCACTCATTTGTATCTCATTTTGCTTCTATAGTAGAGTTCATGTCTACTCTTCTTTGCCATACTCATTTGTCTCGCATGGTGAGTCTTCCTTCAAGTCTTGATTGTCTTCTTGCATGTTAGGCGTAGGCTGACTTAACTCGGCTTGGCCACTCTATTTATTACAATGCATTTTACAACAAGAATTGGGGTGCCAACTTTCTATTCTAAGTTTTACATGGCATTCATCAAAATCTAAACAATAAAATTCCTAACAAAGGGGTTCAATTCTTCTGGTGGATTGTGGAAGAAGGACTTCTTCTACGTGAGGGATAGTGGTTGGGAGCTCCCTCACGAATGCGTTTTGGAAACCATGATGGCCCAAGGCACTCCTGCTTCTGAAAAGGAGATGGTGGAAATTTATAGATCCCGGGGATTGTTAAGAGTCTTATGGATGTTAGGGAGTTCATGGGTATCCCACCTTACTTTACTTCTACCTATTGTTTCCAGCTTTAGTTTTATACTTTGACTGCCTCCATTTTCTGATACTGCTTATTGCTTGCTTTTCAGATAAGGAGAGTTATAGCATCGCGGAGCTGATGGCCTTTAAGAAGAAAAAAAAGGAGGAGGCCAAGCTAAAGTCTGCTGCTGGAGGGAGTTCGATCGCCCCGCCTCGAAGTCATAGTGAATGAGGATCGTTCCCTCATCGTCCAAAGAGTGATCGACGCCTGGGCTCTCGCTCCAGTGACCAAATTGATGTTGTTCATGCTCCCCATCCTCCTTTGGGCCCTTCTTGGGGGAAGAGGCCGAGGACGGAGCCTGGCGTTGCTGCTCCCAGGACTGTTGGTCCCCGAGTTAACTTCTCTGGCGGAGTGAATTTTCGTGAGAAGATCTAGTCCCATTGAGACTACACAGATTCTGGCTTGGGCTATGCTAGTACGTGAGGAGCTTTGTCGGTAGATAATTAGTCCCATCTTAGATCTTTGTCCTTCAAGAACATCGAGACTCATCTTTGCGGGGATGTTGCTCAGGTAAGCTTCCGTGGTTACTTTGCATCTTCATTCTTCATTCTTTGTCTTTTTACTTGGGTAAGACTTGTACAAATTTCGTTGTAGATTCTAAACCTCGCAGCGGCTCCGAACCATCGAAACGAGATGATAGAGGTGGAGAACCATCAGCATAGGGGTGAAGTGAAAGCTCTTAAGGAAGCAGCTAGCCATCATAAGTGTGAGATGTTGTATTTATCCAAGAAGTATGCCCGGACGAAGGATTAGCTTGCCCATGAGGGGGAAACGGGTGAGTTGTTCTTCCAGTATCCTGCTGGTGTTGAGTTATTGGCCAAGGAGAGGTTCAATTCAGTTGAGGCCTATAAGGGTTCCTTGTCCTATCATTCGGATCTGATGAGAGAGTCCTCCTTCTACTTTGATAAAGTGGGCGTCATTGTTGGAAACTTCTGCGGCAGAGTGGAAAAGCTTCCAGTGAGGTGATAAACATCCTCGACTGTAATGTTTTTGATGAAGAGGAGGATGAGGAGGTTAAGGCTTCACAGGGTCTTCATGCCAAAGTGGACGACGCTGCTGAGGGAGACGGAGCCCCCCACGCCTAATTAATGATGATTGTATCTTGGCCCAGACGGCCTTCTAATTTCTGCCCACCTGTTTAGGGCTTGCTTTACATATTCGGATATTTCTTGCTTTCTCTTTTTGTCTTGAGATTTTTGTTTGCTTCATGGGGTTGGATAATATTACATTGCATTTACGTTATGTTGACGTTCTTCCTTATGTTGCCACCCAGCGCTTCCTCCATAGTTTTTGCTTTAGTATTTTGATCTCTTCCCCACATGTGTTAGCTTTTTAGCCTTCTTTTCTTGCACATTTTCCGCATGGAGAAGAATTTATGGGGAATCTTGCGAGAAGAGACCCCGGAGGAGGAAAATTTTTACTAGGACCCTCTTGTGAGGAGGCCCTTCCCATCTGGGGTCTTAGCCGGAAGGGGTCTTCCCACCCGAGGTCTTAGCCGGGTGAGGTCTTCCTCTCCAGAGTTTTAGCCAGAGGAGATGAATTACTAGGACTCCCGTGAGGAGGCCCCTCCCATCCGAGGTCTTAGCCGGAAGGGATCTTCCCAATTGGGGTCTTAGCCGGGTGAGGTCTTCCCCTCCGAGATCTTAGTCGGGGGAGCTGAATTACTTGGACCCCTATAAGGAGGCCCCTCCAATCTGGGGGTCTTCCCACTAGGGGTCTTAGCCGAGTGAGGTCTTCCCTTTTGGGGTCTTAGCCGGAAGAGGTTATTTATGAGGACCCCCGTGAGGAGGCCCCTCCCATCTCAGGCTTAGCCGGAAAGATGGTGTTTGTTAAGAAGAGCACCCAAAATGGTCATTGACCTTAGCCATATTTGGCCAGTAACTACATTAACAAAATCTAAGTAGAAACATGAAAGTACTTTATTCATTATAATGATAAAGTTTTATGCCCTGTGGGCGGAAATGATACTAAAATGACAGTAAAAATATTTAACGCCTCTAGGGCAAAAATAAATTGGAAATAAAAAATACTAAGACCTCTGGAAGGCCAAGGAGACTGATGTTGGCTGAAGCTAAGGACATCTGCAACTTTTTTGGAAGTGTGATGCTTTCGCCGATTGGCTGGGAGAATTCATTTCGTCCTCAGTATCATCAGCCAATGTTTCCGGATAGTCCCTATGTCCACAATAATGTTGCATATCTCGTATTCCTTGGTGAGTCTCAACTAGAGGGGTAGTGTGGACAAAGTTATCTGAGACCAATCCAGGATGTGATGTCCGAAGTTCGTGTTGCAGCGATAAGGCATTTCCAAGGTGATGGGTTGGACTACTCTCCCAGCATTATGTAGGGCATCCCATGCTGCTTTCTTCCTGGGTCTGATAGTGATCTGGGTAATCCACGTATTCTTGTAGGTGGCCTTTCCGAATTAATCATTCAATAGTGCATCTGAGTTGGATGCATGTCTTAGTTGTGTGCCCCTTATCATATTGGAAGTAACAAAAGTGTTTGGACTAACGTCGTCCAAAACTGTCTCTCATCTCCTGCGGAGATTCTATGATTTTGCTTCTCCGAGCGGGGGATAGTATCTCCGATAGTGGTGCATTTAAGGAAATTATTGCTAGCCCCCAGTTCCTTTTGCGGCTTTGAGGCTGATTCTCATCACCCTCTTCGGCCTTGCGCTTGTTCATTTGTGGGGGCTTCATTGCTTCATCTCCCCGACCGGGTGTTCTGCTGCAGTGGATGATTTATTCCAGAGTGGGGAGAGATCCTTCTTTCAATACGCCCTGAACATGCTCTCGGAGGGCGACACGCTATTGAATCCTAGTTAAGGTCTCTTGCTAGATGTCGATGACTTTATTTACAGCTTCCACGAGTTGTCCCATAAAATTTCCTAAAGGTTCCCCCACCTTACGTTGAAACAAGTGTGAGATGGTCTCTTGGTTTTCCTTGCTGACGGAGAATTCATGCACAAAAGCTTCAGTGAACTTGTGCATCACGGTGATGGAACCTTCCGGGAGCTGATCGAACCAAGCCAGGGCTTGCTTGGTTAGGGTAGTTAGAAAGGCTTTCCAATAGGCATCGTCTGCCATCTAATAGAGGTCTGCCTCAACATAGAATTTATTCAAATACTCTTGGGGATCTTTGGTTCCTTCGAGAGATTAGATGTCCTAATTCTGGGGGGTAGTTGTTCAATCAGAATAGCAGGGGTCAGCGGACTCCCCTTCATTGAAGCGGTAGTTTGTGAATGAGTATGACTTGGTTGTGTCGCTTCAGGCTCCTAGACTAATAGCGGCTCTTCTCGGCTCTCGCCGCATCCATCCTCTCTTCTTCCTTGTTCTTCTAGATTAAGGTCTTCAATGGCGGGCGAAGGTCGGGATGGTGCTCCCGCGGTTCTGGCTGCAGCTTGATGCCTTATAGCATTTTGTGCAGCTTCTTCTAGCAGGATTCAGAGGGTTTCCTTGGTTATACGAATTTCTTCATTGGGCAGAGCGCCTCCGGAGGGAGGCGACAACGCCCTTCTTTCTTGCGGGAGAGGCGGCTCTTTTCCTGTGGAAAGGTAGCTGGCCTCCCGTCGTCTTGATGGCATTTCCTGTTGCTGATCACTAGCCTCATGGCCAGCAGCTTGGGATCCGACTTCTCGTGTTGGCGGTCGAGTTTGCATCTTCGTGTACTTTGGTTGCTTCCCACAGACGGTGACAAAATGATGTTGTTTTCTACGGAAGATCACTGAAAGTCAATGGTGTAGACGAAATCCTCCTTCCCGAGGGGGAAGTCTTCAAGTCTTCTTCTCCAGAAGCTGGAAAATCCTTCGATTGGGAACTTGCTTGCACACACGCGCAAACGTTAGAGGGCCTCGGGGATTGTCCCGGGGAGGCCCCTGGACGCTCAAGTCAGCACGGTGAACAAGAGAATAATTAAGACAATAATTTAATACCAAATTAAATGCGTAGAAGAATTATTAGAATGTGATAATGTACTTACAAATGAATAGGATGGGCCTTTTTATACCTGGGAGATGGGTAATATGGGTCGTGTAGGAGAAATCAACCTATGGGCCAATTCCAGACTCCTTTGGGTCGGGTTATTTCATTAAGAGCTCATTGGGCAATTAATATTAAATCAATATATAACCCGAGTTATATATTAAATAACTAAATAACATTTTTGACCCCAACATGCGTAAAATAAATGAAAAGGTTGAATTTGTCCCCAACAAATTGTTTATGATTTATAGTTATCACCAAGAACTGAAAATTGTCAATTTTATATCATGTCACGACTATTCTACAGTTGTAAAGTACATTTAAATCAAATTTTGCTAAATGTTAGTAGAGAAAATTAAAAGTTAAATTGTAAAATGTCCACCCACAATACTTGTAGTGTAAGTGATACCGACTTATATCAAGCCGTTTCTTGTTGAGCATTACAATTCACTGATCAACCATAATTTCTTCCACAAAAAAAGAAAAAGACAAGAACTTGATTTGGTTGGCTCAATGGACCATAATAATAATAATAATAATAATAATAATAATAATAATATATGACCTAAAAAAACACACATTTTAAGGATTTTGCTAAATACCAAATATACCCTTAATTAATCATAAATGCGACTTTGGAACAAAAAAATTATTTATACATTAATGTTAGTTGAAAAATAATAAATTTAAGGATAATTTGGGAAAATATTTTTCTCACTAGCCTTGAAAATGTAAAAGGACTTCCTTTTTGAAGAATTTTTGATATGCCAAAAAGACACTTATTATGAATAGGAGGAAGTATGTCATATAGATGATATATAGCAATAATTTATAATTATAAAATTGATTTTCGAAGCGCAAAATTTTCCTAAGATGTAATTGGTCCATCGATCATTGGGGGAAAAAAATTAAAGCAGCAACCAGTCTAAGTTTAGAACTCCAAAAATTACGACAATAAAAATTAAATGATGTTGCCATGTGCATTATTTTCACATTAATGTAGTGCAATATAATAAATATTCCAACCATAATTCTCCTATTTTGAGGCCTTCAAGATTTGCAGCTGTGTGCAATAATTCATGGGTGGAAAAGTGATTCAACTGATTGAACTGTTTATATTAAGTGCAGAAAAAAGTAAGCTGCTTTTCTTGGGGTGCAATTATTGAAAAAATCAGGCTGTTTAACCCCAATAATGATTACTATGTTATGCTCTCTTTGGAAAAATAAATAATGCAACTATAGTACGCATTAATTATGGCTACTGAAATTAGCGGTGCATTATTACTATCAACATGAGGCTATGTATAACCACAAATTTGGAAATTGATCCATATGTGTGTCTCATTTTATTTTATTTTATTATTATTATTTTTTTGATAACTCAGCTACCAGGCTTACGCCTGACTGTGCCTGAGGACAACAGCTCCGGCTCCTCATTGCTGCCACCAAGGTAAACCGCGGGATGTGCATGTACTGGCCAGTGTTCTGATGGGGTCTGCTGACGTACAACAAGATCCTCCCAGGTAAAGAGAACAATTATGTTCGACCTCCCAATCTACTTATAACGATCTCTCCCGAATCGAACCCACACGGATGGTATTCAGTATGAGTTCCCACCAAATCTTCACCAGCTCGCATATGCCCCGAGGAGCAATTTGATGGAGCAGGGATTTGAACCCCTGACCTCCACCCCACAATTGCTTGGTCAGCTCGCATTTACACTGATGAGTGAAAAAAATTACCCTCCCTCTCACGAAAAAGTTTTTTGGTTTAATGAATCTAATCCATCAGACGAATCCATAACAATCAACCCGACTCATACCCAGTCCAACCAAAAAAATCGTGTTCTGTAAATTTGAAATATGTAGCATCTTCTCTTTATGTAGTGATGTCACCAATACTTTCTCCATTCATACTAGCATACATATGTAATACAATGCTCGTAATAGGCGGCTTTTCGAAGGGACGGTAGTTACTTCCGACGACATTATTCGTGAAATCAAAACGCAGGTATACAAGATCATGTTTTCTTTGTATCCTCATGTTTTGGTTCAATATGAACACCTTGCTTTGGGACATTAGTTCTAGTGCATTTTCGGTTTGTTTGTTGTGTGTAAATGGCATGTATTAGCCATCAAGCTGTACTAGCCTTTTAGGGACATTTAGTCCCATTGTGTTGTAATTATCTGGGCTTGCCCAGAGTATTTTGTACATTTGCGATGATATATATTATTCACATTTCATACAAAAAAAAACAATCTTTATAACTATCTCTACATTCTCATCACATCAAATTCATTAATTTGTTGATAGTTGTCATCGGATATTCCTAGAAACAAAAGTAATATGTAGGTCCAACCTTGGTGGAATTAATTCACACGTTTCTCAACTTTTCACTTTCACCTTCCTCTCCTTTCTTCTTTTATTGCCACCCTTTGATTTACATATTTCTCATCGTATTCTGAATAATCATGGTTGTGGTGGCACGAGGTGGACAAAGGCTAGAAGAGGGAGACGAGAGAGAGGAAGTGGGTTAAGGTTGTGCTACGGTACTTGGTAAGGAAGAGGAAAAATTACAAGGTGATGCTGCTTTTTTAAGGCAGATCACTCAAGTCAACTGGGTTGACCAAAATCCTCTTCCCGAGAAGAGAAGTCTTCACGCTAGTCCTCTTCTCGAGGGGGAAGTCTCCTCTTCTTCCTCTTCCCAAAGGGGAAGTCTTCTTGTCTTCTTCTTCTGAGCTGGAAAATCTTTTGATGGGAACTTGCCTGCACATACGCGCAAATATTAGAGGGCTTAGGGGGTTGTCCGAGGGAGGCCCCTCTAGCGCTCAAGTTAGCACGGTGAACGAGAGAAATAACAATAAACGAATACTGTAAAATAATGTGTGGGGGAATAATGAATTAATTAAATTACAAATAATAGGAGGGACCTTTTTATACTTAGGACATGGGCCATGTGGGCCGTGTAGGAGAATTTGACCTATAGGCCAGTCTGCGTAGGAGAACACGGTCGATTGGGCCAAACCCAAACTCCTTTGGGCCAGATTAATTATTAAGAGTCCATTAGGCAATTAATATTAAATAAACATATATAAAATAAATTATATATTTAATTAATGAAATACCATTTTTGTCCCCAACATAAGCCCCCCAGCTCCGGTGCTGCGGAGGGATGAAGTAGTGCGGGAGCTAATCCGGTGTAAAAGTATTTAGCTTATACTGTATGCGCCTCATGTCTTGCCTTCAGAGGATCTTTGACTGCTTTTGCACGAGAACGCTTGAAAGGAGCCTTTGACCATATTTTCTAAAGATAATACTTCCCTCTATACTCTTCAACTTTGAAATTTTTTGCTTTGAAAAAGACTTAGGAAATTTCTTACAAGTGAAAGTTGAGGTGAGACTTGAGGTGATAGTTGATGGAGAGATGGAGTGCATCAAGTGGAGAGAGAGATCAGAGTCGTAGAGGGTGCTTTCCGGAGCGGGCAAGGGGACCCCTTGGCACCCTCCCCGGGCGTCCACAAGGGCGCGCCTGGGCACCCTCCCCGATGGAGTAGGGTGAGCCCCCGGAGGGCTTCCCGAGCCCTCTGGTCTATTTTTCTTCTCATTTTTCTCCATCCTCCCCCGAGTTTTCGTATGTTTCGAGCCATGTCCCAGATTTTAGTACTTCTTCTATTCCACTTGGAGGTCGATGTGTTATCGGGCCTTCTGTTTCTTGTTCAGTCCTTCCATGTCCACCTTTTTCATGGAGTTTGATATTCTTCCTCTTGCTCCAGAGTTGTGTTTTGATGGAGAAGGAGTGTAGAGCTCGAGCCAGATTCGAGCTCAAATGATGAGTCTTCCAAGGCAGAGTCCGAGGAAGATAGTCCTAAAGAGGTCCGTCCCACCAAGTTCAACATAGGCCTCAAATCGGTCCTGCATTCCTTGTATTTCTTCATTTTTTTCCGGAGTTTAGCTTTTGATTCTTTGGGAGGAAGCTTTAATTCTTTCGGAGTGGCTGGAGATACTTGTGTTTTGCTTTATCCCTTCCAGATCTCGGATGGAGCATCCTTCTCGAGCTCGGAGGGAGCACCTTTCTGGAGCTTGGAGTGAGCACCCTTCTAGAGCATGGAGAGAGAACCCTTCTGGAGCTTGGAGAGGGCATCCTTCTCGAACTTGCTCCAAGTTGATCTTTTCCCCACACGTGTTAGAATTTTTGCCTTCTTTTTTTGCACATATTCATCATGGAGAAGAATTCTTGGGGACTCTTGCGAGAAACCCGAGGCCCCTTCCTCTGGGGTTTTAGCCAGATGAGGAAAATTTTCGAGGACTCCCTTGTGAGAAGGTCCCTCCCATCTGGGGTCTTTGTCAAAGAGAGATTTTTTCCAATTGCACTGAGAGGATCCCCATGAGGAGACCCCTCCTCCCCCAGGTCTTAGCCTGAGAGGGTTTTCTGATAACATCGATAGGATTCCCATGCGGAGACCCCTCCTCTCCGGGGTTTTAGCCAGAGAGGGTTTTCCGATACATCGATAGGATCCCTATGAGGAGACCCCTCCTCTCTGAGGGTTTTAGCCGGAGAGGGTTTTCCGATAACATCGAGAGGATCCCTGTGAGGAGAACCCTCCTCTCTAAGGTCTTAGCCGGAGAGGTTTTTCCGATAACATTGAGAGGTCTTAACTGGAGAGGGTTTTCCAATAACATCAAAAAGATCTCCGTGAGGAGGCCCCTCCTCTCCGGGGTCTTAGCCGGAGAGGGTTTTCCTATAACATTAAGAGGATTCTCGTGAGAAGACCCCTCCTCTTCGAGGTTTTAGCCAGAGAGGGTTTCTGATAACATCCAGAGGATTCCCGAGAGGAGACCCCTCCTCTCCGAGGTTTTAGCCAGAGAGGGTTTCTAATAACATCGAGAGGATTCTCATAAGGAGATCCCTCCTCTCCGGGGTCTTAGCCGGAGAGGGTTTAGCTTTGTTGAGGGGAACATCCAGATGGTCACGGATTGTGTCCGTGTTTGGCAACCAACTGCGTATAAGAAATCATAGCCAGGAAGTAAAAGCAATTTATTTATTAAAGTAATGAAGTTTTGCGCCCCATCGACGGAAATAAGCTAAAACTGACATAAAAATGTTTAACTCCTCTGGGGCGGAAATAAACAGAAAACAGACGAAAATACTAAAGAAGCTGGGAGAGAACTGGTATTTGAAGGAGCGATCGAGGTTCGCGGTTCCTAAGGTGATGTGGCACTCTCACCGTGCAGTCTAAGGAATTTGCTTTGATCTACGTAGTCCTTCAAGTAACCTTTCTGGATGAGTCGCTCGATCTCTTTCTTTAGCCTGAAATAATTATCAGTAGTGTGCCCCTTACTCTTATGGTACTGACATTATAGATGGAACACGCTCTTGCAGGGTTCTTCATCAATGATCTAGGCGAGCTGATCATCCGTTCTCCTTGGGCCGCGACTAACACTTCAGCCACTGGTGCTTTTAGAGGGGTGAAGTTCATTCCATACTCCATTCTTTGGTCCTTCCAGGGTTGATTCTTGTCATCTTCCTTTATCTTGCGCTTAATGTTAGATTCTGACTTGGTGGATTCCTCCACTCGAATGTGTTTCTCTGCTCGGCCCATCAACTCTTCCAGGGTGAAGGGAGGCTTCTCGGCCAAGGACTCCTTCAAACATCCCTGGCAGAGGTTCTGTTGTAGTAATCTGGCCAATGTCTCATGATGGACGTTGGAAACTTCATTGACAGCTTCCACGAATCGTTTCATGAAGTCCCTCAATGTCTCTTCTTCCTCCTGCTTCACCTGAAAGAGGTGAGAGATAGTCGTGGGACACTTCCTGTTGATAGAGAACTGCTGCATAAAGGCTTCGGTGAGTTTATCCATCCCGGATATTGATCCTACTGGGAGCTGATTCAAAGAAGATAGTGCCCTCTTAGTCAGCGTAGTGCGGAACACCTTGTAGTAGGAGGCATCTGTCATGCCATAGAGATCCGCATTGGCGTAAAATTTGTTCAAGTGTTTTTGCGGGTCTCCTGTTCCATCATACTCCGGGAGGTTGGGGTCTTGATTTCCGATGGTAGTGGTTCAGACAAAATCACAGGGGCCAATGGGCTCCTCCTCATCAATGCAGTTGCTCACAAGTTGGCTTGGCTAGGTTGCACTGCTTGAAATTCTTTAACCGGTAGCGTCTATTCACGATTCTGATTTTCACCGCGACCCTCTTCTCTCTCATCTTGATCGTTCTGATCAGGGTCTTCAGCAGTGAGCGGATCCCATGGTGGTTTTCCTGCAACATCTGATGCGGCTTGATGCCTTAAAGCATTTTGAGCAGCTTCATCCAGGAGAGTCTGTAGGGCTTCCCGGGACAGGCAGATTTCTTCAGCCGGCGGAGCCCCTCCAGGAGGAGGGGGCGGTGCCCCTCTTGTAAATGGAGGAGGGGTCAACACTCCTCCAAGAGGAGGAGGGTTGGCTCCCCGTCTTCTAGGCGGCCATTCTTCTTACTGGTTTCCGGTGCGTCGGCCTATAGCTTGAGATTCGACGTCACGTGCTTGCAATTAAGTTTACATTCTTCGTGTACTTTGGTTATTCCCACAGACGGCGCCAAAATGATGCTACTTTTTAAAGACAGATCACCCAAGTCATTTGGGTTGACCAAAATCCTCTTCCCGAGAGGGAAGTCTTCACGCTAGTCCTTTTCCCGAGGAGAAAGTCTTTTCTTCTTCATCTTCCCAAAGGGGAAGTCTTCTTGTCTTCTTCTCCTTGAGCTGGAAAATTCTTTGATAGGAACTTGCCTGCACACACGCGCAAATGGTAGAAGACCCTGGGGGTTGTCCCAGGGAGGCTCCTCCGATGCTCAAGTCAGTACGGTGAGCAAGAGAAATAATAGTAAACGAATACTGTAAAATAATGTGTAGGAGAATAATGAATTAATTAACTTACAGATAATAGGAGGGACCTTTTTATACCTGGGACATGGGCCTGGTGGGCCGTGTAGGAGAATCTGGTCTATGGGTCAGTCCGCGTAGGAGAAAATGGCCGATTGGGCCAAACCCGAACTCCTTTGGGTCAGATTAATTATTAAGAGCCCATTAGGCAATTAATATTAAATAAACATATATAAAATGAATTATATATTTAATTAATGAAATACCATTTTTGTCACCAACACAAGTGACTACTAATATTTTTTAGTGGACACTAATACTTTTCAGGGAGAAAAATAATAGTTTTTAGGAGGACTAATAATACTTTTGGGGAAAGAAAACTAATACTTATATGGGAACTACTAATATTTTTTTATTAGAAAAACTAATATTTTTCAAGGGAAATTACTAAAATACTTTTAATTGGAAAACCTAATACTTTTCATGAGGTTACTAAAAGTACTGTTGAAGGGAATTACTAATTTTGAAGGAAAAAATCAATACTTTTACGAGGACTACTAAAAATATTGTTCAAAGAGATTACTAATACTTTCCAGGGCAAAAGCTAATACTTTTAACGGCACTAGTGATACTATGTCACTGCCTAATATTACAAAAATGTCATCGCGTTCAAAATCATAAAAATACCACCGGCTTCTCAAAGTTACAAAAATGTCACTGCCTATTTGCATCTGGGTCGGTTTGGGATCCGTCTAATGAAATTGAACCCGTTAGACCATGATAAAAGTTTTTACCCTCTCTCACCCAATGAAAGAATTAAATAGATGAAATCAACCCTATATAGTAAATGAAAAAATAAATATGAGACATTTCATCACCTCAACATTCCGAGACATGTGTAAACTACTCATTCTCCCAATTCTACATGGTGGCTTCACATTTATCCATGTAGCAATGCTATATTAAATATATTATCCATGTTTTCCATATATAATTCAAAAGACAACAAATAATCCAAAAATCAATTATTCTATTTATACAATCCCATTTTTTCATAAATTAAATATTCTATCTATACAGTTTATTATAATCTAGAAGGTGAATAATAATCCAGGATTAAACATTCTATCTATACAACCTAAACAAGACATCAATATAATCTAAAAAAGTAACTCTAAAAATATAGAAAATCAAAGATTCTATCTATATAGTTTATTATAATCTAAAAGTTAAATAATAATCCAAAAATTAAAGCTTCTATGATCAATCTATACAATCCATCTATATCTATCTATATAAAACTAGCACAGTTAACTAAGTGATACTTTAAGCATCAAATAATAATATTTTTAAAATTCACGTCATTTTGTATCACAAATCTCGTGTAACACACTGGTGTTTTTCTAGTAATTAAATAAATGTCCACACATAACACGTGAGGTTCCGAATTATTTCATATGCCCACACAACACTTGAAATTCGAACTCAAATTTCTTGATTTTAAAAATTCAATTTTGCATGGGATAGACCTTATGAGCATTAGCGAACAATTTTTGAGAAAGAAACGATTGTATTAAAACTTAAAGGAGACTCTCATCTTCAGGTATAAGTGTTAGAGTAGTGTCCTGCGAGCCAATTAGTGGCGAGCATTTTATACTCTTGTAAAGACAATCTTATTCATAAATGCATTTATCTTTATATAATTGTTTTATCGATTGGATAAAGTCCCTAGATCACATTTGGTTCCGGGACATGGTTACACATTTGATGGTAATCATGGAATGGCGTCTCTATGGTTGTGGTCTTAAATTATGTTTTGAGTCAAGGGTTCAATGAGATGGGACATCGATAAGCCCAGGAGACTCGCACATATGATGCATGCTCGAAAGGAGAAATATCTCATTCCATAGATATTCACATAGGGATGCTAGTGCATGTATGTGGGTGCTTGTTGGAGAACAAGTACACTGAACGACCCAGTGGAAATTCTTAGTGGAATTGTATGTCGAATAAAGAATTTCCTAATTTACGATAGTGTTTTAATTAGTCCTTAGACTTGAGGGGTCATAGTAGTCTTGCACATAACACAATGTATTTTGATGTATTTCCCGTTGCTTGACAATTGTAAGGGGTTTACATTGGGTGCCTAGTCTTTATGTATGAGGACTAATGGGTCGCCGATAAGGAATCTGTCACCTATGGACTAGGTGAATCTCCTATGTTTTCATAGTCGTTGATCCAAATAGAACCTTGGTCAGGACAATGATGAATAGTGATTCATGAAAGGATCAAAGTGACTTGAAATGATATCATAGCTATTAAGTCTAAAAAGGATTTCGACATTTACCATACCCTTGACTTAATCGGGAGATTAGGTGACAGAGGGACTGTATTTGCATGGCATTCGTATAATGAATAGGTTTGCTGGCTATTCACCTAAGAATAGGTAATCAAGATGCACTTGCTAGGTGCTTCCCTTGATTTGTGAGGTACTTGAAATTAAGGAGTTAATTTCAAGCGGATTAATTAATTGGAATAATTAATCAAATATATGTGATATTTATAAGTTGCAAATGTTGCAAGCCCACTGTTAGCTTAGTTGTGAACCTAAAGGGTCACACACAAAAGACGAGATGGAACTTTTCTAATCTTGGATTGATTCAAAGATTTGAATCCATTTAATTAATAGAGATTAACTAAATGGGGTTTTAATTTAATTCACTTGATGGATTAAATATTTAATTAAATTATTTAATTGAACCTAATAAATGTTAGGAAACCCAAGTTGGAGTGAAATAATTAATTAATGCGGTTAATTAATTATAAGAAATATAAATTAATTGTATAGTTAAATTAATTTAGTCAATTAAATAATTGGATTACTTAATTGGGCTTGATGAAATTAATTGATGCAGATCAATTAAATTAAATGGTCCAAGTTAATTAATTGGAGAATTAATTAGTGGATTTTTAATTAAAATTAAATGGTCCAGCCCAATTTAATAAGCCCGCGTAGGAGGGCCCATCAAACAATTGGATAATATAGAAGTTTCCTAATTGGATTAGGAAAATAACTTATGGAAGAGTTAGAGTCCTACCATAACTTGTATTACTTTATTGGCAAGAAAAAGGGTTTCCAAGTTGGAATAAGATTCCAATTAAATCCTAAATTACCAACTATAAATACAAGAGTTTGTGAACATTTTTGGACACACAATCTCACACAAAAGTGATGCCTATTGTCGTCACTCTCCATCTTTTACTTGGTCAAAAAATTTGTTGTAATGTCATTTCATCCAGTGTGAATCCCAATGCTTACTTTCTTCTACTTCAATCTATAAACACTCCATACAACAAGATTAGAAGATCAAGTAGGATTGCTAGCGAAATTCTACTTGAAGGTTTCATCTGTTCGTGTGGATTATCTTTGGAGGGAAGATACTTCGTGTAGGTCCCAAGGGGTGTGAAGTAAGTTTTAGAAGGGGGATTGAAAAAACCTTACTAATTTTTCTATTTAGTCCTTTTTAAAATAATTAAACAGAGTTGACTCAAATAGTTGTGTCCTAGATGGACAACTAAGTTGGCTTTTCAGCTAAGTTACCCACTCAACAGACTCGATAGAGCTATTGATAGTATAACTTGGTTGGTCAAGCCAAATACTTAACTTGGCTTTTTAGCTTGTTTTAAACACTTGATTTTAGCACTTAGTTATTTTCAGTTAGATTGCAAATATGATCAGCAGATATAGAATGAATATGCAGGAAAGTAAATTTGCTGAAAGTAAATAACATAAATACTTTATAGAGGTTCGAAGATGGGGTAATTCTTCTAATCCTCTCTTCTCCAACTCCTGGAGGAATCCACTATGTAACAGATCAGTTTACAAAGCGGTGAACAGTCTGGAGACAACCTTGATCACACAGTTAGCTTCTCTTGCAACTCAGCTTCTTCACAGGGCAGCTGCCTTGCTACTTCAGCTCACTTCTCAAGTTCTTGGATTTGATCACGAAGTCCTCCAACAAACTTGATAATGGTTCGACCTGGAACCTTTCTACAATCCTAGCTTGGAAAGTAGACCCATTTGATTTCTTCAAAAGTTTCCTTCAACAGATTTGAAGTTGTCTTTCCTTCACAACTTGTGTTGGATCGATTTCCTTCAAGTTTCAGGCTTGAGGAATTGCTTGAATGTTTATGAGATTATTGTAGGTTAAATTCTTGAGTATTGCTTGCTTGTTCGTGGTTCAGGTAACCTCTTCTCAATAACTTCCTCAGCCTTTTATAGTGCACATTTGAAATTTTGCCCGTTGAAGAGATAGGCTAATTTCAAATGTCACTTGTGTTCGTTGGCTTGTCTTGGTCTGCAGTCCTTAATGTTGACCCTTACTCGTATTAAATGTCTTCGCAGTATTGCAGGTGCCTGACACAAGGTGCAGTGTTTCCCATTGGTTCATTCCTTTTGCATATTTATGGGACTAACACTTTAGACCTGACAACTTTGACATATTACTATATTGAGTAATATTCTTGACTTTAATCAACAGATCTAAGTCAGTTGTCTTGACTAGACTGATGTCTGTACCCCAGGTGACTTGAATCAGCTCCAGTCATTGAATAACTCATCTGTCATTTCAACTTGAGACTTGGCTTCTTAAGTTGACTTGACTGACACTTCTTACAGTTGTTCCCTAGCTGACTCTTCTTCAGTCGAGTCCTTGACTTCCTTCATGGCATTACTCACGACACACTGTGAGTCTTCACATAGTCCACAGCGATTGACTTCTTGTAATCCTTGGCATAGGCGACTTGACTCGACTTTTCCATTTCTATCTATTACAATACAAATTACAAGGAAAATGGGGTGCCAACTTCCTAGTTTAAGTTTTACATGGTATCATCAAAATCTACTTAATAAATTTCCTAACAATTTCCCCCTTTTTGATGATGCCAAAACTTAAAAACATTCAAGAAGGTAAACAACAAAGATACATACAGATAATGCAATAACAAAGAATGTATGCTTAAAATAGATCTTTTTATTGATCATAGCATTCTTGTACTTTACACAGCTGTTTACATTCGGTATCAAAACAACATAAATGTATACATGTTACAACATAGTATATCTAAGCTAAGATACATAAAGAGTGAAATTTATAGGGAAATTAACTGAGCTTATTACAGAAGACTTACATAGATGTATTTACAACGAAAATGCACGAAGGGGTTTGCAACAACACTTCAACGCCTTTGATGCTTCCTTCCTCTTTCTTCTTCAGCCCTTCTTCTGTCTGGATCATCCATTTTCCTCTTTCTTTCCTCTTCTTCTCTTTTCTTCTTTTCGTAGGCCCGTTTGGAAGCAGGGTCATCCCTTTGCTTCCTCTCGAGCCATTCTCTAGTTTGCCTTTGATTTTCTTCTTCTTGCCTCCTTGCAGCTTTAGCATTCTTTCTTTCAACCTCTAGGTTGGCAAGGTGATCATATCCAGCCCAGTAGATTAAGCCTTTCTTATCAGGATCTACATACGGTACGTCTTTGGGTTTTGGTCGAGATTGGGAACCTCTTCCACCACCACTTCTTCCCCTTCCTGACTCAGCTCTTCCACCTCTTGGAATGTATTGCACGGGAGTCTTACGCTTACCGGTGAGTGATTTGGAAGGCTACTTTTAATTTGATTTGACCACATCCAATCCTTTCTCCCAATACAGATCCCAAGCTAGCAGTGGAGTCATTCCTTGAAAATAGCCTTCTGATTCCAGAGTTTTAAACTCCTCAATCGATCTGGGCTCAGATCCATCATCGGGCATCGTAAGTTCTCTTGGGGGTTGAATCGTAGCGTAGTCCTTTCTGGCTGGAGAACCACCATATTGTTTCATGATTTCTTGAACGCGAGCATCCTGCTTTTCAGCTAACTCCTCAAATCCTGCTTCAATGATCTTTCTTTTGTCTGCCATTGACACAACAACTTTCTCGATTAGTAAGGTCATAGGGAGTTTGCTGAGGATAGAGGCAGTGACTTGACCTTGCTGAGGGGTTTCAGCGAACATCAATTCTAATTTCTTTGAACTTCCTTCCCCCTCAGTTGCATCGCTTTTCTTCAACTTTTCTTCTTTCAAACCCTTGATGAACTCATCTTCCCCTTTTTGGCATCATCAAAGGAGAGAGGTACCCCAGGGAACATTCCTCCAAGGATTAAATCTAGTCTGTTGATAGTGGAGTTGTGCTTGGAGTCTGTTGCATCATACGCGGTTCAAAATTCTGAGCGTGTTGCCTTGGACTCGGCTGATACTATCTCCATTTCAGCCATGAGAAGGCTGAATTTGTCATTCATGGCATTCTCGAGTCTGGCAATTTCATTCTTGTGGAAGTGATGCAACAGCTCCATATCCGTTTTGTGATACTAGTTTATCCTTTCAATATACTCCTTCATTCTCTGCTTGTACATGGAGTTATCATCACTCTATACGAGCATTCTTCCATATAAAGCTTTGAAATAACGAACTTGCTCGATTCGCATTGCAGTCTGCTGTTGAGACCATTCCCGTAATCTCACCACGATGCCTCTCAGATCGGCTGTGAAAGTGGCATCACAATTGTCCAGGCGCAAGTCCAGAGAGGCCTGATGACGTTCCATCTTCTCAATCTCTTCGCAGATTTTCTTGAAAACGTCACGGAACTCAGCTTGCATGTTGGAATCAGTTGATGGCCATTCTGCATCAAAATTGCAGTCTGCTGGAAAAATCGTATATGTGGGAATCGAGGTATGTTCATCAACTTATCTTACTCTTATAGCCTCGATATACTTCATGTCTTATGTCTATATGCTCGATTTTAAAACATCCCTAAGAATCTCATATAAGTGCCATTAAAAGAATTTTTTAAAGGCACTCTTTCTTATGTCTTGTATTATCTAATGTTTTAAATCGTTCTTATTTCTTTTAGGATAAAAAGTCCGGTATAATATTTCTCAAAATACGGTTCTTCATAACCGAACTAAACATATTGAGATTCAATATTTTTTTGGGATTGCGTTTCTTAACTGAAATTTGAGATGTGTTTAATTCCGTCTCAACATTTACTCGTGGATATTTTTAACCGTTAACCGAGTCTTTTACCTCATTTCGAGCTTATTTAGGCATAGTGTATATTGAATGAGGTCTATGATTGCATTTTGTGTATTTTTAAAACTTAGGGGTGAAAAATTGCATTTTGAAATCAAATCGAAATGAACAAATGCGCACAGGCTCGGTCGACAAGAAGAAGGTCGGCCAGGTCGCTCGTAATGCCAATTTTAGAGTTAAAATGTTTCTGTTCTTCATTCGATTTATTTGTTTTATTTCGTATTTTTTTCACACTCATTCGCTCAATTCACACACAATTCACCCAAAATGATTTTTTTCTTGTATATTCTATATTTTTGGGTTTCTAGTACGAGTATATCATCCGTATTATTCGACTCCTCCAATTGATTGGTAAGTTTAATTCCTCTTTTAATCTCAATTGGGTTGAACCCTTGAGAAAATACTTATGTATTGATTTTTGATGTAATTCTTGTATAATTGTGATATGAATGATGATTGTTGATGAATGATATTTATTGAATTGTATTTGGTGATGATTTTTTGGGCTTGATTGAATTTACAAGCTTTATATACAACTTCGGTTTTATTCTATGCACACCAAGTGCTTGATAAAATGTCCCAATGAATATTTCGTTGTTTACATGATTCTCTCGGTTTAAAAAGTTTTATATGTCTATAGTGATCATGTTTTGTCAATCAAACGAGCTTTTGCAAATCAAATGATCAAATTCTCCCTTTTATTTGGTTTTTAAGCTTCAATAGTCGAAAAGCTCGATAAATTGATAATAATGCGCAGTTTGATTTGATTATAAGATGTTTTTATCGTGCTAACATTCTTTTTAATGATTCCAAAGGGGGAGAAATAGGAAATAAGCTATAAGCTCAAAGAAGCTAGAAAAAGCTTGCAGAAAAAACTATAAGCTAAATTGAAAAGGCCAAAAGCTGTGGATGAAAATGAGTCCAATGGATGAAATATGACTAATGATTTTTTTGACAGGGGGAGCTTCTAAGCTCATGATATTCAAGCTTAAATTATAAAAGCTAAGCTTTTAGCTTTTAGTTGTTTGCTTCTATACTTACTCTTGTTATGCATGTCGATAGGGGGAGCTTATAAAAATTGTTTTTGAAAAATCTTACTCCTAGACTTATGTTCTTATTTATGATAAGTATTGCTTAAAAATGGTTTGATGTTTTAGACCGGAAAATGTTTTTTTTTTAAATCAATCTCCTAAAATTGTTTTGGTTTGTAATCATCAAAAATGGGGAGTTTGTTAGATAAATGTTTTTATCATGATTTTGATAATTTTATTTAACTGAGTTTTTACACCAAAACAATGTTTGGAGTATTTCTTGAAGTTTATTTTTGACAAAAATCGGACAACACTTCTGTTTTGAGGTCAACCGGTCGCCCTAGAGGGCATCCCGTGCCTGAAAGTCGGAACTTGAAACATAAACAAAAACTAGGATAAAGATGGGCAGGTCAACCGGTCCACCGGTGTCTGCTACTTGACAACATTACAGATTCTTTTCCTGTATTGTTTTTGAGGACCTGGACCGGTCCAACAGGGGGTCGACCGGTAGGGCCCCCCGTCGACCGGTCCCCCTATGTAAAATTATGCGATCTATTTTCAAATTTCTATTTCTACTCGACCGGTCGCCATATATTTTTGACAGCAAAATTCAAACCGTTGGACAGCCATTATCTGCAAGATTTACTTTAACAATTTTGTACAATATTTCTACATCTTGTAATCTTCTTTTTGTAGACAAAAGTGAAGAAGGAGGAGCCTATGTTGGATATCCAATATTGAAGACTCTCCTATAAATAGAGGAAGACTTGAAGCAAACAACACAACAATACAAGCAAACAACAAAACAAGAAAATCTGCAAATTTCTCTAAACTTTCATTTTCAACATTCTTGTTGTAATAGCCTAAGGTCTTTCACTTTCACATCTTGAGGTCTAGGCTTTATTCTTGATTACACTTGCACTCAAAACTGTATATTTCATTATTGAGTTGTAATCTTGAATTTGGGCTTATCATTCAACACAAGATATCCTTGTGAATTTTCTTGTGGTAAGAACACACTTGGGTGATCTTAGGTGTTAGGTATAAGAAGATTGTGGTAATCTTCTTGTTGAAGAGTTTGGTGCTCTTTAAGGTGTTAAAGAATTTGGTATTCTTCAAGTCGGAAGATTGTGGTGATCTTCACTAGGAGCCGTTGCAAGAAGATTGTGGTAATCTTCAAGGGAGATTGTGGTAATCTTCAAGGAAGATTGTAGTAATCTCCAAAGAGGTGTTGTAAGGTGATGTTGTAATAACTGTGGTAATTATTAATAAAATTCTTTTTCTTTTTGAAATCCATCCCGGAGATACTGGGGTCGTAGAGGATTAGGCCCTAGGTGGGTTGAACCTCTATAAATAGACGCGTGTTGTTTATTTTCTCGCACCTTCATTCTTATCTTTGCTTGATCATTCGAAAAAGAGGGCGAATTGCGAAAAATCGGCATAATCTATTCACCCCATCTAGATTATCGTAGCCACCTGGACTAACACTAACACCATTGATGTGTCTCGCACAGCAACCTCCAACCCGGCTATGGTGGAGAGAGTTTCTCTCTCAGCTGGCACACCAGCTGAGTGAATAAGAGTGGGTCACTCTACTCCAGAGACGTGGCTTTGTCCTTTGAGTGTTCAGCTGCCGGGGCAGGTGTGAGAACACCTTCTTCAGGGGTTGGCTTAGCTTGGGTGCCCAAATTCCCAGTTAACTATCTTTCCTTGCATGATCACTGCCATCACGATCAGCTTAGTTTTGGACAGCTGATTGAAGCTTCCAAATTTCATGTCAATACATTTTGAGACGACGTCCACTCAGGCTTGCCAATTTCTTTTCAAGCCGCAGCTAAGTCGACATCTGCCTCATAGATGTCCTTCAAGCCCTCTGCAGGCAACAAGCAGTGCTCAGCGAGGTCTTTTACAGTCAGTTTGATGACCTTGCTGTGGATGAAAGATTTGATTTTGTCGTCCTGCTCTTCTGCATTTACATAAAACATAGCTATCTCCTCGAGGTACGTGTGAGAGTATTCCATTGTCAAAAAGTCCTTCAGGCCGGACTTTTCCAACATCTACGCAATCCTCTTGACTAGGGTCTCATCGATACCCTACTTGATCATTCCATCAAAATCCACTGAAGCGCTAGTGTGGATTTGCTTTGAGAGCTTCACGAAATCATACTTTGGGGCTATTTCCAGAGTTTTTACCGATTAAAGTACGAAAAACTTGCTTGAGAGATACTAGGTTCTGCACAAGGTTTCAGAGAAAAATGTTTCCTTTGCTTGAAAATGAATAGTTCGCGTGAGGAGAGAGAAATGCGAAGTTCCGTATATAAGGGACGTGAAAGGACATATTTCAGATTTTGGAATTTTGATCAAAATCAACGGCTAAGATTAGAACATCAAAACCGCATTTTATTCCTCGCATTAAATGCAGCAACATTTATATCCAATCATATGGCTTACTGTGCAGCTTTTACTATGACCATCATTATTACGCTGACGTCATCCTTAAAAACATTCCCACTCAATTAAAACGACTGTGTTTTTATTACTTAGCTCATAAATGATTCGGCTTATATCCAAAGTGAATTAACTCTGCTTCTCTCTTCTCATGAAGTGACTCAAATTTGTCTAACTAACAATCTGGTGACTTCCGATAAATTTGTTTCACTTGCCTGAGATGTGAAACTTGCTCTACTTTCATTTTCTCATCTTCTTTCTCTGTGATTGAGACTTCTGAGTTTCAACTCAGCTCAATTAACGCTAACTCATTGTTGAGCTCTTCAAACCTTGATTCACATAGAGGCTTTGTGAAATATATGCCTTGTTTATCGGTTGAGATGGATTCCAAGGTGATGTCTTTCTTTTCAACATGATCTCTTATAAATGATATCTGACATCAATGTGCTTTGTTCTTGAATGCAACACAGGATTCTGAGAGATTGCAATAGCACTAGTGTTATCACACATAATTGGAATTTCTCTTTCTTCAATATCATAATCTCTCAGTTGTCGTCTCATCCATAAGACTTGGGCACAACAACTGCCCGCAACTATGTACTCTGCTTCAGCTGTGGATGTGGTAAATGAATTTTGTTTCTTACTGAACCAAGAAACCAATCTATTTCCAAGCATTTGACATGTACCTGAGGTACTCTTCCTGTCAACTCTTCATCCAGCATAGTCTGAGTAACCAATCAGCTTGAATCCACCTTCCTTCGAATACCATAAGCCAACTTCCTGGCATCCCTTCAAATATCTTAGGATTCTCTTAGATGCAGTCATGTGGCTCTCATTTGGTGCAGATTGACATCTTGTACATACACCTACTGCAAATGTGATGTCTGGCATGCTTGTTGTTAGATAGAGCAATGATACAATGAGTGCTCTATATCTGGTTTGATCAACAGTTTTGCCATCTGCATCCATATCTATCTTGACTGAATTATTTAATGGAATTTTCACTGAAGACTTCTCTTCCATACCAAATTTCTTCATCAAATCTCTGGTATATTTTGTTTGACTTATGAAGGTTTTATCCTTCATTTGCTTGACTTGAAATCCTAGGTAGAAAGTCAGCTCTCCCATCATGCTCATCTCTAATTTACCTTGCATGAGGTTTGAGAACTTGTCACACAGTTGTTTATTTGTGGAACCAAAAATGATGTCATCCACATATATTTGAACAAGCAGTATACTCTCCTTCTTGAATTCTGAAGAGTGTTCTATCAACTTTGCCTTTGGTGAATCCATTGTAAGTTAGAAATTAAGACAATGTATCATTCCATGCTTTTGGTGCTTGTTTCAATCCATATAATGCTTTCTTAAGCTTGTAGACTTTATCCCATATAGTTTTCTGCTATAAACTTGGAGGTTGTTCAACATAGACTTCTTCCTCTAACAATACATTCAGAAATTCACTCTTCACATCCATTTGATACACAATGAAGTTCTTATGTGTAGCATAAGCAAGAAACATCCTTATTGCCTCCAATCTTGCAACATGAGCAAAGGTTTCATCAAAATCTATACCCTTTTCTTGGCAATACCCTTTGGCTACCAATTTTGCTTTGTTTCTTACAACAAATCATTCCTCATTCATCTTGTTTCTGAAAACCCATTTTGTGCCAATAACATTTTGATGGGTTGGCCTCTGCACTAATTCCCATACTTTGTTTCTTTCAAACTGATTCAGCTCTTCTTGCATGGCTTGAATCCAATGTGTGTCATCCAATGCTTGAGATACATTTTTAGGCTCTATCTGTGAAATAAAACATGTGAACATAGCTTCATGATGTGCTCTGGATCTGGTTCTTATGCCTTCTCTAACATCTCCAATAACTAACTCTAGTGGATGGTCTCTCAGCCATCTTAAATCAGGTTGGAGTAAGTTTGCTGGATTCAGCCATCTTGCAGCTGAGTTGTCTTGAACAACTCTTTCATTTTCATTCAGTTGTATACTTTCCAGCTGTCTTTGAGATTCGGCTATCTCATCTTCATCTGGGTTGAGTGCTCTTACTTCAGCTTCAACATAGGGACTCTTCTGCATAGTTGGTTGATTCAGCTTATCAGCTAACTCTTCAATGTCTTCTCCATTTACATTAGGTTCATCAAAGACCACATGGATAGACTCTTCTGTAACCATAGTCCTCTTGTTCAGCACTCTATAGGCTTTACTCTCAGCTGAGTATCCCAAAAAGATACATTCATCAGCTTTACCATCAAAAGCCTTTAAGTTATCATTGCCATTGTTATGGATGAAACATCTACATCCAAATATCCTGAAATATCCAACATTTGGCTTTCTCCCTGTCCAAATTTCATAGGGAGTCTTGGTCAGTTGCCAGTTGATCATGCATCTATTTTAAGTATAGCATGTTGTGTTAATGGCTTCAGCCCAAAATCTCTTAGGCAATCCACCTTCAGCTAACATGGTTCTTGAAGCTTTCTTGAGAGTTCATTTCTTCTTTGACTACTCCATTCTTTGTGGAGTCCTTGTTCTTTGATAACTCATGAGCAATACCATTTTCAACACAATCTTGAGTTATTATCCCATTGACAAACTCAGTTCCTCTATCAGACCTTATCTTTGTAATGGTTTGGCTCTTTTCATTTTGAACTCTTTTCATCAGTTGAGGTAACTTCTACAAGGTTTCCTTCTTTTTGCACATGAAGATTGACCATGTATATCTTGAATAATCATCTACCACCGCTAAGGTGTATTTCTTTCCACTTATCTTTTTTGGTTCAATTTGGACCAAATAGATCCATATGCAATAGATGCATTATCCTTGTTGAAAAAGGACTAGGCATCCTTGAATGAAGATTTGATTTGCTTCCCGATTTGGCATGCATCACATATACTTTCTTTCTTGTAGACTGAGTCTGGCAATCCTTCCACAAGATGACTCCTTGCAAGCTTGTTGATTGTCTTGAAATTCAGATGACTCAGCTTCTTATGCCAAAGCCAACTTGATTCGGTTGTGCTCTTTGCTAACAGACAAGTGCTTGGTGTAGCAGTAGACCAATCTACCACATACATATTCTTCTGTCTTGATCCTTGCAACACTATTTCATTTGATTCAGCATCTTTGATCTGGCATACTCCCATGTTGAATCCAACATTGTAGCCTTTATCACAGAGTTGGCTGATGCTTAACAGGTTGAAGTTGAGGCCTTCAACATAATCAACATCTGTGATTTCCAATCCATTCTTCTTGATAGATCATGTGCCTTTGATTTCCCCTGGAGCTTCATTTCCTCCAAATATTACTTTTGCACCTCTAATCTCCTTGAATATTGACAGGTTTTTCTTTTTTCCTGTCATATATCTGGAACAGCCACTATCCATGTACCAGATTCCTTGGCACTCAGCTGTTCCTTGAACCTGCAATCAAGGAAATTAGTTTTTAGGTACTCATACTTGCCTAGGTCCTGAGGGGTTAGTACTATAATATGATCCAACCAACCTATAGCCAAAAGACTTGACTCTAAGAGGTTGCCATCTATCAATGCCATAATCATAGTGCACATTAGCAAATTGCTTGGGGGTTTTAGGTTCATACAACTGTCCCTTTTGTCTGTATGCATGTGTTTGAGTTTTAGCAATTGCTTTCTTGGGATAGTTGTGGTATTTCTGAGTGTAGTGCTTGGGTGCGTATGTGTGTTGATAATAGCTCTTTTGCCTTTGGAATGACCTTTGCTGAGGTTTAGGTCTTTGCCATTTTGGCTTGTATTCCATAGGTCTTTGCTGATGTTTCACGTTATTCCAATCAACATAGTTCAGATAGTTTCTACCATTCCCATCATGTGCTTTTCTCTGATGAAATTTATGGGGTTTGTGGTAGCTCTGTTTGGAGTTTGCTGAGGAACTCGGCTGGATTTCTTCTCAGCTGCCCTCTCAGCATACTCAACTAGTTGTTTTCCTTTCCCTTTGTATCCAAGGCCAGTTTGTTTGTTATTGTGCTTTGGAGTGAATATGGGTGCAGCATTTGGTGTTTTGGATTTTTGAGATGCTTCATTGCTTGAAGATCCTTTTTCCAAAATCACTCTTGGAGTTTGACTGTGCACAAAGGAATTAAATCATATGCCTGTCTTATCTCCACATTCTTTTTCACTCATGATAAGATCATCCAATGATTTGGATGCTTTTGTAAATGAGGCAATCACATTTTTTATATTTTTTTCCCTCTTTTCCATAGCAGCTAACTCTGCTGTGATCTTTGCATTTTCAGTCTTCAGCTTAGTGTTCTCATCAGCTATATGACTCAGAGTACTCAACTCTTTAGTCAGCTGTGAGTTTTGGCTTTTAAGTTGGCTGTTTTCCTCATTTAGAATTGTGGGTGAGGATTTTATGTGTTCAAAATCTTTAATCATTTTGCCTAATGAATCATAAAGATCAGTGGGTGATGAAGTGTGTGTATCACAATCACTATCACTTGAATCTGAATGAGATGAGTTAGAGTGTACCTCATATTCTTGATCTGGTTGATCTTGTTCTTTAGCCATAAGACAAATCATAGCCTCTTCCTCAGAGTCACTTGAGTAGTCAGCTTAACTACTCTCTGTGTCTGCTGCTTCTTTGGACTTGATTGTCTCAGCAGTCTCAGCAGCCAACATGGCTTTCATCTTTTCCTATCTTTTTCCACGAAGACTTTTCTATCTTCCTCATTCCTATATTTGTTGGTGGTGGATAGGAACAGTCAACTGCAAAGTGTCCTGGTTGTCTGCAGTTCCAACACAGGTTGTCAGCTCTTTGATTAGCTCTTTCTGTTCTTGGATTATCAGATCTCTGATATTCAACCTTTGATGCTCAGCTCTCTTGGGTGGCCTGTCTTCTCTTGACTTGGAAGGAGCTGAATGTCTTCTGGAGGTCTCACCCTTATTTCTTTTATAGTTCTTATTGAAGAACTTGTTGAATTTTTTGACCATCAGGGCAATTTCTTCCTGGTCTACAACTTCCTTTGGTTCAGCTCTCTTTCCATCATTAGCCATTAGTGCTGCTGTCTTGGGTAAAGCTGTCTCCTCTTACTCTTTTCTTCTCAGCTCAAACTCATAGGCTTTGAGATCTGAGAATAGCTCATGATTGGATGTTTTTGAGAGATCCATTGAATGTCTCAGAGCCGTAAACTTCATTTCCCATTCAGCTGGGAGGCTTCTCAAGATCTTCATACACATTTCCTTTTGTGTATATTCCTTCCCAAGCACTGAAAGCTCATTTATGATCTCAGTGAATCTGGCATCCAGCTGATCCAAGGTTTCTCCTGCAAGCATTTAGAAATTTTTCAAATTTTTGAACAGCAATAGTTAGTTTATTTTCTTTAATTTGTTCTGATCCTTCACAAATTAAAGTCAGCTTATCCCAAATCTCTTTTCCAGATTTGCAAGATTTGACTTTGTTGAACATGGCTTTGTCCAACATCTTGAAAAGTATATCCTTGGCCACATTGTCCAAGTTGTATCTCTTTCTGCCCTCATTAGTCCACTCAGTCCTTGGTTTTCAACCATGACTGGTCTTGCTTCAGCGGCAGCTTCTTCTCCTTCAGTTGCGGTTGCTCTCCTTACAGCCGTGTTCACTTTGAGTATTTGCAGTGGCCCATCTTCTATCACAAGCCACATTTCATCATGTAATGCAGATAGATGAGCCTGCATGCGAATTTCCAATCATCAAATTCTTCAACAGTGAACATAGGAATGCGTGTCAGATTTGCTTCCATGATAATAACTTTGCTTAGAAATGAAAGACTTTGAAACACAAGTGTTTAAAACGTTTTTTGAAAAGATAGAGATCTAGTTCAGTAACCAGTGCGGAAGGCTCAATGAACCAACCGCTCTGATACCACTTGTAGGTCCCAAGGGGTGTGAAGTAAGGTTTAGAAGGGGTTTGAATAAATCTTACCAAATTTTCGATTTAGTCCTTTTTAAAATAATTCAACGAGTTGACTCAAACGATTGTGTCTAGATGGATGCTAAGTTGTCTTTTACTAAGTTACCCACTCACTTGAGATTTCGATTGAGTGTTGATAGTATAACAGTTGCTCAAGCCAAATACTTAACTTGGTTGATTGGTTTTTAAGCGGAAGACTTAACACCCTTAGATTAGATTTTTAGCTTGTTTTAAACACTTGATTTGACTTAGTTATTTTCAGTTGGATTGCAAATATGATCAGCAGATATAGAATGAATATGCAGGAAAGTAAATTTGTTGAAAGTAATTACCACAAATATTTTATAGAGGTTCGAAGATGGGGTAATTCTTCTAATCCTCTCTTCTCCAACTCCTGGAGGAATCCACTATGTAACGATCGGTTTACAAAGTGGTGAGCGATCTGAGACGACCTTGATCACACAATCGGCTTCTCTTGTGACTCGGCTTCTTCTTCACGAGGCGGTTTGCCTTGCTACTTCAACTCACTTCTCTAGTTCTTGGATTTTGATCACGAAGCCCTCCAACAAACTTGATAATGGTTCGACCTAGAACCTTTCTACATCCTAGCTTGGAATGTAGACCCCTTTGATTTCTTCAAAAATTTCCTCTTCAACAGATTTGAAGTTGTCTTTCCTTCATAACTTGTGTTGGTTTGATTTCCTTCGAGTTTCAGGCTTGAGGAATTGCTTGAATGTTTATGAGAATATTGCAGGTTAAATGCTTGAGTATTGCTTGCTTGTTCGTGGTTCAGGTAACCTCTTCTCAATAACTTCCTCAGCCTTTTATAGTGCACATTTGAAATTTTGCCCTTTGAAGAGATAGGCTAATTTCAAATGTCACTTGTGTTCATTGGCTTGTCTTGGTCTGCAGTCTTTGATGTTGACCCTTTCTCGTATTAAATGTCTTCGCAGCATTGCAGGTGTCTGACACAAGGTGCAGTATTTCCCATTGGTTCATTCCTTTTGCATATTTCTGGGACTAACATTTTAGACCTGACAGCTTTGACATATTACTATATTGAGTAATATTTTTGACTTTAATCAATGGATCTAAGTCAGTTGTCTTGACTAGACTGATGTATGTACTCCAGGTGACTTGAGTCAGCTCCAGTCATTGGATAACTCATCTGTCACTTCAACTTGAGACTTGGCTTATTAAGTTGACTTGACTGACACTTCTTACAGCTGTTCCCCAACTGACTCTTCAGTCGAGTCCTTGACTTCCTTCATGGCATTACTCAGCTGACACACAGAGTCTTCACATAGTCCGCAGTTGACTTCTTGTAATCTTTGGCATAGCTGACTTGACTCAGTTTTCCAGCCCTATCTATTACAATACAAATTACAAGGAAAATGGGGTGCCAACTTCCTAGTTTAAGTTTTACATGGTATCATCAAAATCTACTTAATAAATTTCCTAACACTTCGATTCCTGAGCTGAACCCATTCGTGCGATCAAGGCGTTGAATGAAGATTGCGAAGATTCACCCTGCTGGTAGGAATTCGGATTCCTTCTAACCCGAGCTACGTGAGAAAAGGAGTTTTCGCACAAGGTATGATTTCGCAACTTTAATTTTATTGAAGGGTAATTCGAAACGCCATCTGAAAATTCGCACTGAATACCGGGATTAGATATAGGTTGTTATATGCATGTTTACTTTTATGTAAATTTTTAATTTTCGTTGTTTTTTCCCATCTTGGATTTCCGAAACCCAACAGTGGTATGAGAGCCTAGGTTGAGCAATTTCGAATTACTTATGCGTAATTATACCTTGTTTGTATGATTCGATCAATTTTTTGTGGGATAAAAATTGTTTTTATACAAATCTAAATTTGGGATAGATTGCAGAACGCACGGGAGACAACCATGAGGGAATGCACTGCCCGTGCGTCCCTGAACCACATGCGTGGTTATTGGGCCTCAAGGCCAAAATCGGATCGTTCAAATGGTCAGCAAACCAACAAATCTTGATCTGTTTTTATTATTAAAAAAAATTATTGTTATTCAAACCAAGTTTTGATCATGCTGATTATACATATATATATTGCCGTATATATATACATATGATTATTATATGGCTATTATATATATAAGTGTATATATATTATTTGTAATGGTTACAAATAAGATTTTTGATTGATTCAAGTTTTAAATTAATTGTTAATTTAAAATTAATATAAGGAGTTTTATGAATTATCAAAATTTAATATATCCCAAAATTGAATTGACATACAAAATCGGGCAATGTGTGCATGTTTGTTTTTATTTCATGTGATGAATAGATAAGCATGTTAGGGATGATCGTGGATCCTAGACCGTTTATTTCGTTATGTATGGTTTAATTATGATATTTAATTTTGTGTGAGGCATGTTTGTCTCTTATTCTCCCTATGTTTTGTTCTAGATGTAAAATTTTATCTCTCTCCTATGTACCTCCCCTTGGATTTAATTCCAAAGTTTCTTATTATTTTTAAATGTAATGAGAGTAGAATTAGTTGGTGAGGTTTTCTTTTGTTGGACAAAAGAAAGGAGCCGAGCCGGAGAATTACAAGGAAAAGAAGTCCCATGAAATTATGGGTGATATATTCATATAATAGAATGATCTATTTGCCATCCTTAATTATTACCCTAGATTGACATTTAGATCCACTTTGGCTCAAGTGGGTCGCATAGGAAAGGCCCATGATCATCCATGTTATGTATGTATGGTTGATGCATGCGTAGGTTTATTTAATGCTATCCTCATGATTATGCTTGCAATTAGGAATGTATGTCATTAAATAGACAAGATAAAGTTGAAGAGGTCTTGGTAATTAAAAACAAACCCTCATTCAAATTGTTTGAATTAAAGAATTTTTAAATTGATTTTTCTCAAAAGAGTTTAGGGTAATATAATTTTTAAATTCTATATCAAATGTGAATGGACATAGTTGAGTTGGAACTCAATAGTCCAAGTCTTCAATCAAAAACAATTGACATGTGAAACGCTTCCCAACTTAGTCCATTGCCCATGAGTCGTGGGATGTACTAAGTAAAGGTAATAGTTGTTACAATTACTCGTATAGAGATGCACATGGTGATTAACAGTTAAGGGAGTTGGCCACGAGTCGTGGGATTATCTTTAGTTGTTTTTCAACATGATGTTTGATTGGTTGCATTTGACATCAAGTACATTTGAGCTCATATTACTGGGGCATGTGGGAAAATGTGAGACATAATAATTTTGAAGGTTGCATGGAGATGTAATTGTTTGATAAATGGTTTTATCATGATTTTGATGATTTTGATTTTACACCAAAACAATGGTTTTAAAGGTTGTCCAAATACTCCTAAATGATTCAAAATGGTTTTAATATTTTCCGGAGTATTTCTTCAAGTTTTATTTTCGACAAAATTGGACAACACTTTTAATGATTTTCTGTTAATGTATTTTTACACCAAAACAATGTTTTCTAAATGTTGTCCTAATACTCCCGATCGGTCTAAAATGTTTTCACTATTTTTGGAGTATTTCTTGAAGTCTATTTTCGATATAAAATTGGACAACACTTTTGTTTTGAGGTCAACCGGTCGTAGTATAGGGCAACCCGCACTGAAAGTTGAGAAAAGCAGAAAACTTCATGTTTTGCGAGAAAATGGTCGAGGCAACCGGTCGCCCTATAGGGCAACCGGTGGCGTCGGCCGGTCGACCCTTGGGCGGCCGTGCACAGGAGCAAAAATTGAAAGCAGAACATTTGCCCTTCGTTTTTGAGGTTGTGCGGCCGGTTGAAGTCGAGACGACGGTCGAACCCTACGTCGCCGCCGCGCCTGTGTAAATGTGTATTCTCATTTTCAAACTTCTATTTACGTGCGACCGGTCGCCTATGCTTTATGACAAAAATTCTAACCGTTGTGCGTGACGGCTTTTCCCTAAATTGTGGGATTGATTTCTAATGACTATAATCTTGATTTTAATTGCAATTTTTTGTAGAAATCAGATTCCAAGAGAGCCTATCAAGTATCAATCATCTCCTATAAATAGAGGAAGAATTGAAGCAACACAATAAGAGAGAAAACTACAACACAACAAGATACACTCAGAAGAATACACTTGTTCTTACATTGTCTTATTTCTTGTTGTAATTTGCCTAGCTATTCACTTTCACATCCTTGAGGTCTACAGGCTTTTCTTGATTACACTTGCACTCTATTGTATTATCAATTATCGAGTTGTAATCTTGAATTTGTGGTTGTCATTCAAACACAAGATATCTTGTGTGAGTGTTCTTGTGGTAAGAACACACTTGGGTGAACTAGGTGTTAGGTGTAAGAAGATTCGGTAATCTTCTTGTTGAGGTGTTGAAGAGTGTGGTGCTCTTCAAGGGTGAAGATTGTGGTAATCTTCATAAGGTGCCGTTTGGAGATTGTGGTAATCTTCAAGTGAGATTGTGGTAATCTCAAAGGTGATGTTGAAGAAGAGTGTGGTGCTCTTCAAGGTGTTGGTGTAAGATTTTGTTGTAATAATTTTGGTAATTATTAATAAAATCTTTTTCTTTTGAAATCCATCCAGGAGATCTTGGGGTGGTAGAGGATTAGGCCCTAGGTGGGTTGAACCTCTTTAAATCGACGTGTGTTGTTTACATTCCGCACCTTTATTATTGTATTTGAGCATTTGGTTCGAAAAAGAGGGCGAAATCGAAAAGATGGAGATAATCTATTCACCCCCCCTCTAGATTATCGTAGCCGCTTGGACTTACAAGTGGTATCAAAGCCAAACTCTTTGGCAAGCTCGTTTCACATCGCGAGTGAAGAGAAACGATCGTCGGCTACGAACGAAGCTCAACTTTCCGGCACCTCCACCACCAAGCCACCTCGGTTTGATTCCAAAAATTTTATATTTTGGAAAGAAAGAATGGAATGCTATTTACAAAGTTGCGGGTTCGATATTTGGAACACCGTCATCAATGGAGAATCCATTCCGACGAAGAATACACCACACACCTCTAAAGGCTTCAAAGAGCTCAATGATGAAGAGAAGAGAATCATCTCCTCAAATGGTAAAGCTCTTAATATTTTACATTGTTCACTTACCACTTTGGAATTTGATCATGTTGTAGGTATTCAATCGGCACATGAAGTATGGCAAAAATTAGAAGCCATCTATGAAGTATATGCAAATGAAAGGAGCAACTCAAAAACATCTACTTCACACAT
This sequence comes from Rehmannia glutinosa, assembly GCA_016081115.2. NCBI lineage: Eukaryota > Viridiplantae > Streptophyta > Magnoliopsida > Lamiales > Orobanchaceae > Rehmannia > Rehmannia glutinosa. The sequence goes on from CM071925.1 coordinate 15,502,483, forward strand.
GGATACAACATCAAATTCAACAACATGGGATAAGCCTTCTAAAACCTCCCATGATGAACAAGTTGAACAATGCCTCATGGGCATCGAAGAAGAAAACGAGGTAAGTTCTAAACCCTCTACTTCTTATGACAATGAATTGCAAAATGAATATAGTGATTTGCAAAATGATTATGATGAGCTACAAGATGAATTCCAAAACTTACTTGTTAAATACAAAAATTTGAAAAAGGAATTCATTGTTTTAAAGAATGATAAGGATAGTTTATTTACTTCCTATGAATCACTATCATGTGCTCACACCACCACTCTTGACAAGGTTAGAAACCTTGAGAAAGAAAATAGTACTCTTGTTGAGGATATAAATTGCTTGAAAAATGATTTATCTAAATCAACTTGAAACCGATAAGATGACCAATATTGTTGATTGTTGTGATAATTGAAACTAGAACTTGATCATAAGCCTAAGGGTGTCAATCACATGAAAAGGAATCAAGTCTCTAAGCACGTTGGTCATTATGCTCCTAGAATTATTACATGCTTTTATTGCGGTAAAAAGGGTCATACGGTAAATACTTGTCGGGCTAGAAATAGCTCAATTATTGTTGGAGACCTAAAAGTCTCAAGACTAATCCCAAAGGACCCAAACACATAAGGGTACCACAAAACAATGTCATATTAGGTACCGTGAAATAATGATCGAAGAAAATTTATACTTAAGAAGACATCAAATGACCGTTTCATTTGATCAAAGAAGGAGAAACTATTTTCGACAAAGCCAATTTCCAAGAAGAGGGTATAATCAAAAATGGGAAGAACACAATCCTTGGAAATGGCAAAGACATCATCAACAAGATGATTTTCAAAGAAGAAGATACTTTCAACAATGGGAAAGCAACAAACCTTGGAAATGGAGCAATCAAAGAAGTCATCATCAACAAAGTGACTTCTCAAGGGGAAGATATCATCAACAATGGGAACGACACAACCCATGGAAATGGCGTAATTGGTAACCCGTATCTCCCTATTTAAATATGCATTTTATTTTGTTATTATGCATGCTTTTGCTTGTGTCTTAATTGCAAAATGAGTTTTCAAATATTTATTTTTTAATTAAGGTCTTCAATGTATACTTGTGCTTTTATTTTTGAAAACGAAGACCTTATATGATGTTTTTAAAACTCTTGTGCATTTTTGTAGACTAAAGTGTGTTATCATCTTTTATGGATTTTTATGGCATGAGCTTACTTGTGATATCTCTTAGCCTACACTTTTATCATTATGATTTGTGCTAGATATGTTTTAAGAATTGTGTAGGATTTACATATTTTCACAAATGGCCATTTACGTCATTATTTGTCAAGAAAGGCATAAATTATCGAGGTACGTTTACTTGTGTTATTCTTACTCTTATAGACTCGATATATGTATTGCCATGTGCCTATGTGCTTGTTTTTCATAGTATTTCATACAAGTGCCATTAAGAGGATTTTTAGATTTTTTGAAAGGCACTATTCGATATTTGATTGCACATATTTGCCGTATCAACTCTTGTTCAAATACTTCTTTTAAATAAGGTCTCAACTATATGCTTTCGGATTTTCAAATTTCAAAAGAGACCTTTTGTAGCTTTCTTAAGCTTATTTGAACTTGCATGATTTATTAGACTCTTGATGATATTCTAAATGCATAGTATGTGTTTCTTGGTCTATATATAGTGTCTATTTCTACTATGCAAGATACTTTGTGATTGAGGCATGTTTTTACACTTGGACTATTTTTCTTGCTTATATAAGCGATCTTAGGTAATGAGTTTGTTAAGTTGTGTAGATGAGAAATGAAGTACTCCAAATATTAGTTACCTCAAAATATTTGGATGTAAATGTTCTATTATGAACACCTTAGATCAATTGGATGGCCTATGATGATAGTCATGAAGAAGACAAAAAGGGTATTCCGGAACAAACTCGATGACCAAGGCAACATTGGTCGAACTAAGGCGAGGTTAGTAGCTCGAAGGTATTTTCAAGAAGAAGGTAATTAATTTTGTTGTAACATTTGCACTCATAGCACATTTAGTAGCTATTTGCATTTTACTTGCCCATTCTTGTTTTAAAGAAAATTTCAAGCTTTACCAAATGGATGTTAAATCCAACTTTCTAAATGGTTTTATTCAAATATAAGTCTATCGGAGTCTAAAATTTTAGGCCAAATGATTTTTATAAAAGGCCTTGTACAATTGATAGACTTAGCTATTTTTGCAAAATGATTTTACAAAAGGTAAAGTTGATACTACACTTCTTGTTTTGAAAAAGGGCAAGGTTGTTTACTTATGCAAATTTTTGTTGATAATATTTATGGTGCTACTAATGAATATTTGTGCAAGATATGTTTTTCTAAGTTGATACTAGGTGAGCTTGAGATGAGAATGATGGGAAGCTCAATTTCTTGCTTGGACTACAAATTATTCAATGCCAAGAAGATGGTTATATAAGAACTCTTGAAGGAGTTAAGCATTGAAGGAAGAAGAACCATCTCAACCTCTATGGCTAAAGATTGACAAAGGTTGAGAAAGGCATATCGGCCGACAAACAAATTCGAGGTATGTTTTCTTGTATTATTCCTATAGACTCGACATTCCATATGCCTTATGTCTATATGCTCGACTTCAAAAACTATCCCAACGAATCTCATTAAAGTGCTATTAAAAGAAATTTTCAAATATTTGAAAGGCACTTCTTCTTATGACTTGTTGTATCCAAAGATTTAAAACGTTCTTATTTTTTTCGGGATAACAAGTTTGGTATCTATTATACGGTTATTCGTATTCAAAATTTGGTTCGTCATAATCGAACTAAACATATTGAGATTCGAAAAACTTTCTAAGGGATTGCGTTTTTAACAAAAACTTGAGATGTGTTTAATTCCGTCTCAAGGATAACTTGCGGACATTTGTTCATTTACCGCCGAGTATTTTACCTCATTTCGAGCTTGATTATGACATAACGTATATTGAATGAGGTCTACGTTTTGCATTTTGCACGTTTTAAAACTTAGGGGCGAAAAATTGGATTTTTGTTGAAAATTCGGATTTTGGAAATTTTTCAACACAATTTGAAATGGTTGAGGCAACAGTGGTCGCCCTCAACCTCGACCGGTCGCCCTCAACCTCGGCCGGTCGCGCCTAAGCAAAATCTTGGATTAAAATGGATTTTGTCTTGACATTCGCAAGTTTAACTTCTTTTGGCCATTTTTCGTCCCCTTTGCAAATTTTTCACACACAATTCACTTCAAATGAATTTTGATGCATGAATTATATATTTTGGGGATTATCTAGCTCGACTATCATCATCATTGCTCGTCTTTACCGATTGAATGGTAAGAATTTCACTATCTTTAGCTCAATTGGGTTGAACCCTGAGTTTGTGGCTTATATGTATTTTTCTTGATGTGATTCATATATGTTTGTGATGAGCTTATTGATTGTTGATGAATGATATTTGTAAAATTGTATTTGGTGATGAAAAACTTGGCTTGATTTCATTTACAAGGGCTATATATAACTTTTTCTATTTTTGGCCCGCCAAGTGTTCGATAAAAGCGTTTCAATGAAAAATTCATCACCTACATGACTCTCTCGATTTCAAAAGTCTCATATATTAATAGAGATCATGTTTTTGCAAATCAAATGATTTTTCATAAGCTTCTACAAGTATTATGATTCGACTCCTCTATTTGGTTTAAAAGCTTCAATGCTCAAATAGCTCGATACATCGGTTTTATTGCGCACTTTGATATGAATATATGATGTATTTATCTTGCTAACATTCTTTTTGATGATTCCAAAGGGGGAGAAATAGGTTATAAGCTCTTTAGCTCAAAGAAGCTAAGAAAAGCTCAACGAAAAGAAGCTATAAGTTGCGGCTATTGAAAGTCATGTTGTGGCTATTGAAAGTCATAAGTTGTGGATTATATTCTGTCCACTCTTGGTATATTGTGGTTGTATATGTTTCTTAGTCCATTTGTTGTAGTATGGACCTATATATGTTTCTAACGATGTCTCTTTGTGAGGGGAGCTTTTAAGTTTTGATACTTAAGCTCAATATTGAAAAGCTAATCCTTTAGCTTTTGATTTAGTTGCTTCTTTATAACTCTTGTTGTGCATGTTGATAGGGGGAGCATTTGTAATATGTATTTGAATATCTCTACTCCCATCCTTGCGTTTTTATTGCATGGAATTTTGTCGCTCACAGCGGATAGTTCTCTTTTTAAGGTAAAATTGTTTTGTTTTCAAAATCGACCTCGTTAAAATTGTTTTGGTTTGTAATCATCAAAAAGGGGAGATTGTTTGATAAATGGTTTTATCATGATTTTGATGATTTTGATTTTACACCAAAACAATGGTTTTAAAGGTTGTCCAAATACTCTAAATGATTCAAAATGGTTTTAATATTTTCCGGAGTATTTCTTCAAGTTTTATTTTCGACAAAATTGGACAACACTTTTAATGATTTTTTCTGTTAATGTATTTTTACACCAAAACAATGTTTTCTAAATGTTGTCCTAATACTCCCGATCGGTCTAAAATGTTTTCACTATTTTTGGAGTATTTCTTGAAGTCTATTTTCGATATAAAATTGGACAACACTTTTGTTTTGGTCAACGGTCGCCGTATAGTATAGGGCAACCCGTACACTGAAAGTTGAGAAAAGCAGAAAACTTCATGTTTGCGAGAAAATGGTCGGGGCAACCAGTCGCCCTATAGGGCAACCGGTGGCGTCGACCCGTCGACCCCTTGGGCGGCCGGCACTGGGAGCAAAAATTGAAGCAGAACATTTGCCCGCCCGTTTTTGAGGTTGTGCGACCGGTTGAAGTCGAGGGCGACGGTCGAACCCTACGTCGACGGCCGCCTGTGTAAATGTGTATTCTCATTTTCAAACTTCTATTTCGTGCGGCCAGGTCGCTTCTATGCTTTGACAAATGACAAAATTCTAACCGTTGTGCGTGATGACTTTTCCCTAAATTGTGGGATTGATTTCTATGACTATAATCTTGATTTTAATTGCAATTTTTTGTAGAAATCAGATTCCAAGAGGAGCCTATCAAGTATCAATCATCTCCTATAAATAGAGGAAGAATTGAAGCAACACAATAAGAGAAAACTACAACACAACAAGATACACTCAAGAATACACTTGTTCTTACATTGTCTTATTTCTTGTTGTAATTTGCCTAGCTATTCACTTTCACATCCTTGAGGTCTAGGCTTTTCTTGATTACACTTGCACTCTATTGTATTATCAATTATCGAGTTGTAATCTTGAATTTGTGGTTGTCATTCAAAACACAAGATATCCTTGTGAGTGTTCTTGTGGTAAGAAACACTTGGGTGAACTAGGTGTTAGGTGTAAGAAGATTGTGGTAATCTTCTTGTTGAGGTGTTGAAGAGTGTGGTGCTCTTGAGGGTGAAGATTGTGGTAATCTTCATAAGGTGCCGTTTGGAGATTGTGGTAATCTTCAAGTGAGATTGTGGTAATCTCAAAGGTGATGTTGAAGAAGAGTGTGGTGCTCTTCAAGGTGTTGGTGTAAGATTTTGTTGTAATAATTTTGGTAATTATTAATAAAATCTTTTTCTTTTTGAAATCCATCCAGGAATCTTTGGGGTGGTAGAGGATTAGGCCCTAGGTGGGTTGAACCTCTTTAAATCGGCGTGTGTTGTTTACATTCCGCACCTTTATTATTGTATTTGAGCATTTGGTTCGAAAAAGAGGGCGAAATCGAAAAGATGGAGATAATCTATTCACCCCCCCCTCTAGATTATCGTAGCCGCTTGGACTTACAGTAATTGCTAAAGGATTAGCTACCTTTTAATATTATTATATGAGCTCATATTATTGGGGTATATAATAAAATTGATTGGACTTCAAAACCACTAAGAAATTAGAATTCTCGAATTGCTATCATGAGGGTGATGGGATTTGAATACAATAGTGGGAGACGTTTATAATTTAAGACCTTATTATAAATGAATAAATTGTTGAATGCATGCTTATATTTTCTACTTCAAATTTTGTAGATATACAAATGGCTAAAAATCCACTCGCTACTATACTTGATACCAATAGACTCATTGGTCCCAATTTTGTCGATTGGCTAAGGAACCTTCGGATACTTTTAGATAATCAAGAAACTCCGTACCTAAGTACTCGCCCCCTCGATCCGATCTAAGGGTCTTTACACTTCGTCCGGTTTGTTTCTCCACTTCATGTTTAAATTTTTTGAACTTTTCAAATGCATCAGACTTGTGCTTCACAATGAACACATACCCATACCTAGAGTAATCATCTGTAAAGGTAATGAAATAGTGGTAATTGCCTCGGGCACCAACAGTTAGTGGCCCGCATACATCCGAATGGACCAGGTCCAAAACGGCAGTGGCTCGCGTTATTTGTCCAACAAAAGGCGATTTGGTCATTTTCCCCTTAAGACAAGATTCACAAATTGTCATTTCATAAGCGTCTAAAAGCTCAAGTTTATTTGCCAACTTGTCAATTCTTTTCTTTGAGATATGACATAATCTTACATGCCACAAGCATGTGGAATTATGATTGTCTAATTTACGTTTGTTACTTTGTTGAATATGCAAGACAGTATTTGGATGCATAGTATATAAATCATTAATTAATGATCCAACACAAATTAAAGAAGAACCTCGAAAAACGGAGCAATTTCCATTAGAAATAGTAAAACTAAATCCTTCTCTATCCAACATAGGGACAAAGATGATGTTCTTTATTAATTCAGGAACATAAAGACATGAATTTAAAACTATCCTACTATCTCCTATAGCTAAGCAAACAGTTTATTCGGCCCTTGCAGCAACCATTGCTCCATTTCATAGCCGAAGGATCCTTTCTCCTTTACTCAGCTTCCTGCTTTTTGTCATCACCTGCAAATCATTGCAAATATGAGAACCACAGCCGGTATCAAATACCCAAGAAGCATCATTAATCGAAAGATTAACTTCAACAAAGAACATACCAGAACCTTTCTGGATCTTAGCAAGGTACTCCTTGCAGTTTCTCTTCCAATGCCCCATTTTTCCGCATTCGTGACATTTGTCATTGGCTTTGGAATTCTTTTTCACCCCTCCAGTTGCCTTCAAACTTTTGTCCTTCTTTTAAGAACCTTTCTTCTTCCCTTTCTTTGACTTATTAGCCTTAGATTGGGATGAAGAGCCAACTAGTAAGACATGCTTCTCCTTTTTCATGGTGGACTCATCAGTCTTCAACATATTGAGCAGCTCTGGAAGGCTAGTCTCCATCTTATGCATGTTGAAATTCACCACAAAGGTGTCAAATGATGGTGGCAAAGACTGAAGGACGAGGTCCATATAGAGTATGTTGTCCAAAATGACTCCAAGGGACTCAAGACTTTCGATCAAGGCTATCATCTTCAGTCCATGGTCATGAACCGAAGAGCCTTCCGTCATACGGCATCAAAAAAGCTCCTTTGAGATTTGATATCTTGCTTGCCTAGTATGCTCGCCATACAACTCCTTCAAATGGACAAGTATTTCAGCATCATGCTTAAGGCAATCATTTTGCCTTTGCAACTCGTTTGACATCGATGCTAGCATGTAGAACCGAGCTTGCACATCATCATTCCACTGCTTGCGATGTTCTACAAGCTCCTCCGTAGTGGCATTCAATGGAGGATTTTCCGATGGAGCTGCATCGAGAACATATTCTCGACACTCGGATTGAATGGGATTCTCTCGTAGTGGACTCCGCCAGTGACTCCACAACTTAATGGGGTTTCTGAGCAAAGGAACCGAACATTGTTGGACATGGTTCGATTCATGATGAGCTTCACTGGAATTCCTCTTTCATCCTGGGGTTATGCTCTAGAAACAGTGGCATATCTATTAAATAGAGTGCCAAGTAAGTCGGTGCCTTCCACTCCATATGAAATATGGTTTGGAAAAACCCCTTCCTATAAATACCTAAGGGTATGGGGTGTTCTGCTTATGTAAAGAAGTTAGTGGGAGACAAGTTGGATGAAAGATCTACTTTATGCAAGTTTGTAGGGTATCCAAAGGAATCTATTGGATACTACTTTTACGACTCCTTGGAACAAAAGGTGTTTGTTTCAAGGAATGTCACTTTCCTAGAGAAAGAGTTTCTATTAGATAGAAATGGCGATGTTGTAGAACTTGAAGAAATTCAAGAACCACGAATTGCCCCACAAGATACAGTCGTGACACAACAACCTACAACTAATACTTTAATGACACAGCCTCTTAAGAGATCTGGTAGAATCTCGAGACCAATTGAATGATTGGATCTTTTGTTAGAAAACAACAAAGAGGAGCGCTCAATGGACGATGATCCAAAGAGTTATGGAGAAGCGATCGATTCGGGAAAATGGCAAGAGGTCATGCAATCCAAAATGGACTCCATGTACTCCAATAAGGTTTGGACCTTGGTGGACCCACCACAGGGTATTGTACCCATTGGCTGCAATTGCAAATGGGTCTACAAGTGAAAGCTTTGAGTAGATGGAGAGGTAGTGACCTACAAGGCGCGTTTGGTGGCAAAAGGTTATACTCAAAGGCAAGGTGTTGACTATGGGGAAACTTTCTCACCAGTAGCGATGCTTAAATCCATTCGAGATATTGCTTGCTATATCTACTTATTATGAATACGAGATTTGGCAAATGGATGTAAAGACTGCCTTCCTTAATGGATATATTGAGGAAGAGATCTTTATGAAGCAGCCAGAAGGCTTCACGTCCAAAGGAGGTGAGCAAAAGGTTTGCAAGCTCCAGAGATCCATTTATGGACTCAAACAAGCTTCCCGAAGCTGGAACATCCGATTCGATGAGGTAGTCAAAACATTTGGTTTTCTAAAAAATCTGGATGAACCTGTGTATACAAGAAGGTTAGTGGGAATGCAATGAGTTTTATTTTTCTTTATGTTGATAACATTCTACTCATTGGAAATGATGTAGGAATATTGCAGTCAACAAAGGCTTGGTTATCTACTCAGTTTTCCATGAAGGATTTGGGACAAGCAACCTACAGTTTGGGGATAAGGATCTATAGAGATAGATCCAAGATGATGATCGGACTATCCCAATCCATGTACATAGATAAAGTGCTAAAAAGGTTTAGCATAGAAGAGTCCAAGAGATGATTCTTACCCATGAGTCAGGGTATTACTCTTTCAAAGTCCCTATCCCCAAAGACTCATGATGAAAGAGAAAGAATGACTCGCATACCTTATGCATCTGCCATTGGAAGCATTATGTATGCTATGCTATGTATTAGGCCTGATGTTGCATATGCTCTAAGTGTTACGAGCAGATATCAGTCCAATCCAGGGGAAGATCACTAGAAGTTCGTTAAGATGATCCTTAAGTACTTACGAAGAACTAAGGATGTCTTTTTGATATACAGCAATGGAGAACTAAATCTAGAAGGCTTCACAGATTCTAGTTTCCAGTCCGATGTAGATGACTCAAAGTCCGTATCAGGATTCGTATTCACGCTTAGCGGCGGGGTGGTAAGTTGGAAGAGTTCCAAGCAAAAAACCACCGCAGATTCCACCACCGAAGTTGAATACATCGCCGCATGTGATGCAGTGAAAGAGGGTGTTTGGATTAGGAACTTCATCCAAGGGTTGAGTGTAGTACATACAGTTGTTGATCCAGTTATGGTCTACTGCGATAACAATGGGGCTATTGAGCAAGCAAAGGAGCCAAGATCTCATCAAAGATCCAAGCAGTTTATGAGGCGATACCATTTGATCCGAGAGATCATTGGTAGAGGAGACGTTAGAGTGGAACGCGTGTCCTCGACTGAAAATCTAGTAGATCGGCTGACGAAGCCTTTAGCGCAAAACGTATTTGAAGGATATCTCGAGAATATGGGTCTTAGATACATGGGTAATTAGCTCTAGGGCAAGTGGGAGATTATTAGAGTAGTCACATGCGAGCCAATTAGTGGTGAGCATTATATACTCATGTAAATACAATCTTATTCATAATATTTATTAATAAAGGCATTTATTTTTATCATTAATTATTTTATCAATTGGACAAAGTCTTTAGATCACATTTAGCTACGGGACATGGTTACACATTTGATGGTAATCATGGAATGGCGTCTCTATGGTTGTGGTCTTAAATTATGTTATGAGTCAAGGGTTCATTGAGATGGGACATCGATAAGCCCAGGAGACTCACACATATGATGCATGCTTGAAAGGAGAAATATCTCATTCCATAGATATTTGCATCAGGATACTAGTGCATGTATGTGGGTGCTTGTTGGAGAACAAGTACACTGAACGACCCAGTAGAAATTCTTAGTGGAATTGTATGTCGAATAAAGAATTTCCTAATTTAAGATAGTGCTTTAATTAGTCCTTAAACTTGAGGGGCCATAGTAGTCTTGTGCATAACACTATGCATTTTGACGTATTTCCTGGTTGCTTGACAATCGTAAGAGGTTTACGTTGGGTGCCTAGTCTTTATGTATGGGGACTAATGAGTCGCTGATAAGGAATCTGTCACTTATGGACTAGGTGAATCTCCTATGTTTTCATAGTCGTTGATCCAAATAAAACCTTGGTCAGGGCAATGATGAATAGTGATTCATGAAAGGATCAAAGTGACTTGAAATGATATCATAGCTATTAAGTCTAAAAAGGGTTTCGACGTTTACCATACCCTTGACTTAATCGGAAGATTAGATGACAGAGGGACAGTATCTGCATGGCATTCGTATAATGAATATGTCCCCTCACTATTCACCTAAGACTAGGTAATCAAGATGCACTTGCCAGATGCTTCCCTTGATTTGTGAGGTTCTTGAAATTAAGGAGTTAATTTCAAGCGGATTAATTAATTGCAATAATTAATCGAAATATATATGATATTTATAAGTTGCAAATATTGCAAGCCCACTGCTAGCTTAGTTGTGAACCTAAAGGGTCACACACAAAAGACGAGATAGAACTTTTCTAATCTTGGATTGATTCAAAGAGTTGAATCCATTTAATTAATAGAGATTAATTAGAAAGGATTTTAATTTGATTCACTTGATGGATTAAATATTTAATTAAATAATAAAATTATTTAATTGAACCTAATAAATGTTAGGAAACCCAAGTTGGAGTGAAATAATTAATTAATGTGGTTAACTAATTATAAGAAATATAAATTAATTGTATAGTTAAATTAATTTAGTCAATTAAATAATTGGATTACATAATTGGGCTTGATGAAATTAATTGATGCAGATCAATTAAATTAAATGGTCCAAGTTAATTAATTGGAGAATTAATTAATGGACCTTTAATTAAAATTAAATGGTCCAGCCCAATTTAATAAGCCCGCGTATGAGGGCCCATAAAACAATTGGATAATATAGAAGTTTCCTAATTGGATTAGGAAAATAACTTATGGAAGAGTAAGACTCCTACCATAGCTTGTATTACTTTATTGGCAAGAAAAAGGGTTTCCAAGTTGGAATAAGATTTCAATTAAACCCTAAATTACCAACTATAAATACAAGAGCTTGGGAACAATTTTGGACACACAATCTCACATAAAAGGGACGCCTATTGTCGCCACTCTCCCTCTCTCACTTAGTCAAAACTTTTGTGTTTAAAATTGTGAAGTCATTTCATCCCGTGTGAAGCCCAAGGCTTACTTTTCTTCTACTTCAATCCATAAATACTCCATACAACAAGATTAGAAGATCAAGTAAGATTGCTAGCAAAATTCTACTTGAAGGTTTGATCCGTTCGTGTGGACTATCTTTGGAGGGAAGACGTTTGGATTCATGAGGCGAACCCGTTCGTGCGATCGAGGCGTTGAAGAAAGATTAGGATGATTCACCCTCATGGTAGGAATTCGGATTTTTCTAACCCACGCTACGTGAGAAAAAGGAGTTTTTGCAAAAGGTATGATTTCGCAACTTTAATATTATTAAAGGGAAACTCGAAATGCCATCCCAAAATTCGCACTGAATACTGGGATTAGATATAAGTTGTTACATGTATGTTTACTTTTATGTAAATATTTTTATTTCTGCTGCGTTTGTCCATCCCAGATTTGCGAAACCCCACAATAAGATGAGTAAGTTCGAGAGGAAAGGATCCAACATACAAATTACTACTAGAAAGATAGAAAGCAAATTTTTCAAAATGATGTGCCAACATGTTGGCTGTTCTTGGAATATAGCACAAGGTGCAGGTGTTAAAGGTGGCGATGAGGTCTCGTATATCGTCAGTTACACATCCAAGATATGTAAGGTTCATCTGTTTCTATTGATTGTCTGGGCTAGCAACTGGCAGTCTGTTTCCGCTTCGATGCACTCGAGATGAAGTTCTTTGGCAAACTTTTTCAGCCTTCCCGGCATGCAATGGCCTCCTTGATTTCGATCGCGAATTCTTGGTTATAACGTTTTGAGATTACTTATACTACTTCCCCGTTGTGTGCTCGTATCACCACACCTATGCTTGACCCTTCTCCTTTGATGATCGAGGCATCCGAATTGATCTTGAAAAAACCTTCCCTTGGTCGTTTCCACCGTGACTCCTTGGCTATTGCCATTGCCCTCGTATATTCAGCTCGGGCAACGTGGTATTATCTAAGCACCTTGAGGCTAGGGAGACGCATTCATTGCGGGGGAATTCTATATTTTGAAAGGTACGCATGTTTCTTGCATACCACTAAGTCCACAATAGCATAGCAAAGAGAGTTTCCCAGTCGCCATTTTTGGATTTTGTCACTCCGTATGTTAGGTCCTCCATCGGCGCCGATGAGATAGTTAATATCGGTTCTAGGAGAAGTGGTGAGGCTTGCCAAAAGAAGGAGCTCCAAGGGCAATCGCGTAATACATGTCCCATAGTTTCTATCCTTTCTCCACATCGTTCGCAGTAAGGATTTGAGATCGCCTTGCGTTGATATAGTGCCGCACGGACGGGCAACGCATTATGAGTCATTTTCCACATACAGACTTGAACCTTGGAAGGTATAGGGAGCTGCCACACCCATTTACATAGAGGTGAAGGGTCCCCCAATGTCGACGGCTTGTTTGAGAATCGAGTGTCCATAGCCATTCTGACTTTATATCCGGATTTGACACTATACTGACCATTAGCCGTAAAATGCCAAGCCCAATGGTCCTCACACCAATAATTCCTCAGCGGAATACTCAGAATTTTTTGGGCTTCCTCGTGCGTAAATGTGTCATACCATTTCTTCAGAGTGTCATTTTGGATTAAATCCCTAACAAGCATTCCATCCTGCCCTTCGTCACTAGACAACCTAGGATAGAAATTATGATCAGACGACAACCATGGGTCACCCCATATTCGAACCAAACTTCCATTTCCTATTAGCCTTCTAGAACCCTTTTGGATGATGTCTCTTCCCGCTACAATACTTCGCCAGGTAAAACTGGGGTTATATCCGATCGTAGTAGTTAGAAAATATCTGTTAGGATAGTATCGAGCTTTTAGGACACGGGCTAGAATAGAATTATCATCTTGTAGCAATCTCTACCTTTGTTTGGCTAACATGGATTTGTTGAAAATAGATATCTCCCTGAAGCCCAAACCCCCATTATCCTTTGATTTGTAGAGAGAATTCCATTGTAGCCAATGTATTTTCCTGTCATCCCCCATTTGCCCCCACCAGAAATTTCCTATCAATGAGTTAATTTTTTGGCATGTTTCTAGTGGAATTTGGAAGCATCTCATTATGTATGTGGGTATCGCTTGAGCCATGGCTTTTAATAGTGTCAATTTTCTCGTTGTCGATAGTGTAATAGCCTTCCAATTTTTCAGTTTTTTCCCCACTGTATGAATTAGAGCGCTAAAAATGCTCTTTTTTGATCAACCCACGTATGTTGGCAAACCCAAATAAATCTGATGTTTATCCACCTTTTGAACTCCCAATTGGTTAGCAAGGGATAATGAATTGGATTGGAACACCATTGCTAAACGTGATTTCCGACTTCTCAAAATTTACCACTTGTCCAGACGCCTCTCTGTATGTGGTGATGATATTCTGGATTTCCTATATTTCTTTACCAGTTGCGCGCCCAAAAGTTATGTTGTCATCGGCAAAAAATAGGTGTGAGACCGGCGGTGCGCGTCTACATACTCTAGACCGTGGATGTTGCCCACCAATTTCGATCGTCTAATTAGAGACGAGAAGGCCTCTGCACAAAATAGAAATAAATAGGGGGATAGGGGATCGCCTTGGCGAAGGCCTCGTGTGGGGATAAAAATATTTCTAGGGATGTCGTTAGTAAGAACTGAATATGAAACTGTTGAAACACAACGCATAATAAGAGATGCAAAGTGATGAGGGATTCCTATACGTAGCATGACCTGGTTTAAAAAATCCCACTCAATCCTATCATAAGCCTTGCTCATGTCTAGTTTGAGTGCGAAAGTCCCTTTTTGTGGCTTTGTTGGATTTTATTGCGTGAAAGACTTCAAAGGCTAGTGGGGGCGTTATCCGTGATAAGTCGACCGGGGACAAAAGCTGATGGGCTTGGATGGATCATGTGAGTGAGGTCGGGCTTAAGTCTATTGGCAATAATTTTTGTAATGATTTTGAAAATCACATTACATGGGCTAATAGGACTAAAATCACTCGGGATGGAGGGGTGCTTCTTTTTTGGTATCAGAATGATGTGAGTATGGTTTAGAGGGAAGGGATCGACTCGATTATTAAGAATATTAAGGATGGTGGCCACAACGTCACATTTAATAGAAGACCAAAAATGCTGCAAAAGAGGGCAGACATATCGTCCGGCCCGGGGGCCTTTGAGGGGTGCATCTGGGATAGTGCTGCAAAAATTTCTGACTCGGTGAATGGAGCGCCAATTTCAGTTCTGAGTTCGTCCGGTATTCCAGGATTTATTGCGTCCAGGACCCTAGTGTAATTTGAATCAGTAGTAGATGTGAACAGATTTTTGTAGTGTTGTTTGAGCACATCCGCAATGTCATTTTGATCATTTACCCACCGTCCGTTGGTGTGCATTAATTTATCGATGGAATTCCTCTTCTGACGTCCACAAGCCACCTTGTGGAAGAATGTCGTATTTTTATCCCCGTCTTTAATCCAATTGGCCCGGGACCATTGGAACCACATGGTTTTTCGCGCCGCATTAGAGTCAAAATCTTTTTTTAGCACTTTTGTTGCAGTTATATTACTACTCACGAGTGGCAAAGCATGAATTATTTCCATTTGATTGCGTGCACTCTCTAGTTGTTTACTGATCATCCCAAAATATGAGGATTCCCATCGGAGGAGAGCAATTTCCAGTTGTTGAATTTTATCTTTTGTTCTCGAAAGAGAATTGATTTTCGGATAAGCATTCCACGTCTGTTGGACAAGGGGTAAACAAGAGGTATCTTGCAGCCAATTTTTTTCAAAACGAAACACCCATTTTTTCTTTAACCTGCCACGCACTTTAGAAATAGCCCATGTGATCAAAATTGGGCAGTGGTCCGAAGAGATACGGACCATGTGTTCGATTTTGTACATGGGGAATAGACTGATCCAAGAGATATTTGCCACACATCTATCCAACCGCTCTTGTATGTTGTCCGTCCCTACTTGCTCATTAGTTCAGGTGAATTTGAAACTGTCAAAACCCAGTTCATCAAGATTGCATTCCGAGAGCGTATCTCTGAAGGCTTTAATTTTGGCTTCATCTTTGGGTCAGCCCCCCATTTTTTCGAAATAATATAAGACTTCGTTAAAATCTCCTATGCAAAGCCACGGGGAGTTGTCATTTGCATATAGAGATTTTAGGAGATGCCACGTGTTGGATTTCAAATCATCATCCGGCCAGCCGTAAATCCCTGTCAAGCGTTGTTGCCCATCGATCACAGTATCTATAGCATAAAGGGAGTGGTATTGGACAATCAACTGAATTGTTCCTTCCACATGAGACATAGAGTGCCTCTCTGCCCCCCATTGCGCATGTCACAGTCAACCGCGAAAAAATTTGAGAAGCCTAGTTTACATTTGTGGATTTCTGAGTTAAGTAGCTTTGTTTCCATAAGGAAAACAATGGTGGGATCTTTTCATTTGATGTCTCGCATAAGCACTTGAACTGTCTGAGGGTTCCCAAGCCCTCGACAGTTGATCGGCGGGACTTCTTCTTTGCAGTCTCCGCCGTTGGATTATCCATACAAGTTTCGATCATTACCTCTGGGTTTTCAGTAGTTTGTTTGGGCTTTTTGGTTGGGGGAGTTTGTTGGAATGTGTCCATGTCCGACTAGGGTCTTTTTATTTTTTCTTTGTTTAGGGAGTATATTGACAGAGTTTGTTGAGGAGGGGGGTTTACTTTGGTGGAGCCGGGTCCAGGTACTAGAATTCTTGGGGTTGATTGTAGGTGGTTGGGTATGTGGTTGTGTGATGGCATTGTGGATGGTGGGTGTCAAGGTGAGAGTTGTAAGAGTTGGTGTAGACGTTATATGGGAGTAGTAGTATGTGGTTGGTGGTTCAGTTGAGGTTGTAGGGATCAGCTTGCATGGGAGGTTTATATTTATACTACTAGGGATGGGGACATTAGGACGGTTTGAGATTTGGGCGGGGTGATAGTGGAGTAAAGTTTTGAGATGGAGTGGGAGTATAGTTTCAAACTAAGAGGGTAAGGGAGTCAATATTGGGGATTGTTGGTGATTTGTAGTGAGAGGGGTGGGGGACATCTTCCTGGGCAGAAGGGGAGTTATTAGGATTGCTAGGGGCGTGGTAGTAGGATAAATGTTGGGGTTCAGTGGAGAATATGAGTTGTTTGGAAGTTTTAAGATATGTAGGAGGTGTGGGTGGTACGGGTGGGTTCGAACGAGGCCGTTTATAGGGAGACGCTTTTAACCACAACCCGTACTTAGTTTCGGATGGGGCTTGGACTGTGTTATTGTCATACTCATTGCATGCTCAGAAATGATGGCCGATAACTCCCCAACAAAAGCAGTAAATCGGTAGGGCTTCGTATTTGAGAGGAGTCCACCTAGGTTCCCCTTTAACTTTTATTGTAATTCCTCTAGGAAGGGTTTAGAGACATCAACTGCAATTTTGATTCTAGCCGACTTACCAAACCGATTATCTCCATTTGAATTCCAACTGACAAAATTACCGATCTGTTTTGCCATTATTGATAGGGCTTTTTCATTCATGCACGTGGTAGGAAAGTCGTAGAAGCGGGTCCAGAAGGGGGTTTCCGTGATGGAGATTGTGGATGGTTGTTATGTCCCTTTGATTGCCTTTAGGGCGAAGAGGTAACCCTCGAAATGCCATGGTTGATTCGAAATAACCCACTCTCTTTCTTTGGGATCGTCAAACCAAAAGAGGAACAAGTTTTTGCCCCAGTCCCTAGCAGTGTATCCCTTCCGTGGTTTCCAAGCCTTTTCATAACTTCGAGGAGGTAAAAGGAGTTAAAGGCTTTATGTGTTTTGAGTGTCCCTGCTAGATAATAACTGTCGGATCCCTTGTCTGGTATAGTAGTTCGGGTTTCATCATCTAGATCAATCATAGACGCCTCCTGATTTGTGAGGTCCTCCATCAACTGATCCGCTACTGATTCAAATCCAACTGGGTTGAGACGAATAAACATGTAAAAGCCTGGAACGATAGCGCCAAAGAGGAAAAAAAACAACCACAAAAACTGAGTCAGATAAAGTCACACGCACGGTAAAAGGGGGGTAACATGGGCACACAAAGACATACGGAAGAGGATAGAGTACAAGTGGTGAGAGGTGAGAGGCTAATCTGGAGTTTTCCTACACAAAACAAGGACAAACATCATGACACGTTAAGGCCACGCTAGACACAAGTTTATGAGCTTCCCTGACAAGAACTAAAAGTTTTGAGGGGAGGGAATGAAACAGGAGACAAAGGGAGTCAGGACTGAGGTTGACGGAGGAGGCAGGGAAGGAAAGGAAGAAAAAGGGATAAACGAGGGAGGGGCCTGCAAAGAAGGCCGGGGACGGTGGAGACGGGGGTAGAAAGAGAACAAAACTCCTAACCTAAGAGGAGAACCCACTTTTTTTGCCTCTCTCCGAGCAATTTGAATCATACATTCTAAATTATATTTCATTTTATATTTTAAATATTTTTAATGCATATATGCTAAGCATGCATCTTCTAGTACCGTGATTTTCAATTCATTATTCTGAAACACTTCTCCAAAACACATCAAATTTTTTTCCCTCTGCAATCATAAATTTTTGAAGGTTGATTCGGAGAATTTCGGTTTAGATTTAGATTGATATATTGATAATAAAAAAAATAATACAATTCTTTTTTTTTTAAGGGAAATGGGTCTCATTACTTCAAATCGGCTCAATCCGTTGAGCCTAACAAGGCATGATTAAAACCCTTGAAGCCGCGAAATCCCATTCCACCATCGGCCTTAGCTTGCTTAAGGCACCCACAGTCGCAACCAATATTTTTAAACTCGGACCGAACATTGAACCAAATTAATAATTAAAGTATTGGGTCACTAGTTCAACTGGTTAAACCTTTCTAAAAAATTCGATTGACCCATATGCATACATATATATGTATAAATATAAAAGATAAATACAAGTACAAATAAATATAAAAAAAATAACAAAAGACAAATAAAAATAAATAAAATAAATTTAATTAAATTATATCCAAAAATATGTATAAAGTGAATATAAGGAACAATTATTTATAAATTTAACAAATACTTTATCGTTCAATTTTTGTAATAAAACAAAAAAAATATTACTTAAAAAAATTAAACCGGGTTAACCAGGTCACTGGTTTCCGGGTTTTTTACCGGGTTTGATTGGGTGGCAATGGTTTTTTAACCACCCAGTTTTAATATAGAATCGGATCGGCATGTGATCGGTTTCTGGTTTAACCAATTAAACCAGCCGGTCCGGTTCGGGTTTCAAAACACTTCCCACAACCGGGGACATTTTGAGGGGATATTTCTCCAAATATCCCCATAAAATGTCCCATACCCATTGTAGCTAAAATATTTTATTTAGTTGTAAAATATTCTGTGCTTAATTTGTATCCGGATATTTGAGTAGAAACAAAAATGAAAAACAAATGCAGTTGAGGGGCTTGAATTCACGTTGGAAGGAAATCTCATGCATGAAAGTCACACGCGCGCGAGTGAGCCATTCTCCCTTGCCCCACCCCTTTGCACGTTGGGACTTTCACCTTTTTTGCTTTATTTTTTCTTTATCTTTTTCTTTAAATAAGCTTTTAAATTGTAATTGTTGTTCATTTCATGAGTTTTTGTTGTATTTTACCTATATGTTATTTTTTTGTGCAACGGTTTTAAAAATACAACTTCTAAAATAGTAAATAATTTTATTTAAATCAAAATATAAATAAAGATTAATAAAATGACAGTGGACCCCATAAATATGTGGTTGGTGAGATATTTGATTATGAGGTTTGGGTCATTAGAGAAGTGGAATATTTGATTGATGATGTGGATTAATAGGCCAACAAATATTTGGAAGAAATATTCCAACCATTGTGGATGCTCTTAGCGGATCGAGTATGAAATATAATTCTCCAATACATCATTAAACATTATAGTTGAATGTATTTTAGCTGTTGTTATCATTCATTTTCATTTTTAAAGGTACTTTATGAAGTAACATGAACTTAATAAAACCTTTAAGATTTAGTTGACCATTTAATTGAACTTGAGTTAACCGATTTATTTGATTTGTCAAATTAATCATACGGTTTTATTGTTCTTCATATTGAGTGGGTTGCACTTTACTAGACACAACGGTTCCTACAACCACTTAATGTCGTTAGGCACGAAAATTTGATATTGTTGTGTAAGTCGTTTAATGAGTGTGTGATAATATTTAATT
This sequence comes from Rehmannia glutinosa, assembly GCA_016081115.2. Taxonomy (NCBI): domain Eukaryota; kingdom Viridiplantae; phylum Streptophyta; class Magnoliopsida; order Lamiales; family Orobanchaceae; genus Rehmannia; species Rehmannia glutinosa. The sequence continues at coordinate 15,522,394 of CM071925.1, forward strand.
ATATAATAATTCAAGTATAATTCAATTTGGTGGTGGTATGTATTAGGTCAAAATTGCTATTTTACTCTCGTGAGTTAACTAAATGGCAAATATGCCCTAAAAATCCAAGTATAATTCAATTTTGGTGGTTTGGTGGTGGTATGTATTATGTGAAAATTGCTATTTTACTCTCGTGAGTTAACTGAATGACAAATATACCCTAAGATCTGCACAGTGGCAGGACTTCGTATATTGTGAGGGCGGCCCTAGCCCCCACTCCCAACATTTTAACTTTTTTTATTTTTAACATAAAATTTTGGGATTCATTTCAGCCTATTCTTGCGTTTGGATTTGGTATTTATTAATTAGTTAGTGAGAAATTAATATAATGCTCAATGAAACCTTATCCAAGCCCTCATTAGTGTTAATACATTTTTTCTTTTTATTGCTAATAGGTTATTATATTATTTATTAGATATTGAGATTGAAATGATATTAAGTGGTATTACTCTTCAGTGAAGAGGCTCGGGTTCAAATCTCTGCAGTAACAGAGCCGAATTTTCTTTAAAAAAAGCGTAACTTTTGATTGGTGTAGACTATAGTTAATTTATTTCTGTTTTTGTGTGGATGAAGACACAAAAAAATCAAATGTATTCTCATAGATTGTTTGTTGGTATCACTACTACAAAATAAAGATTTAACAACAGGTTGTTACATCTATTATTAAAGTAACTGATGTTAATAAATGCCTGGTGGCATAATTGTAATATATAGAACGATTTCTACAGCGGTTGTGCATTAAACCGCTGTTAAATTAATTTTTTTTAATTTTCTACAGCGACTACTTTCCAAACTGCTGTAATATATTTTTTAATTTAATTTTATTAGTATTCTACATCGGGATCTTTCACAACCGAGGTAGAAATCTTTAATGTTTTAATTAACTTTTATCTCTTCCCTGTTCCATTCTCTCATCTACCCTAAACCCAATTCTCCTCTCTACAACTACTATCCCCACAACAACCCTCGTCTACTTTACCAAGGATTGATTAGTTCCGGGCTGTTCTAGAAAAGACATGGATCATTTGTTGTTAACAGGCGACGTCAAAATTTTCGAGTTTAAAGCGAGTCCTAGGTACGTAATCTTTTGAAGTCCCATGGTTATTTTGATTTGAAACCAAAAATCTAAACCATACCCTAGCTTAAACCCCCTTTCGAATCCAGATGTCCCAGACGGGACGTAACGACGATCAACAACTTAAACAAAAATAAACCAAACAGTCTAGGCAAATAATAACATAACCCCAAATGAAAACAGAGTCAAGTAGCAGCGGAAATAAAACTACGAATACTAGTACGGATTACAAATACATCCCAACAAAATCCAATTAAGCTTACATCCCAGAATTATCTAAATACTTAAAGTACGCATCACATCACAAACTTAAGTGTCAAAGGGTCCTACGCCCTTGTTTACATCTTAAAAGGAAAGACAAAATGAAATAGTCCAACAACAGCAATCAGAAGGGAACAAATCCAACAGGCGGAGCACGTGAAATCAGTCTGTGGCAGGTTTGGCATCTTCAATGAACTCCTCATCTAGCCATTAGAAAACAGGAGGGGGTGAAACAAAAATTCTCAGTGGATGGATGGGGTGATCGTGTGCAGGTGTGGCGATATATATAGTTAATGCAAGAAAACTGTTGTAAGAAAAATGCGTGAGTCATGATGCGTGGTTTCACACACAGTTCACAAGTATCGTGATATATACTTAAAATAAGATACTTATACAGTTTTGATGAAAGAGTTCATGATCATACAAGCACTATGTGATTCAGGCAAAACAGGTAGGATTGCGTATGGAAAGTAACGCCAACCCATGCAAGACAAGTAGTGGTTGCGTACGGATTTGTAGCGCCAACCAATGTAATACAAGTAGCAGTTGCGTACGGATTTGTAGTGCCAACCAAACGAGTCTGATTAACTCTAGAATCGTGTGGATCAGACAGCGATTCCAAGACCTGTCACCTTATCGCTCCATAGGCAAAGACAAATCCACAGTGGAACTAGCTAGGCCCGGATTGTCATAATCATGATTATAACTCAAGTACTACGACCCGCTTCCCTTTGACAAACTTCGTCCCTCAGTTGCGATATTAGGACGATGGGGCCGGAGAGTGGAATAGCTGCCGAGCTACCCGATTCTATTCCCGACGTATCTATTCCGACTGTGAGCTCGACACACCAAGTTGACTCAGGCAGTAAATAATACAAGTACAGGATGTCAATCAGGCAGTCGAGTATATTGATTCAGGACGATTCGGGGAAAGTTTTCGAAATCGCGTGGGGCATTTATTGGCATTGGTGGAGTAATTTGGATGAAGATAATTATAGAGAGGATAAGTAATCTTCGATGTCTTGGAGAATTAGGGGGGACATAAGTCTTTGTAGATTCGGAATCGCAAGGCGAGGAAGTCGCCCCGCGAACACGTATTAATCGGTCAAGACAATCCGATAAGACAAGAAATTTTAAGAAAATAAAATATTTTAAATAATATTATAAGTCAGAGGTTTCAGGGTTGTTCTTAAAAGAAAATAATTTGATTTAAGGTCCTTGTTAAAAGAAAAATTTACGGTTAACCCTGTTTTGTAAACTAATATTTGTTTTTGGATTAAAAATTGAATAAGTAAATGTTCTGACCTTGAAATAGTATAAGGTCAGTTCCTAAATGCTCTAAATTGTTCAGAGATTCAGGTTTTTAAATTTTTGGAGTCGAGGTTTTATAAAATTCTCACATTGGCCCTAAATTTGTTAAAATTGTTATTTCGGGCCCCAAGTTTAAAATAATCGGATCTCACAAACCGGAAGGGCTTTTAATGTGATTCCAATTGTAAACTCTCACTAAGGTCAGTGGAATATTGGGACAAAAGCAGTTTTTAAAAGAAATAAATATAGGTCCCTTAACTTTTGAAAATCCCATTTTAGTCCCATTTTTAAATAATTGCCTATAAGGCTTTTAGGGGTCCGATTACTATGCAATTTGAACCTTGGATTCAAAATATCATAAGGTTATAGTTAAAAGGGTATTTTCAGTTACATGGACTGTATAAGTCGTGAAAATTTCATTTTGGTCCTCAAGTTTAGTCTTTTACAATTTGGTCCCTCCTTTATAAAATTACTTTCCAAGCTCTAAACACTTGGATTTTTGGAATACCTTCAAAATATGTTATTTTCAGTCCCTTAAGAATTAAAATTTCAAATTTTTAAAAGTTGGGCTGGTACAGTTTACAAAATTTACAAAATAGCCCTTAAACTTCTAAAAATTTTCAATCTAGTCCTAGGGCTTTCAAGAGTTGGTTTTATTTAACTCAAAACTTTTAAAACTTTATTAAAATTTCCAAATATCATTTTTGAACCTGAGTACAGTGCCAAAATTTGAAAATTACAGATGGGTCCCTTATGTTTTATTTTCTTGCAATTAAGTCCACCAATTTGCCATTTTTGTATTTTAAGTCCAAAAGTTCAATTTTAATCAATTATGCTCGACTTGTCTAGGTTATAAGTCAAATAAAACATGCATATCAAGAATCATAAACATGCGTATGCATCTCATCCAATAATTCATCAAATATATCATTAAAATGTACATACATGCACCTAAATAAATAGCATTTTTGAGCAACACTTGAGAATTTTCATAACTTGATACTTAAAATCAACATGAAATACATAATATATATCTCAAGTTCTCAAGAAATAAATACTACATGCATTTTAAAGAAAAACACCTAGGAGTTGAAAGGATTTTTCCACCCACCTTAAAAATCGAATTGTTGTGAAATAAAAGGATAAATTTCACAACTTGAATAGGAAGTGACTTAGGTCAGCCCCTAAGTCAAGAATACCAAAACAAATAAGAGTTAGAAAAATAAGTTTAAAATTAAGAAGAAAAATAAAGAGGTGAAAAGGTTGGCAAAAACTGTACTTACCTTGTGTAGTAGGCAATGTGCTAAGTAGAAGCTTCCAAAAAATGGTGTTCTTGATCACCCTCAAGAAATCACTTAAGGTCAGCCCCTATTTCTCGAAAATGAGAATGGCATGTTAAAATTTGAAAAAAAAAATAGAAAGAAGGAGGAAAAAGGCATTAAAATCCAATTTCTTATCTTGTAGTCCAAATTCTTTCACAATTTCTCAAAATCTTGAGGTCCTCTTCAAGATGATATCAAGGCACACTTAATATCTTCAAGGGTCTTTTAAGTATGCCTTAAAACCAAAATTAAACTTAAGTCAAGAAGTGAAAATGATGAGCTAGGTAATATCAATAACAAAATTATTACCTTGTTAGTATAGGTTGGTTCGAATTTTTTGAAAAATAAGAAGGAAATTCTTGTATTTTTTTTGTTAAGTGTTGGAAGAAAAAGAAGAACAAGTTAGAGAGAAGTAGGAGAAGTTTAGAGAGAATGAGGAGGATTTGCTTGAGAGATGAAGTGTTGGTGAATTTTTGATGAATTATTTTTTTGTAGAAATGGCCTAATGGCCGATTTTTGGTGAGAGGGGGAGGAGAAAATTCAAGTCTTGAACTTGGTCTCTTACATGGAGACAAAGATTGGTCAAAGTATGGGTCAATTCGAAGAATGGAATATTGAGAAGAATAAGAAGAATATTGGAAGATAGTGGGAAATGTTGGGAGAAAATATATTAAAGAATTGAGGTATAAGATAATGTGTATAAGGTTTGTATTAATGGAATAATTATACACAAGATATATAACATAAGGTGTATGTGTACAAGAGTTGGGAGATATTTTTTCACCAAAATCATCATCATGGTCGTCCACTCCTATGACTAATGTGGTATCCATACATTTTTTTTGTCCCAAAATTGATGATAATAGATGCATAATATCAATCTCCAAAATAAATAGTGATTTCCTTGATCACTTATAAGTCTCATGATCACTTATTCTAAATCAAATCCTTAATTCAATAAGGTATAAGTCTCTAAAATAAATAGTCTCTTAAAATTGTAAGATGACCAATAAATGCACAAATAATAATAATAATGATCAATCAAGTGATCATTAATGTGAAATAAAATTAATAAATGATCATTAATCACAAGTAATAAATAAAATGAAATTAAATGCGAAAATATATATTATTAATATTTACCCGCGAAAGTGACACGGTAAATTAGTCAAAATAGTACATAGACGATAATTGCAATAAATACACGCTCAAAAAATTGAGGGCTTCACATCCTCCCCTCCTTAAAAGAATTTGGTCCCCAAATTCCCTTCAGAATAGCTCTGGATATTGATTCCTCATGTCTTCTTCCATTTCCCACGTTGCGTCTTCATCTCGGTTATGGTTCTGCCACACCACTTTAACCATCGGACTCTCTCTCTTCCACAACTGACGTATCTGTCGGTCAATGATCTGAATCGGCTTCTCAGTGTAGGATAAGTTCTCCATCAGAGGAGGAGTATCACGAGTGATGATATGCTCGAGATCCGGTCGATACTTCTTCAATCTCGAGACATAGAATACATCGTGAATTCCTGCATACTGCGTTGGTAATTCGAGTCGGTAGGCTAACTTCCCGATCCTCTACAAAATCTTGTAAGGTCCAACATATCTCGGACTCAACTTGCCTCCTTTCTTCGGATTGATCAATCATTTCCGAGGTGAGAGTCTGAGAAATACTTCATCTCCGATTTCAAACTAGAATTCTTTTCTCCTCTTGTCTGCGTAACTCTTCTAGCGGCTCTGAGCCGTGCAGATCCGTTCTTTGATCAGTTTGACCTTCTCCATGGCCTCCTAAACTAGGTCAAACTTTGGAATCGAGGGTGACTTTCGTTTTCCTTTTGAGGTCCATTGGTCATCAATTTCCCAGTGTAGTAGGGATCTACACTTTCGCCCATACAGTGCCTCGTAGGGTGCCATTCCAATCGTGGCCTGATAGTTATTATTATAGGCGAACTCGGCCAACGGTAAGTGTGAGTCCCAACTTCCTTGGAAATCCAATGTACAAGCTCGCAACATATCTTCCAGGGTTTGAATTGTTGGCTCAGACTGCCCATCAGTTTGTAGGTGTGCTGTTGTGCTGAAACTTAGCGAGGTACCCAACTCCTCGTGCAAGCACTTCCAAAATCTGGAGACAAACCTCAGGTCTCTGTCTGATACTATGTCGACTGGTACTCCATGCATTCTAATGATCTCTCGGATATAAATCTGCATAAGTTTTTGCACGTTGTCAATCTTCTTGATGGCTAAGAAGTGTGCAGATTTCATGAGTTGGTCTACAACTACCCATATAGCATCATGGCCTCCTCTGGTCCTTGTTAGGCCCATCACGAAGTCCATGTTATGTGTTCCTATTTCCACTTGGGAATCCTCAATGGCTGCAGTAAACCAGATGGTCGTTTGTGTTCTGCTTTTACTCGTTGACAAGTTAAACATCTCGCAACGAACCATGCTACCTGGTTCTTCATGTTTACCCACCAATAATTTCGTTTCAATTCCTTATACATCTTGTTTCCTCCAGGATGTAAAGTGTACTTCGAGCGATGTGCCTCTGCCAGAATTCTATTTCTCATCTACTCGTCATTCGGTACACACTCGATTTTGGAATCTAATAATCCTGTCTTCAGGTACCAAAAATTTTGGTCTCTCTCATGTAAGTATCTTCTCTTTCAGTTTATAAAGGTGTACATCTGTCTCCTGTGCTATCTTGATCTTGTCCATCAGATCGGGTTTAACCAAAATGTTAGCACATGTAATCTGAGCATTGGTTCTCGTCGGGTTCCAATTGCTCAGTTCTTCTAATGATTTCCACTCTCAAATCATTAGTCTGGCTAAACTTGCCTTTCTGATCAAGGCGTCGGCTATTACGTTATCCTTCCAGGGATGGTATTGAATATCAAAGAGATAGTCCTCAATTAACTCCATCCATCTCCGTTGCCTCAGATTGAGATCTTTCTGAGAGAAGAGATATTTCAGGCTCTTGTGATTTGTGAAAAGCGTGAACGTTGCTCCGCAGAGATAGTGCCTCCACTTCTTTAACGCGAATACTATCGTTGCCAATTCCAAGTCATGCGTCGGGTAATTGACCTCATATGGTTTGAGTTTCGTGATGCATAAGCAATGACATTTCCTTCCTGCATGAGTACTACTCCTAGTCCCTCTTTTGATACATCACTGTAAACGACAAAGCTTTTTGTTCTCTTTGGAAGGGCTAAGACTGGAGTTGTAGTAGGTTGTTTCTTCAGTTCTTGGAAACTAGCCTCGCACTTGTCGCTCTACTCGAACTTGACTTGCTTCTGGGTCAGTCGAGTGAGTGGTCCGGCTATCTTAGAGAAATCCTTGATAAATCTTCGATAATATCTAGCCAATCCTAAAAAACTCCTGATCTCTATTATTGACTCGGGTTGTTTCCATTCAACCACTGTTTGTACCTTCGATGGATCTACTGCGATCCCATTGTCGGATACTATATGTCCCAAGAACGCTTCTTCACTAAGCCAAAATTCACACTTGCTGACTTGGCATACAGCTTATGCTCTTGTAGTGTCTAGAAAACAATTTTCAAATGACGATCGTGCTCTTCTCTAGACTTAGAGTACACTAGTATGTCATCAATGAATATCTCTATGAACTAATCCAAATAGGGTCGAAAGACTCGATGCATCAGATCCATAAACACTGCAGGCACATTCGTCAGACCGAAAGGCATTACTACAAACTCGTAGTGTCCATACCTGGTCTGGAATGCGGTTTTAGAAATATATTCTTCACAGATCTTCAATTGGTAATATCCTTGTTGTAAATAAAACTTCGAGTACATTGTCGCTCCTTGAAGCTGATCGAACAGTTCGTCTATCCTTGGGAGGGGATATTTATTCTTGATGGTCACGCTATTAAGACCGTGATAATCTATACACAGTCTTAATGTGCCATCCTTTATCTTGACGAACAGTACCGGTGCTCTCCATGGAGACGTACTCGGTCGGATAAATCCCATATCCATCAACTTCTAAAATTGAGTCTTCAACTCTTGCAACTCAATAGGAGACATTTTATACAACGTTCTAGCAATCAGGGCGGTTCCCAGTAATACCTCGATGGTGAACTTGACTTCCCTATCTGGAGGGACAGTGGTGAGTTCTTGTGGAAATACATCTGTGTATTCCGATACTATGGGCACTTGGTGAATTTGTGTCTCTACCTTGGGTTTATTAATTACAAACGCCAAGTACCCTTGCGCCCCTCTAGCAATCGCCTTCCTCGCTTTCATTGCTGAAACGATTGGGGCAATCTTAGCTCATGCCCTTCCCGAAATTTCCACTTGGGGCTTTCTAGGTTCGCATAGTTTGATGGACTTGCCATGGCAGTCCATCTGTGCATGGTGTGTAGATAACCAGTTCATTCCCTTTATCACGTCGTATTCGAATATAAGTAATAAGATCAGATCAGCAGGGAAATTTATCTCATCAATCTTAACTTCACATGCATTATAGATAATATATATTATTTGGCTTGCGCCCATACGAGTTGATACTTCTAGACATATAGGCATATGTTTCATGCATGCATGCAGCTTGTGTACGAAGTGTGGTGCGACAAATGAATGTGATTATCTAGGGTCAAATAGTACTTTAGCATAGTGGTCAGATACTAGAAGCGTACATTCCGCCACGTTTGTTGCCTCCGGAGCCTCATGCCCGGCTATTGCAAACGCTCGAGCAGGCATCCTCGCTCGGTTACCCTGACCATTATGTAGCCTCTGTGGCTGCATCTGCTTGTTTTTATCCTCATATTTTGGGCAATCCTTCAAATGATGTTGATTACTGCCACAACGCAAGCACTTTTCTTGTTTGCGCCAACAGTCATTGGCAGTATGTCCCGGTTTCTGGCAGTGTGTGCACGTCTGTCCCAGCCTTCCTTGAACTGGTCCTTTCCCTTTATCCGTTTTGGCAACTGGTCCCTTTTGAAACTTGGCAGGCTGCTTAGATGGTTGTCCCACAGTTGCCCTTTTTAGACTATTTGATGGCCTGTTTTGTTAGATCTGCCCAATGCGGTTCAGTCCCTACTCAATGCGGAGAGTTGCCTTTACCGCGGCTGAGTATGTGGCCAATTCAACAGTCAGAAGTTGTTTCTAAAGTTCCAGTTTCAGTCCCCTCGTGAACTTATACAACTTATCCTCCTCAATACTGATTGTCCCTAGAGCGTACTTAGACAATCAATGGAATTCTGACTCGTACTGAGCCACCGACATACTTCCCTATCTCAATCTGTGGAATTCATCCCGACGTACTTCCTTTACTACTTGTGGAATGTATTGTTCATTAAACTCAGCCAAGAAGTTCTCCCAAGTTTTGGCTACCCTGTCCTGGACCCATTTCCTTTCAACAGATCTCCACCAGTCCCTAGCTGCAGCTTCCAATCGAAACACGGCAAGTGTCACTTTCTGATCGTCAGAGTATTGAAGAGCATTGAATATGTTCTCCAATTTCTCAATCCAGTCCTCTGCTTTCAAATCACCTGGCTCTCCTAAGGAAGTCGGCGGATCAAACCACAGAAAGCGTTCTAAGACTCTATCGTTCACCTCTCGGGCGGGTTCAAGTGCACGCTGATTGGGCTCTGCTTGTTGCCTCATGAAAACCAAGATCTGTTGCAGAGCCTGTGCAGTTAAATTCTCTCCTACAGCTGGTGGAGGAGGTGGTGGCAATTCTGGTGAAAGAACCCATCCCAGGTACATCGGCGTCATCACGGGGAATCTGGTGGGGTCTTCCACGTCCCCTATGTTCTGCCATTTTGGTCAAAACACAACTAAGATTGGTTAGATGAATATATTTGAAGGATAGAGAAAAATAAACAAAGCTAGACAAGGAGTCAACTAAGTCAAGACGAGTATTACTATGGAATCTCCAAGTATAAAATTATTAACTCAGTCTAATCATCTATAACACATTTTTATGCCATTTTGAAATCGATTTCAACTTAATTGGTCAAGTGGCAGTACTACCTATCACAGACCGAGGGTCCTATCCTAGGTCAGCTCGGTGTAAGTTTCCATCTTACTAGCCGAGCTCTGATACCACTCTAACCTGTCACGCCCCAGACGGGACGCAACGACAATCAACAACTTAAACAGGAATAAACCAAACAGTCTAGGCAATTAATAACATAACTCCAAATGAAAACAGAGTCAAGTAGCAACGGAAATAAAACTACGAGTACTAGTATGGATTACAAATACATCCCAACAAAATCCAGTTAAGCTTACAACCCAGAATTATCCAAATACTTAAAGTCCAACAAAGGAAACAAAGTATGCATCACATCACAAACTTAAGTGTCAAAGGGTCCTACGACCTTGGTTACATCTTAAAAGGAAAGACAAAATGAAATAGTCCAACAACAACAATCAAAAGGGAACAAATCCAACAGGCGGAGCACGTGAAATCAGTCTGTGGCAGGTTTGGCATCTTCAATGAACTCCTCATCTAGCCATTAGAAAACAGGAGGGGATGAAACAAAAATTCTCAGTGGATGGGGTGATCATGTGCAAGTGTGGCGATATATATAGTTAATGCAAGAAAACTGTTGTATGAAAAATGCGTGAGTCATGATGCGTGGTTTCACACACAGTTCACAAGTATCGTGATATATACTTAAAATAACATACTTATACAGTTTTGATGAAAGAGTTCATGATCATACAATCACTGTGTGATTCAGGCAAAACAGGTAGGATTGCGTACGGAAAGTAACGCCAACCAATGCAAGACACGTAGTGGTTGCATACGAATTGTAGCGCCAACCAATACAATACAAGTAGTGGTTGTGTACGGATTTGTAGTGCCAACTAAACGGGCCCGATTAACTCTAGAATCATGTGGATCAGACAGCGATTCCTTAGTTCTTCCTCAAAACTCCCCGAGCAAGATGGTCCAAGACCTGTCACCTTATCGCTTCATAGGCATTAGGTAAAGACAAATCCACAGTGCAGCTAGTTAGGCCCGGATTGTCATAATCATGATTATACCTCAAGTACTACGACCTGCTTCCCTTGGACAAACTCCGTCCCTCAGTTGCGGGATTAGGACGATGGGCCCAGAGAGTGGAATAGCAGTCGAGCTCCTCGATTCCATCCCCGACGTATCCATTCCGACCGTGAGCTCGACACACCAAGTTGACTCAGGCAGTAAATAATACAAGTACAGGATGTTAACCAGGCAGTCGAGTATATTGATTCAGGAAAGCAGTTCATGTAAGTTTTCAAAATCGCGTGGGGCATTTATTGGTGTTGGTGGAGTAATTTGGATGAAGTTAATTATCGAGAGGATAAGTAATCTTCGATGTATTGGAGAATTAGGTTGGACATAAGTCCCGTTATAGATTCAGAATCGCAAAGCGAGGAAGTCGCCCCGCGAACGTGTATTAATCGGTCAAGATGATCCGATAAGTCAAAGGATTTTACGAAAATAAAATATTTTAAATAATTATTAAAAGTCAGAGGTTTCAGTGCTATTCTTAAAAGAAAATAATTTGAGTTAAGGTCCTTGTTAAAAGAAAAATTTACAATTAGCCCTATTTTGTAAAAACTAATATTTTTTGGGGGTTAAAAATGGAATAAGTAAATGTCCCGACCTTGAACAATTATAAGGTCAGTTCCTAAATACTCTAAATTGTTCAGAGATTCAGGTTTTTAAATTTTTAGATCGATTTTTTATAAAATTCTCACATTGGCCCTAAATTTGTTAAAATTGTCATTTCGGGCCCCAAGTTTAAAATAATAGGATCTCACAAACCGGAAGGTATTTTAATGTGATTCCACTTGTAAAATGTCACTAAGGGCAGTGGGATATTGAGACAAAAGCAGTTTTTAAAATAAATAAGTATAGGTCCCTTAACTTTTGAAAATCCCATTTTAGTCCCATTTTTAAATAATTGTCTATAAGGCTTTTAGGGGTCCGATTACTATGAATTGAACGTTGGGTTCAAAATATCATAAGGTTATAGTTAAAAGTGTATTTCCAGGTACATGGAATGTATAAGTCCTGAAAATTTTATTTTGGTCCTCAAGTTTAGTCTTTTACAATTTGTTCCCTCAATTTTATAAAATTACTTTCCAAGCTCTAAACACTTGGATTTTTGGAATACCTTTAAAATATGTTATTTTCAGTCCCTTAAGAACTAAAATTTCAAATTTTTAACAGTGGGGCTGGTACAGTTTCAAAATTTACAAATTAGCCCTTAAACTTCTAAAAAATTTCAATCTAGTCCTTAGGCTTTCAAGAGTTGGTTTTATTTATCTCAAAACTTTTAAAATTTTATTAAAATGTCCAAATATCATTTTTGAACCTGAGTACAGTCCCAAAATTCGAGAATTGCAGAGGGGTCCCTTAAGTTTTATCTTCTTGCAATTAAGTCCACCAATTTGCCATTTTTGCATTTTAAGTCCAAAAATTCAATTTTAATCAGTTATGCTCGACTTGTCCAGGTTATAAGTCAAATAAAACATGAATATCAAGAATCATAAACATGCATATACATCTCATCCAATAATTCATCAAATACATCATTAAAATGTACATGCATGCACCTAAATTGCAATAAATAGCATTTTTGAGCAACACTTGAGAATTTTCATAACTTGATACTTAAAATCAACATGCAATACATAATATATATCTCAAGTTCTCACAAATAAATACTACATGCATTTTAAAGAAAAACACCTAGGAGTTGAAATGATTTTTCCACCCATCTTAAAAATCGAATTGTTGTGAAATAAAAGGATAAATTTCACAACTTGAATAGGAAGTGACTTAGGACAGCCCCTAAGTTAAGAATACCTAAGTCAAGAATACCAAAAAAAATAGGGATAAATACCTTTAACCCCCAAACTATTCGAACTTTTACACTTTGCCATACGAACTTTAAAACGTTACACTTAACCCCCTCAACTTCGCGAAATTTTACACTTTGCCTAAAATTCTGAATTTACCCCTGGTTTCATGATAGTTGGTTTTCAGTTTACCCTCTAAACTTTGAAGTTGTTGCACTTTACCACCTAGTCTATGAATTTCATTGCAATTTCCATTTTTACTCCTCATGGTCTTGCGATCCTCGAAAATAGTATCAGAGCCCAGGTTTATTAAGAACTTTTAGTTATATTTATTATATTTATGTAATTAACAATTGGTGAGGAGAATCTCTTCAAGAATATGGATCCGGACCGATGTCCGGATGTACCCCTTACAGGACATATCGTCAAATATTAACGATGTATGCACAAGAACACCTTGACCAGGTTTCATATTGGGAATACCAACGTGAAGAAAAAGAACATGTAGGAGCCGACGGGAAAACCTTAAGGCAATGCAAAATGCGAGTAGAATTATAGGCAGTTCTGGATGCTTAACCAGACCCTATATGTTCATTTTATGAACCTTCAAGAAACGGTTCATGAAAATTCTCATCAGAACAATGATTCCTGATGGAGTACCTGAGTGGAACGAGATACTTCCAGACAAATCTAAGTTCTCCGAAGATCTTAGAGAAGTCCGTAAGACAGCGATGCACTATGGCAACCGCCATATTCATCTACCAACACAAGTTCATCGATCCAACTGGATGGAGACGATGGTAAAATATCGAAGGAAACTCTTGATCTCCTTCATGATATTCGTAAACGAGTCAAGAACCTGGATGACAGCCGACTTCTTCCTAGGAGGAAAGAGCGTATAGATTTTTTGACAAGACCACTATTTACACCAAAAAGGGAAACCAACCAAATTTATATGAAAAATGACAGATGGAGAAGCTCATTGCTTTAATCAAAGGAAAATCCATCAAAAATTAAAAAAAGATGGATATGGAAAAGATGAATCTTAAAGATCTACATGACCTTGCGTAATCCTTCGCATGATTAGGAATTGTAGATTTAAAGATGAACAGGGAGATGGAACATTGGTTACCTATGATCCAGCAGGGAAGACCAATTCCACCAACACCACCAGATTAATCCTAACATCGAAGAAAGTACGGGTTCGGATCATGGAGCTCTGGGACGAGAGGATGCCACGCCGGGATTTCACGACCGGGAGTGATCCACTTTCACCGAGACAGGAGGTCGAAACCCTCTTGGGAAACAGGCATAACCTACCTGGAAGGCCGAATGTTTATCGACGCCTTATGGAAGATCGCACCTCGACCCAATACATCCATATGGGTTGATGTTAAATCCGACATCGATTTTAAAAATAGAGAAGTTCTCATTGATGAATGGGCTTGACTATGAGAATTTCAAAGAGAACCCTCGATCTTACAAAGGATTCATTCATTTTACTCCTTGAAATGAGTCTTGAAGGATCGGTGAAGATTGCCTGGGATATGATTGATGCTAGTACAAAAGGTTCGGTCACATCGGAGAATCACTTAAAGGAATTGTCGATGGTATGGCAAAACTATTCAAAATCCAGTTCATCAAGACAAAGTTATTTCGAGGAGTAGAGGATGAAAAAACAAAGAGATATAAACAAGCCCTCTATAGCTCTCGAAGGTTATATGATATTTGTCATATTGACGAATATATCAAGTTGTTCACCGAATCTGGGTGGAAATCCAAGATTGAAGAAAAAGAAGTCGCACAACTATTCTTTGCCAAGATTCCGAGTCCCCTGAGAGAAATGCTTATCGGGGAATACAAGGATGGAGCGGAAGTAGAAAGCGTGGGCTTAAAAATATCTTTCCTAAAGGCTAAGTTATCGAATGGTGTTACCAAGCGCTCTCAGACAGAATTACAAGAGATTAAGAGGAATTAACAAAGCGGTTCCTCTATGTTGCGTGGATAATGACATCCCAACAATTGTGGGAGGTCAACCGCGCGCAGTGCGAAGAAGAAGGAGCGAAGCCATCCATACCATCGAGGAAGCAACAAAGAAAAGAAGTAGGTCTTCATGGAGACCTAGAAGGTTTCGTCAAAACAAAAGCCCGGTTATAAATCGGGGCAAGGACAAAGACCAAACAAGAGTAGAGCCTCATCATCGAGGTTCTAATCAAGAAAGTAGCAGTAAATCCGGGAAGAAGAACTTTCGGGCGTGCTCACACCGAGCTAATGAAAGTTTCAAAGATCAGTAATTCTTTGACATGCGAGAGCCGAGGACATATCTCAATAGATCGTCCAACAACTTAAACGAGGAGTCGATAGTTGAAGCTACACGAGAAATTGAGGAAGTTGTCTACTATCAAGATCTTATACAGTGTATCAATTTGAGGATATACCCTCGAGATGAAAGCATCTATAAAGAAGAGATCTATTCTGACGATGGAAGTGACACCGGCTCGAGAATCGGAGTAAAGAAGAAATTCTTTGACGATCGGGGAGGATATGTCAGGATTCCTCTCTCACACTACGGTTTCTCATAAGACTCTTATGAGAATTATGAAGGAAGATCTAAAGCTCCAGACATACAATGGTTTTACTATCGGAGCTATGGAGAAGGCGTTGGATAAGATTGGGTTTCGTAACAGAAAACACCAAATTATTCAGGGTAACAACCGGAGAATTTGTCATTCGATGGAATTTACCAGTAAACGATCGAGATGCATTTGGTCCCTATTAGAGAAATACGGAGATCAAAAACAGAGTTAAAAGAGAAGTTGCAAATACACTCTCATGGATTCACATCGGAGCCATAAGAGTCATTATTGAGGCAACATTCAAGGAATGAATAGATTCGCCACTCAATCTTGCTATTTTTGACAAGCGAATCTCACATCTCAAGGATTCATGCCTTGGAGCGGTTACAGGAAATTTGTATGCAGGAAAACTAGCATTCAATGTCTATCCAAGAATTGCATACAATTTGGGAGATCGAGATTTTAATAGAGTCCTAACCCTTCATCAAGAGTTCAAAAGAGTCGATTTGATGAAAGAAGAAAATAGGCCTTACTCGATCACATACAAGTTTCCTATGCTCTCTCGAACACCCATCATTCCGAAGTATTCTTGAGAAAGGAATTTATTGAAGTCCCAAGAATCTTTGAGGACTTTGCCACGGTGGTTCTTCCAGAAATCATTGAATCTCCAACTATAAAGGAGATTGATATGATAATTCAAGATCAATCAGTCTTCAACAAAAGTCGAAGTCTCAGAGTTGAGCCCAGAAGGATGTCTTTCCAAGAGGACAAAATGGTGAGTAGCAGCCGTTGGGAAGAAAGGAGACCAAGTACAGTTCAGCGCATCCCCGATATTTTCAAAACAGCAGGAGAGCTGAAATGTCCAGAAGGATGGCGAGAAGTTGAAGTAATATTCTACATCACTCAAAAGGATAATATTTTTCCTTGTGATGTTCTATATTATCTCCAACAACCAATAGTTGGAAGGTATCAAGGAAGCCTAAAGATAGGTGAAATTGAGCCATCGTCACCGAGGAGTAGCGGGGAAAAATCCCTTAACAATTAATACCGGGAATTGAATTTCTTGAGGATCATAAACCTTGGGAAAGATTACAAGACGGAATGGAGTTCACAGTGGCTAATAAAAGATACAGAATCAAATGACCACTAGTCCATTCTCCATCTATATTTCTATTGGAATGTTATATGTTGACTACAAAGCCGAGTATTTCGCCGCCTATATTGATTCAAAGTCTTAGGAATATGTCTTTGCTAAGTGGATGTTTTTCCTAAAGAAATTGGAGAATATTTACAGCTATTGCGAGGAAGAGATTTCTCTAAAAGGATTCTTATCCTTAATAAGGGAATTAAACAAGCGAGTAAATCATGATCGGAGGCGCAGCGGTACCCATGGTACAAAGTGAAGACGCCACCAATCTATTTCCATGATACAGGTGCAGATGTTTTGCTAGGAAATAATTTCCTACAAACATTCAAGCGATTTACACAGGAAAATGAGACAAGAAGACTTATTTTCACAACATTATGTGATCATAAGATTATTGTCTAGAGACTGCGGAAAGCCTTTTACAGAAAAATGCCTATTAATTTTCACAGCAAGCGTGGTGATGAAGCCAAACTTCGTAATCCAAAAATGGCAAATCGAAGAAAATTTGGTGAAGTGTTATTATCCTATAGACAATTCAGAAGCCGAAAGGATAAGAATATATGGGATAATAACTTGTATTCATTCAGAGTACAAGGAGAAGAACGAGCTTAAAGCTTCCTTAAAGGTTAAACCTGGAAAGGAGTACGAGTTTGTGAGATTCAAACCAATCCTTATGAATCAGGAAGATCGTGAGGATATGCAGAAGATACTTAAGGAACATCTTGACCTTAAGTTAATTTTACCAGGAGTTTCTCCATACAATGATCAGGATTTCTAGTCGAAATCATGGAGAAATCAAAAGAGGAAAGCAAGACTTGTTATTAATTACAAAGGATTAATAACATTTTGGAGTTCGACGGATACTATATCCCAAGCCGAGAACATCTAGTCAACTGCATCAAAGGTGCCAAGATATTCTCAAAGTTCGATTGCAAGTCTGGATTCTACCAGATTAAGATGGATGAAGAAAGTATGAAGTTTGACTTTTCTACACCACGGGGACACTATATTTGGAACGTGATGCCTATGGGATTGGCTAACGCACCCCAAATATATCAAAGAAAGATGGATAATCTTTTCAAGGATTATTTTAGCTTCATGTTCGTATACATTGATGATATTCTTATAGCTTCAAAGAACATGAAGGAGCATCTCAAACATTTGGAAATATTTTCAGATGTTTGTCACAAAGAAGGATTAGTGCTTTCGGAAAAGAAGGCGGTAATTGCAACAAGACAGATTGAATTCCTCGGAATTGAGATCGATGAATCTGGAATCATTCTACAAAGACATATTGTGGAACGATACGAGGATTTCGGATACACCGAAAGATAAGAAGCGACTACTGAGTTTTTCGGGAGTTGTTAATTTTCTTTGGAATGTTCATTAACAATCTAAAGATACTACGAGGAAGGTGTTTAGCCCATTACTAAAAAAAGATGCGAGATTCAAATGGGAGGATGAACATCAAGAAGGAATTAAGCAACTTAATGAAGTTTGTAAAAAGCTTCCAAAGCTTGCGATTCCCCAAGACGAGGATGAACTGGTTCTTTACACAAATGCCGTGATGATTGGTGGGCGAGTTCTTACTAAGGTCACACCAAATGAGGAAGTGCCATGCAGATATTGCGGTTTATTCACACCCGGTGAAGCAACCGGATGGCATATCAATGAGAAAGAATTCTTTCATAAAATGAAAGGCTTTTAAAAAATGGCCTCTAGTTTCTTGGCTAAAAGTTTACTTTAAAAATTGATAATTCAAGTGTCAAGGCTTTTTACGAAAAATAAAATTGAATCAAAATCGAGAAAAGGCTCGATTACTTAAATGGCAAGCTAAATGTCAATATTATGATTATGATATTGTCATTATAAAATCTCATGAAAATATTCTTGCGATTTTTTGACATGAGATGGAAGGACGCGTTTTGCGAGGTCCTTAATCGAGTAAGACATCTCGGGAAAACCTGGAGAGTCTAGAACGAGATTTTGGGACATTATGTCTCAATGCGAAGTTGCGGGATGACTTCAACAGTGACTGCAACTGTTTCTAGTCAAATACGAGCATGCCGGTTCGCTCAAGGACAATTGTTCTTAGACCGCAAGGCCTCTCTCTCTGTAGCCGCATCTCCTATGATGCAAAAAGGGGCGAATAGAGAACGGGGCTCTCTAACCTGGAGGTTATGGATTCAAGTACCATAATCACAAGTGTTGCAGGTGATGCATCCCCTGAGGATGTACAAACTGTAACGAATGTTGAAACTCGGTGTCACAACCCGAGTCTTCAAGTCATCCCGGCCTCAGGGTAAAAAGAGAGAGTTGGATCTTAGGCCACGCATGTGCAAATCTAAGATCCAAACCGACGAGATTAAGATTTCTCCAATGCGGTATATCAAAGACAATGGGAGAAATTGGTTACAAAAAGAGGTATCAACCCAGAACAAAACAATAGTTGATATCTCAGACAAGTATCCGAGAGTTTGGATGAAACCAGGAAGTCATCCAAATGAAGTTCAAGAATGGTATACTTTTGGAGCTTTAGCTTCAATTTATACTGTATCACCTGGATTCCCAGAAATTTCAAAATTGCCAAAATGGATTGGGGAAGCAGTTTACGAGACTTGGGCCAATAATCCACATTTGGCCGGAGGAGAGATTTTGGCGTATTTTATCGTCCGGCTCGAACCAACGAAGAAAGGCTCTAATGAAGCTTTTCATTTCATCAAGCTAAGAAGATCGGACGGAAATGCCTTAAAATATATCAAGCGGCTTCAGGAAGCCTTCGGGAAGGGACCAGTGTTAGTAGGAGCAATTTCTGAAGACGAAGCTTCTACACGACGAGCATGGGGTCTTTGGGTTTGTCTAACAGAAATGGACAAAGTCAAATATCCATTTAAGTTTTTCCAGAATTCAGCAAATGGATCTTTCCCCTCTTGAATTCAATGACCGGATCAACAACGAGGATTCGCAGAAGATCTTTTCGAGACGAAGAGAAGAATTCTCTGGGAGAACAAGATTCGGCGAGCAAAGAAACTTACCGAAAATTCTATAACATGGCGCTTGTTGGCCGTTGGATCGACTGGATCTGTCAAGAATGCCCCGAATAGAAGGAACCCGAGTTTGGGAAAGGATTCCGACCCAAACCCGACCGACAAGATCGGTTTGGAAAGGACAAGGGCCCACTCACAAGACGTGTTATCTCGAGGACCACGCAAACTAATTTTTAAAAGATTCCCGACAAACATCACATGGAAATTTGAGTCGCGGAAGAAAAAGAAAACATTTGGCGCAGGCAATAATGGGGGATATGACATAAACAGTGACGTCATAGATATCAGCAAGATTTGAAGTCCTCCTTTGAAGTCCGGACTTACCTCTATAAAATGCAGGATTTGAAGGAAGTTGAGGACATCGAACATTTTCCTTAGTTTTCTTATAATAAAGTCTGAGAGAAAATTTGTAATATTTTGAGTGCTTTAGTTTTAAGTTTTATGTGTTTGCGAGTGCAAGCCTCCTCTATGAGAGGCTAAACCGGTATTCTCCTCCCAAAAGGAGATTACTAATGTAATAAATATTTCTATAAGTTCTTAATAAAAAGAGGCTTTCTGCTTCAACATGTGTTCATAATGTTCTATTAATTCATCCCGTTTAAGAATTACTTATACGCCTGGAGAAGGAAATGAACCAAGGTTGTGTTGAACAGTTGCTGAAGGAGTCGGATAACTTGCAGATCATCTTCCCTGAGGGTGAGGTTGAACAGTGAGGAGCTGTTTGTCAAACGATCTGGGGGCAATAATTTTCCGACTGGTGGTGTTGCGAACCATATAACCCGATGTTGTTTCGGTCAAAGAAGGTATGAATTTTAAGGGATTTATTAATTTTACGGAAGCATGTTATGCCTGATATGGTCGTAATGGACTATGTTCATTTTCAGTCTAGAGACCTAATTTGTATACGGATTTATACTTGAAATGAGAATTTTGATTGAAGTATGTCCTATTGAGTTTATAGGCTGGAAACCTGACATGATCCATTTAAAACCTCTGAATAGAGACTGGATCTAAGTAGGTGTAACAATGTCATGAACAAAACATGTGACAGAAAATAAGATTTATTGTTTCTCGAAAAATCCGAAAAACAAATTGATTTTGGAGTAAAATTTTCATGTTTAATGATTAATGCAATAAATTTATTATTATGTAGTAGATTGCCACAAAATAGAGTTTAAAGGGATAACTTGAACTATTATTTTAAAAGGATAAAACCTAGGGGCAAAATTGTCCATATAGGGTAAAGTGTAACGATTTTCATAGTTCAGGGGGCAAAGTATTACGAATTAAAGTTTGGAGGGTAAAGTGTAAAAATCAGTATAGTTCGGATGGGTAAGTGTATTTATATCAAAAAAATAAGAGTTAGAAAAATGAGGTTAATATTAAGAAGAAAAAGAAAGAGGTGAAAAGGTTGGTAAAAACTACGCTTACCTTGTGTAGTAGGCAATGTGCTAAGTAGAAGCTTCCAAAAAGTGGTGTTCTTGATCACCCTCAAGGAATCACTTAAGGTCAACCCCTATTTCTCAAAAATGAGCATGGGGTGTTAAAATTTGAAAAAAATAGAAAGAAGGAGGAATAAAGTATTAAAATCCAATTTCTTACCTTGTAGTCCAAATTCCTTCACAATTTCTCAAAATCTTGATGTCCTCTTCAAAATGATATCAAGGCTCTTAATATCTTCAAGGGTCTTCTAAGTATATCTCAAAACCAAAATTAAACTTAAGTCAAAAAGTGAAATGATGAGCTAGGTGATATCAAGATAAACTGAAGAACAAAATTCTTACCTTGTTAGTATAGGTTGGTTCGAATTTTTTGAAAAATAAGAAGAAAATTCTTGTATTTTTTTTGTCAAGTGTTGGAAGAAAAAAAGAAGTTAGAGAGAAGTAGGACAAGTTTAGAGAGAAAGAGGAGGGTTTGCTTGAGAGATGTGGTGTTGGTGAATTTTTGATGAATTTTTTTTTTTTTTTTTTTGTAGAAATGGCCTAATGGCCGATTTCTGGTGAGAGAGCGGGAGAGAAAATTCAAGTCTTGAACTTGGTCTCTTGCATGGAGACAAAGATTGAGTCAAAGTATGGGTCAAATTGGAAGAATGGAATATTGAGAAGAATAAGAAGAATGTTGGAATATACTAAGATAGTGGGGAATGTTAGGAGAAATTATATTAAAGAATTGAAGCATAAGATAATGTGTATAAGGTTTGTATTATTGGAATAATTATATACAAGATGTATAACATAAGGTGTATGTGTACAAGAGTTGGGAGATATTTCTACACCAAAATCATCATCATGGCCGTCCACTCCTATGATTAATGTAGTATCCATACATTTTTTGTCCCAAAATTGATGATAATATGAATAATATCAATCTCCAAAATAAATAGTGATTTTCTTGATCACTTATAAGTCTCATGATCACTTATTCTAAATCAAATCCTTAATTCTATAAGGTATAAGTCTCTAAAATAAATAGTCTCTTAAAATTCTAAGGTGACTAATAATGCACAAATAATAATAATGATCAATCAAGTGATCATTAATGTGAAATAAAATTAATAAATGATCATTAATCAAAAGTAATAAATAAAATAAAATTAAATGCGAAAATATATATTATTAATATTTACCCGCCAAAGTAACGCGGCAAATTAGTCAAAATAGTACATAGACGATAATTACAATAAATACACGCTCGAAAAATCGAGGTCTTCACATAACTTAATAAAAACTATATTAAATATAAAAAAGTAGTTATTTTAGTAGTTAGTTTTTTAATACAAAATATTATTTTACAATAGAATACGTAATTTTTTGATTTATTATAGAGGTGTGCGTGGTACGGTACGGTTCGGATATTCACAAATATCCAGAACTATATACCGAAATTTGGATATTTGAAAAGTTGATATCTGGAACCATATCGTAGTCCGTAGATAAAAAAAAAATATCAGTACCGTACCGTCCTAAATTTTGGGATGGTTCGGTACAGATATTCGGTTCTAATGGATCGATTTGGTCTAGAAATGAGAATTGAAAAATCGAAGATTATTCATACTTTAAAATGAAAAAAAGATAATCCACATTAAACTATTAAATTAAATCTGAATTAGCTATCAATTAATAAAAAAAATGGGCCTATAATTATTAATCAATAAATATTTTATTCTATTATTAATTATCAATTTTTTTAAATAAGTACAATCATTATAGTATTATAATTAAAGTTTTATAATATACTAAATTTTGTGGGCCTAAAACTATTAATATTAATTAATATTTTTTTATTTAATTATCATTTTTACATGGCCCTAAAATTAGTAATCTATAATACTTTTACCTATTTTAATTGTTTGCTTTTTCTGGAAGGATTTGTTTGCTTTTTTAAATAGTTATGATCATTACATAAATGATTAAATTCATTAAATATATACTTAATTCAACATGAAGATAAAAATATATATATGTATAATGTAAAATATTTAAAAAAAACTCTTTAAAAATGGTTCTAATTTCTGTTCCTCGGTACGGATATCTAAAAAGATCCAAAAATGTACCATAAAGTTTTTTGGAATGGTTTGGTTCGGAAAAAGGCAAAAAGCCAACATATATTTTCAGTTCGGGACTTATTCGGTTCGGGTTCGCAGATCTCCAAGTCCCATGCCCAGCCCTAATTTATTATGAAGAAAAAATGTATGAATATATTAGTTTACAGATAATAATCTACAATATAGTTATTTAATAGGAACTGTATTATTTTTAATAAATAGCAAATAAGTTTTGCAAAAAAATATAAGTATTTGATGACATAGTTAAATTAAAATAATAGTAGGGACAATTAGGTCATTTAATAAAGGAATATGAGAATTAAATGATATTTTAATTGTATGAGGGGGTAAAATGATACAAATTAATAGTACAAGGGGGTAAAGTGATAAAATTGAGAGTACAATGGGCTAAAGTGATATTCAATTAGAGTATACGGGGTAAAGTGAGATTTACCCTAATCTAAATAAGTAAAGTACTCTAAAATATAGTGGATATATTTATTGGATACTTTTGAATAATATACTTAGTAAAATTAACTAAGTAATAATTCACTGATGCAAAATTAAATATCAACCATTGAATTATACAATTAATTTGTAGAAAATAAATATGAAAATAATTGTAACAGCTTAAAAAATATTAAAAATTCACGTTATTTTTTACAAGCCAAAACATACAGAAGCTCAAATTTATTAATAATAAATTTGTTTGTTGCTTACTAAATACCACGTGAATTTAAATGAAGTGGTTTTACCCAGCTACATTGTGTATAAAGTTAAATAAATTGTATTTGACCACCTATTTAAATCTTTTAAAAAATAAAAAATTAAGGAACATTTATTGTATACATTTGATTAATAAAATTAGCACAATTAACTAAGTAAATCGTTAAACGCCAATAAGTTAAATATCAATCATTGCAAAACCAATTACTATATGAAAAATTAATGTGAAATAGTTGTAACAATGTGATTAAGAATTAAATTTGTCAAACCATCACACAGAAAAGATACTCAAATTTATTTGTTGATTACCAAATATCATGTGAATTTAATTGAAGTAATTTACACAACTATATTGTGTATAAAGCTAAATAAATAGCATTTGCCTACGTATTTAAATCTTATACAAATTATAAAATAGAATATATTTTTATTGGATACTTTTGATTAATAAAATTAGTACAATTAACTAAGTGATTCTTTAAAATATAGAAATACTATATTCGTTGGTATTTTTGGAGCAACTTTAGAAAATTCTTTGTTGTGACAAGGACGGAAAATTTGCTTCTTCTTCAAGTCTTTCTTTCTTCCAGTTCTGATTTCTACCAACAATCAACACCAACCAATGTATATCAACGGGTAATGAGATGTTATGTAGGTGGTACAACCCAACTCTCTTGTGATTTTGACAAGTATTCCATTATGATATATGCATGTGTTTTATTAAAAAATAAAATAAAATCAACGCACACATGTTACAAGGGGAAAATGCAAAATTAGTCCTGCATTAATAGAGATGTTGCAATATTAGTCCGAAAACTTTCGAAATTGTGATTTTAGTACTTTATGTTTGCTTTTTATGCAAATTTGGTCCCATGAGTTTTGGGTTTGTGCAATTTCGATCCTATAAGTTTTAAGTTGTTGCGAATTTGGCCCTAAAGGCTATTTCAATATTTTACTTAATTTCCAAAATACCCTTGGTGGCCAAAATATTTATATACCTAAGATCAAGTCCAAAATTGTATCAGAGCCTATGTTTTATTTACTTGTGAGTTGAATTTATTTATCATTTATACTATAGATTGCCTAATTAATGACCAAGAGAAGAATTTTAGAATATGAATCTGAATCAAATCCGAGATACGAGTTCAACATGTATTATTTCCTAAATATGTAAATACAAAAACACGTACAAAAATATAAAAATTGGTTATTTTGACCAATAAGACCAAATTTACCAGAACTAAAAAGTATAAGACTGAAATTGTCAATTCCTAAAAATTATTGGATTAAATATTATTATTTTTATTGAGGGGCAAAATTGTCAATGGACCAAAATTGCAACTTCAAAAGTTACACAACTAATATTGCAATACCTCTTTAATTACATGACCAATTTTATATTTTTTTACATGTCACAATCACATGGGAGTTGGTCTATACCTAGAGATGGCAACGAGACGGGTCTGGGATGGGTTTGGCAAAAATCAGGAACTTCCCCCGCCAAGAAAACTATATATGGATCCGAGACCCGCCCCACCCCGCCACAAAATCCATCCCATATTAAACCCAGAGCCCATTGGGGCCGCCAAAAAAAAACATCCCTGCAGGATTCTTTTTAGTTTCAAAGTCATTAGCCAAGAGATTGTTGAAATTAGTTTTAGAGATTGAGTGTTGACCCAATTTTGACCAATTAATTAAGTGGGTTCATTTATTTGTTGTATGAAATAAATGAGATAAAAGTAATCTACACCGCGGGTAGATGAGTTTAGCATTTTGAATTTCTCAAAACTAATATCGGATGAATGAGAAATAAATTAATGAAGTTAGCCACTTAAAATGCCTTTTATATATGGAATATAACAGGGTGAGAATATGGAAAGCAATCCCACATAGAAAATATATTAAATATTTAACTAGTTTATAAGAGTTTCACCACTAATAAGGAGTAATCATGTGGAGCTCCTTATGGTACACCCTAGTGGACCAAGTCAATTTTGAGTAGTCTTTGACTAGCTCAAATAGCACCGTCCGAGCCAGAGCCGAGCTGGAGCTGGAGTCGGGCCTGCGCACGTCGCACATAGTTGCATTAGGCGCTTTAGAGACGCACTGTGCAAAGATGTATGCTAAGGGTTGTGTTCCTTCAGTTAGATATAATTTGGACCATCAGATCGCAGCTGTTGATCACAGGGTGCAATCTGATGGTCACGGTTAGAGCTGGCAAAAGTAGCCCAGCCCGATGGGCCGGCCCAACCTGCCCGAAAATAGGCTGGATTGGGCCTCATTTTTTAAGGCCCAAAAAAATTTGGGCCTAAAAAGCCCAATCCAATAGGCCCGTCGGGCCAGTTGGGCTCGGGCCAAAATAGCTCGTATTTTTCGGGCCAGCCCGAGCCCAATACCATTTAATTAAAAAAAATCTTAAATTATGTTTATGTAATTATGTTGCTATGCTGACTTGCTGTTGCTTTTGGGCCTTGGTCCAAAACACTTAATAGAAGCCCATTTGTAGATTAGTCCACAAAAGACAAAAAGAAAGAAGTCTGTGCACTTTGAGTTTGACTCAACTCAGAACGTGAGAACACATTTCTTAACAAAATTACACAATTAAAAAAAAATCCTAATCTTACTCATGAAGGAATCCAAATCGCCGTTACCTCCCGCCGTCGATGCCGCTCCAGCCACTTCTCCCGTCGTTGCTGGTACAGGTACGTATACTTTCTCCTTGTTAGTTCATGTAGAACTTATCAAAAACTTATCAGCCATTTATTATCTTTTTTTCTGAATTTAATTGAAAAAATTAATTTAGCAGATAACTCATAACTCGCAGTCGCCGGGCAGAGAACGATTTATGAGTTTCTTATTATATTTACTTTTTTTTGTTGTTCATTGCTTCAGTTGCCAATTATTAAATTATATAGAAAATTAATCCTAGTTTTATAGTTATTAGATTAGTGATAATGGTGATATTAATTTTTAATTATATTTTGAAGAGGTGTATTTGTATTTTAAAATAGAAAATAAGAACATTCATTGTGTTTGCTACTTTGCTTCCCACTGAATATTGATGGTATCAAAGTTTTAATTATATTTTGTAGTTATTTGTATTTTAAAGCAAAAAACAAGAACTAACACTTTATTTTATCTTATTGAATTATAACAGTTATAGATTTTGACCAGAATTTGGAGGATATAATGATGATTATGACTTGAAAGTGTTGGAATCTCCTATTACTCCTAAAACTGAGAGTACTGCAGGTACTAATGCTTCTATTGGTTGTAGTACTACAATTAATAAGTCAAAGAGTAAGAGTATTAGGGATGATAGACTGAATGATGAAGATGTTGGTGACAGAGATACAAAAAAAGCTAAGTCTGAAGTTTGGAATTATTTTGAAAAGCTTGGTACAATAAATGAGGTAGAGAAATGTAAATACAAACGTTGTAATAAGTTATACACTTGTAAATCTCTATCGGGCACCACTCATTTAAGACTTCATTTTCTTAAGTGTTATAACGCTCCACAATTTCATGATGTGGGTTCTTTATTGGAAAACCAAACTACACTGCTGAAGAAGTGGAAGTTTGATAGTAAAGCTTATCGGGATGCGTTGTCTAGATGTATAATTAGGCATGATCTTCCTTTTAGCTATGCCGAGTATGCGGGGGTTTCTGCTATCAATAAAATCTTGAACCCTGAATTTAAACATGTTAGTAGAAACACTGCAAAAGCTGATTGTAAGAGTGTATTTTTGAGTGAAAAGGCCAAGCTAAAGAGTGTGTTAGCTAATCTTCCTGGTATAATTTTTTTGACTTCTGATATGTGGATTGTTGTGACTACACAAGGTTATATGGCTGTGACTGCGCATTATGTTGATGAAAATTGGAAGTTAAATAGTAAATTGCTTTCTTTTTGTGTTTTGGAAAATCCACATACAGGGTTAGAATTATCAGGTAGGTTACTTGGAGTGCTTAAGGATTGGGGGATTAAGTCCAAAATATTTTCTATCACCTTGGACAATGCCTCGAACAATGATAGCATGCAAAAATATTTAAAAGAGAGGCTTAATTTGCAATATGGCTTGTTATGTAGAGGTGAGTGTTTCCATGTGAGGTGTTGTGCACATATCTTGAATATTATTGTTCAAGAAGGTTTGAAGGCGACGGGTAAAGCTTTGGAAAAAAATTAGACAAAACGTTAAGTATGTGAGGGGTCCGGAGGGAAGATTGCAACAATTTCAAATATGTATTGAAGAAGTGCACTTGAGTAATGTGGGTGGTGGTTTCTTGAAGTTGGATGTGCCAACTAGATGGAATTCTACATATTTGATGCTTGAAAGTGCTATCAAATATCGTCGTGCATTCAGCAATTTAAGCTACAATGATACAGATTACAAGTTATGTCCAACTGATGAAGAGTGGGAAAGAGCAGAAAGAGTGTGTGCTTTCTTAGCTCCATTTTATCACATTACCAACTTGTTATCTGGATCATCTTACCCCACTTCAAACTTGTATTTCATGTAAGTTGCAAGCATTGAAATGAAACTGAAGGAAAATTTGGCATGCGAAGATGATGTGATCAAAGATATGGCAACAAGGATGAAAGTTAAATTTGACAAATATTGGAATGACTATAGTGTCACTCTTGCACTTGGATGTGTTCTTGACCCAAAAGCAAAGTTGCAATTTTTGAACTTTTACTATAGGAGGCTTTACCCGCTTGATTATACGGAGAAGGTGAATAGGGTAAAAGAAGCTTTATATAAACTTTTTGGCGAATATGAACACAATGGAGCCACATCAAGTTCATTTCTTCATACCTCATCAAGACAGAGCCCTAGTTTATCTCATTCACAAGCACATGTAATGGCAAACGAATCAAGCTCATCATCTATGACATCAATTCTTGATGTAAGTTTGAGTATTGTATTTAATTTTTGTATTATCTATATTGTCATATTATGATGGTTAAGGAAACTTTCTAGCAATCACCATATTTAATATTCTCTATGTGGGTCTAAAATTTTAGGAATATCATCAAGAAATGAGGCAGATGACCTCAAGTGAAGAAAAGTCTCAACTTGATATTTACTTGGAAGAAGGATGCACAGTTGGAAGTGACGTAGATGTGCTTGAATATTGGAAGATGAATAAGAATCGATTCCCTCAACTTGCAATTCTCGCTTGTGACATTTTAAGCATTCCAATCACAACAGTGGCTTCAGAATCCTCATTTAGTATTAGTGGTCGTATCTTGCATAAGTATAGAAATTGCTTACTCCCCGAGAATGTGCAATCCCTTATTTGTACTAGTAGTTGGTTGCATGGATTCAAAGAAGATGAACCTTCTAGTAAAACTAAATTAATCATATTTCTTGTAATTTCAATTCAGTTTTAGTTATTGGTTTTTCTGTTCATTCATTATATAAAAAGATATTTATTTCTCTTTACTTGCATACAAAAATTAATAATATTTATTTCTCTTTTCTTTCTTGCAGACGCACAAGATTTGGAAGTGATACAATTGTTTAAGGAAGACTCCAACGTTGTTCTTGATGAGGAATGATGGGTTACCATGATGAATTTGTCATTTGTTTCTCTATGTTTTTTGGTGCTTGTGTCTCCTAAAAATTATCATTATGTCATTTGTATTTTAATGTCATCGTATCAACTATCGAGGTGTGGAATTACATTATGAATTGAGCGAACTGTGGATGTATTTGATGAATAACTTTATTTGAGTTGGAATGCAATATAGTGGTGTCTTTATATATAAATATGATATGATGGTAATTGAATTTGAGGTTGATTGTACAAGTGATTTTTTGACTTGTATGGGACATCATCCCATTTTTGGAAGAAACAAAATAGTATGTGTACATCATTGTGCAATTGTGCATATAGTTTTTTGTTTTTTTTCCTTTACTTTTTTGGGCTGGTTTGGCCCGTGGCCCGTGACTGGGCTGGGCTGGGCTAGGAAAATAGAGGCACGATAAAATTTCGGCTCGGCCCGGCCCGATTTCTTGGTCTGGCCCGGCCAATTGCCAGCTCTGGTCACGGTCGATCCGAACCTAAGGTGGCACCCAGTCTGAAGAGGCACAAGAAGCTCTATATAGAGAAATCCCCGAACTCATTTCAGGACTTCAGAATTTCAAAACTCACTTCATATTTCTGCATAACTTCGTAAAAAAGAGTTCAAAAGCATCATAGTGTTCGTTGTACTTGCAATTTGTAGTGCAACTATCACAAGTATATTGTCGTTGTATCTTGGGAGACGATTGCGATGTATTTCGTAAGCGCCGTGAGCGGGGCAATCTCATCTTAAAGAGAAAGAGTCCAACTCTTGCCTCGACATTTGTTTTTGTACCGAAACTCTGCTCAAATTTTCATCCATTCGATATACACTAACCAATTTTCCAACAGTTTAAGACGAGATTATCGTGTGTATCAAATGGCTTCGACATCATCCATTCCAGCACCAGCACCGGGAGAGAAACCATAGAAGTTTGGTGATTCAGATTTCAAAAGATGGCAACAGAAGATGTTGTTCTATCTTACTACTCTGAACTTGCTTGTTTCCTGACGGAGGATGCTCCAACTATGTGGGAAGATGAGACTGGTAAAGAGAAGAGAATGGCGTTAGATGCTTGGAGTCAAAGCGACTTCATATGCAGGAACTACATTCTAAACGGACTGGACAACACATTGTATAATGTGTATTATTTGGTAATACTGCTAAAGAGTTGTGGAGCTCTTTCGAGAAGAAGTATAAAACGGAAGATGCTGGCATAAAGAAATTTGTTGTCGGCAAATTCCTTGATTTTAAGATGGTTGACACCAAGACGGTGATCAGCCAGGTTCAAGAGATTCAGCTCATTTTGTACGATATAATTGTAGAATGAATGGTACTGAGTGAATCCTTTCAAGTAGCTGCTATTATAGAGAAGCTACCACCTCTGTGGAAGGATTTTAAAAACTACCTGAAGCATAAGTGGAAGGAGATGGGGCTTGCAGACTTAATTGTCAGATTGCGAATTGAAGAAGACAATCGCAAGTCTGAAATTAAGTCTGGCAAGCTTCCAATGGAGGCAAAGGCAAACTTGGTGGAGCCCAATGCTAGCAAAAAGAGAAAGCACCCAGGGAATGGTCAGAAGCATGGGAAGGCTAAAAAGTTCAAAGGGAACTGCTTCAACTGTAGAAAGCCGAATCACAAGGCTAAAGATTGTCATCTTCCTAAGAAATCCAATCGGAACCAGGTGCATGTGACCAAGGACAAAACAGTGCCAATTGATATGTCCGAGCTTGATCTATCGACTATTGTGTTTTAAGCCAACAGGTGCTACATGGTGGATAACCAAGAGAATGGTGGGTGGACACAGGTGCTACACGCCACATATGCTCTGACAAAGACATGTTCTCAATGTATACTTTTATCAACGGAAGGAAGTTATTCATGGGAAATCATGCAACTTCTGAAATTGTTGGTCTTGGCAAGGTGGTGCTGAAGATGACCTCGGGCAAGGAGCTGACCCTCGTTGATGTCCTTCATGTTCCAGACATTCGGAATAATTTAGTGTCAAGATCGTTTTTGGTCAAAGCAGAGTTTAGACTAGTATTTGAGGCTCAAAAGTTTGTTATAAAAAATGGACAGTTCATAGGGAAGAGGTACTTAGAAAATGGACTGTTCAAGATGAATGTAATGAATGTACTCCGAAACTTTGAAAGCAATAAAATTAATGTTTCTTCTTATCTGCTTGATTCTTAAAATTTATGGCATGTTAGATTAGGGCATGTAAATTTTAACACTTTGAAAAGGTTAGTAAACTTGGAATTACTAACTAATTTTAAAATAGATTTACATCACAAGTGTGAAATATGTGTTGAGGCAAAAATGGCCAAAACACCATTCCACTCGGTTGAAACAAATACAGAACCTCTAGAGTTAATTCACAGTGATATATATGTGATTTAAAGTTTGTGCAAACTAGAGCTAGGAAAAAGTATTTTGTTACATTTATCGATGATTGCACAAGATACTGTTATGTATATCTTTTGAGAAATAAAGATGAGGCCTTAGAAGCTTTTAAAATCTATAAGAATGAGGTTTAAAATCAACTTAGCAAACGAATTACGAAAATCCGAAGCGATAGAGATGGAGAATATGGAGCTCATTTTGATGAATTTTGCTCAGATTCTGGTATTATTCATGAAACAACAGCTCCTTATTCACCACAATCAAACGGTATTGCTGAATGCAAAAACCAAACTCTGAAAGAGATGATGAATTCTTTGATGATAAATTCGGGTTTACCTCAAGAATTTGTGGGGGGATCAGTTCTCTCGACTAACCATATTCTTAATAAAAAACCACACAAAGATAAAGATAAAACTCCGTGAGTTATGGAAAGGTCGAAAACCTTCCTACAAATACCTTAAAGTGTGGGGGTGTTTGGCTAAAGTAGAAATACCTAAGGCAAAACAAGTCAAGATAGGGCCTAAAACAAACGATTGCATTTTCATTGGATATGCTAATAACAGTAGCGCATATCAATTTTTAGTGCACAAATCAACAATTCCAGATGTACGAGAAGGTACAATTATTTGTAGTACTTTAGGGGCGCGTTTGGCATTGTGGATTACATTGGATAAGGATTGTTATCCCATCAAATCCTTTGTTTGGAATGTTTGATTGCGGCCCGTGATTACCCATCGGGCTTGGATTAGAATCCCAATTTCATATGATTGCTAATCTCACCTCCCCCCTAGTATTATATAATCCCAGGTTTTCTTGAAATGTGAAATTTCATTGATACCCCCATATCATACTGCGAGTTGACTTATTTGCCCCTGTAAGACCCAATATTAACAAAATTACTACATATATAATTCGTGTGTTCTATTGTCTGCATACCCTATATCGAGCAAGACGAACCCAAATATGTAATCTTCCCATCTATTTCGATTCCATTCGATTCAATAACCATTTTATAGCAATTGATATTAACAAAGATTTCGATTTCCATGAACATATGATGCTAGTGAGCTAGTGGGGACGATGTACGGAGACGTCGGCCGGAAAATGGAAAGACTGGCGGAGATTTTGGAAAATGCGGACCAGCTACGGCTGAACACGATAAAGAGCCTGGTGGAGTTGTTGATGCCGCAGCAGGGGGCGGAGTTCCTGGTGGCCGCCGCCGAGCTTCATTTAGGGTTTTGTGGATGAGAAATTACGCAAAACCGCCGCCGAGGAAATATTTAATTAATAAAAATATTGAATGCATCATACTCGCTAATCTCTTGATTCTCTTTGGTTTGATTAGGCAAAATTGGGTTTTTTTAGATTGGTTTATGTTCAAGTTTTGAACATGTGTAATTCGATCAATCATTTGGTTAGATTGTTCATGTATTTTTCCATTTCACCGTCGCCGAGGAGTGGCTGGGAGATCGGGTGGAAGGACTGTGTTTTGATGTTGAAGAACCAATTTGTTGTTTGATTACAGGTAAGGGCATTTAAGACAATTTATATGTTTATCATACATAATCACAAAAGGTAAACACAAAATATTGATTATACAATCAGTTAGGTCACACCACAATCACAAATATCAAATACAATACTAAATGGTATTATATAATCCATGAACAGTGTAATCCTATCCTATCCCAAATTTTAATCCAATCCCATCAACAATCCCAAACGAGTCATAGGAGTCTTAGTACACAGTATAAATAAGACCTTTGGTTACATAAATTTTCACATCAAAATTCCAAAATTCCCTCATGTAAGAATCACGTGTTGATATTCCTGTTCTTTTCCCATTCTTTTTTTTCCAATCTTAACAACGACATCCAAACCCGAGTCAACACCCAACTCTCCAGCAAACCATCATCACATAACCATAGTCACCATAATCTAAATCAACTGTCGGCACCTCCGCCATTCGCCGACAACTTTCAATTCATCCCAAAACCCGTGAAATCCCAGAAGCTTTCCATCGTCAGAAAACCACAAAAGAAAAACCCCGCCAGTCACCCGCTGGTCGTTATTGTTTTATCAAATAAAAATGGAGAGAGATTAGAGATAGAGAGTTTGAGTGCGAGAACGAAGAGAGAGAAAGACGGACGAGAGAGAGAGAGAGAGAGAGAGAGAGAGAGAGAGAGAGAGAGAGAGAGAGAGAGAGAGAGAGAGAGAGAGAGAGAGAGAGATGAGTGAGCACATATTGATAAAAAGAGAGATTAGTTGTTGGGCTTGTTTTTTTGGACTTTGTTAATTAAAGATCTATTTATTGGTTTGTTATCTAATTTGAGGATAATTGAGAGATGGTTTTGAAATGGGCTGACAATTTTAGAGATTTCGGTTTGATTCGAGGGCTTTGACTTATAATTGAAAGAGTTTGAGATTTTAACCAAGAGCGGGCCACCCTTTCACCATATATTTCCAACCAGAATCCAATATTTCCTATTTCATTTCTTTCAATTTCTTTTCAGTTATCCAAGTTCCAAAGCCGTGTATTAATTAGGATTTTTTTATTAATTTGTAGGACACGAAGAACACGAGGCCTAGAATTCAAATTGTTCCTTTTCGCATTTATTAAGCTGCAAATTGAGGTGGGAATTTCTATTTGTCTTTTATAAATTGTATGTCAAATAGTTTATGAAGCATGATGCATGTCCCACAAACAGAATGGCTTTCGGACTACCAGAATCAGAATGGCCTACGGGCTTCCAGAAATAGAATGGCCTTCGGGCGACGTACCTTATGGTACTCCAGAACAGAATATTACATGTGTGTGATTGATGCATTGATAATTTACACGCATATTTATTTTAGACAAATTGTTTTTCCCACTGAGCGAGTTAAAAGATCATCCCATGTTTATTAACATTTTTCAGGTTAAGGAGCTTGGCGAAGGCATGAGGCGGTGGATGTGGATGCCAGAAGTTATTTTATTATTATTTTTTCATATATTCTTTAAAGTCAAATATTTTATTTGAGGAGTCAAACAAGCTTATTTAGAATTTTTAATGTCGTCGTAATTCAAGATTTAATTTTTTTATAATTATTCATGCAATTATGATAATTTTATTTTATAAGTCCTTTTATTAAGTCAATTTTCATAGGTCATGGTCTTATTATATATTTATCTTAAAGTTAGAAAAATCGGGTCGTTACAACTAAGAAAATGTTAACTAAATATTTTGATATGAAAGATATGGGTGTAGGAGATGTTATTTTGGGAATTCAAATCTCTCAGACATCTGATGGACTTGTTTTGTCACAGTCTCATTATATTGAGATAGTACTTCGAAAGTTCAATGCTTATGACAGTCCTCCAGCTAAAACACCTGTTGATTTAAGCTTACACTTAGCTAAAAATCAGGGTGAGCCTGTATCTCAACTAGAATATTCGCGGATTATTGGGAGTCTAATGTATGTGACAAACTGCACTCGTCCGGATATTGCCTATGCAGTTAATAAACTGAGTAGATTTATGAGTAATCCTGGCGATGACTATTGGAAGTCATTGATAAGGGTCTCACCTTAAATTATGGATTACATTACTCAAGATATCCAGTTGTATTAGAAGGATACATTGATGCTAATTGGATATCTGACACAAAAGATTCCAAGTCTACTAGTGGTTATGTTTTTATCATTGGTGGTGGAGCGGTGTCATGGAAATCCTCTAAACAAACGTGTATAGCTCAATCCATGATGGAATCAAAGTTTATATCTCTGGATAAAGCTGGTGAAGAAGCAGAATGGCTTCGCAACTTCTTAGAGGATATTCATTGTTGGCCTAAGCCGGTGGCTACAATCATGATACATAGTGATAGTCATTCGGTTATAGCAATGGCTCAAAATAGTATTTACAACAGTAAGTCACGACATATACATCGAAGACATAACACCATTAAGCAGTTGATCTCAAATGGGGTTATTACAATCGATTACGTGAAATCGAAAGAAAACATAGTGGATCCGTTAGCTATAGGTTTGAATAGAGATCAAGTATACTGCTTATCAAAAGGAATGGGCATAAAATCCACAAAATAAGAGTGTTTATAGCGGTAACCCAACATTGTGAATTGGGGATCCCAAGACCTTGGTTCAATGGGACAACTAAGTTATGAATATTTAGATAAATACTTAGAACAACAGCTCAATCCTATCCAAGTGGTGAAACCTGTTGAATGTGGTGAGGTTAAGTTATAAACTTGTAATGATCCTATACTTTAAATATCCTATACTTTAAATAAGTGGAGTATGGCAGGATACTCTTAATAGGAGATCACCTATATAAGTGTGAAGACGAGCCACTTCAACGAAATACTTATGAATCCAAGATATTGTCCAAGGCCAAAATGGACACAACCGTGATAACCAAATGGTGTTAGGAAAGATATTATGTGGATGCTATTGTTTTGGTTTACATAAACAGTTGAACAGTTCAAGACATCGTGTCACTGTGCAGCCTAGTAAATCTGATAGTATTCTATTAAGGAAGGTTTAAAGCCATAAGCTACCTCTCCCGATCCAATATCTTTCCGTTTGAACTCTCTTTAGCATATGCATACTCATATGCATTTATTATCATTCATGTGGGGGATTGTTGAAATTGGTTTTAGAAATTGATGTTGACCCGATTTTAACTAATTAATTAAGTGGGTTTCATTTATTTGTTGTATGAAATAAATGAGATAAAAATTATAATCTACACCACGGGTAGATGAGTTTAGCATTTTGAATTTCTCAAAACCAATATCGGGTGAATGAGAAATAAATGCATGAAGTTAGCTACTTAAAATGTCTTTTATATATGGAATATAAAAGGGTGGGAATATGGAAAGCCATATCCAACATAGAAAACATATTAAATGTTTGACTAGTTTATAAAGAGCTTCACCACTAATAAGGAGTAATCATGTGGAGCTCCTTATGGTACACCCTAGTGGACCAAGTCAATTATAACTAGCTCAAATAGCACTAAGGACGGTGCAGAGCTACGTCCAAGATGGACCTAGAGCCGGGCCTGGGCCCGCGCACATCGCACATAGTCACATTGGGCGCTTTAGAGGCGCACTTTGCACTTCGCACGTATGCATCATCGCAAGGAGTTTTGAGGAGCCTTCAAGTTTTGACAAATCGAACCAGGGTTCAGTCCAGTGGCTCGATGATGTGGCAGGACAGCTCAGGTGGCAGTGAATTGGCAGAGTCGTTTGTGTGGCAACACGTGGCACGCATTGGACGCGTCTGTTCGTTGACAGGGCACCATGACTGGACACGATTGTCCAGTGTGTAGAGGTGTAAGCCAAGGGGTGTTTTCCTTTAATTAGATGAGATCTGGACCATCAGATAGCAGCTGTTGATCATAGGGCGTGATCTGACGGTCACGGTCGATCCCAACCTGGGTTTACACCCAGTCTAAAGAGGCACAAGAAAGTCTATATAAAGCAGTCCCCATAACTCATTTCAGGACTTCAGAATTTCGAAACTCACTTCATATTTCTGCATGACTTCGTAAAAAAGAGTTCAAAAGCATCACAGTATTCGTTGTACTTGCGATTTGTAGTGCAATTATCGCAAGTAGATTGTCGTTGTTTTTTGGGAGACGATTATCGTATTCCATAAGCACCGTGAGCGAAGCAATCTCGTGTTAAAGAGAAAGAGTCCAACTAATAGCCTTGACATATTTTCATACCAAAACTCTGCTCAGATTTTCAGTCATTCGATATACACCAACCAGTTTTCCAACAGAGATTTATTAAAGCTTATTAAACAACTAAATAAAAAGGACTCTTAAATTGCATAACCAAAAAAACAAAGACATCCTGTGAAATGCCAAGCAATGGTGATGCAGGTGATTATTCCAAGATTATGTGCTCAATCCAAAGCTTATTAAGAAGCTAATTTAACAGAACATGCCAAATGCCAGACAAACGTATATATGTGGTGTTTTAGGGGGCATTAAAAAAGCAAGTATAGGCGCTGATTAGAGTAGGCACTATCCCAATCAGCGCCTATAAGAAATATTTTATTTTATTTTTATTTTTTTAATCCTTTTACTAGACCCTAGTTTGACCAACGCCGCCCTTATTTAATTCTTTCACTCTTTCTTCGTCTCCACACCATTTATTTTGGCTAATTTAACAGATAATTGAAAACCCCCTTTTTTAATGGATATATGTTTATCTTTTTCCTTTTTTTAAAAAAAAATAATAATTTTTTAAATTTTTTATCCATTATTTATGTATAATATATCAAATTAATTGTTATGAAATAAAAAGATAAAATTGTTTGTTATTTTAAATTTATATTAACTAATTTTGTGGTGATCTATTGAGTATTTTGGGTGTGTGTGGATAAATTTGAATTATTTGACTAATTTAACAGATAAATCAAACACCCACAAAAGTTACAGTTTTGGCGTGTTGCCAAACACAAAGAGATTTGGTCCTTACTTCTTTTATTTCTTTGAAATTGATCATTTAAATGAGTATTTTTTAGATATTTGGTCATATCACCAATTTCATTCTTTTTTTCTTTGAGTAATTACATCTTTTATTTTGAATATGCAATATGAGTGTCGAACTGAATATCGTAAAAAGATAATTAATTTGATATATTTTACGTAAAAAAATGGATCAAAAATTAAAAAATTATATTTTTTTTAAAAAAAGACAAATATATATCTGTTAAAAATTACATATAGGTGTAGTGCGGTTTGACCAGTGCCTACTCTAAGGCGCTAATCTCATCAGCGCCTACACTTATTTTATTAAACCCTTCCACAAATACCCCACATAATTTGTGTGGTATTTACAATATTATGTTAAATTGAAGTTGAAGCATTACAGATAAAACAAACAATTGTTATTGTTTTGAAAGTTTATAGCGTTTAGTATAAAAAAATAAGTAGTCTATTGATTCTTGACAAAATTAAGCTAAACTTCAGTACACACACAAAAAAAAAAAAAAAAAGAAGGGAACTAACCGCCAATAAAGAATCAGACGACTTTCAATGACAAACATGAAGATAGGAAGAAAGAGTAAAAAATCCTATATAATGTAAAAAATTAAATAATAAGAAATAATTATTTTTAATATATATATATA
Source organism: Rehmannia glutinosa (assembly GCA_016081115.2). Taxonomy (NCBI): domain Eukaryota; kingdom Viridiplantae; phylum Streptophyta; class Magnoliopsida; order Lamiales; family Orobanchaceae; genus Rehmannia; species Rehmannia glutinosa. The sequence continues at coordinate 15,561,381 of CM071925.1, forward strand.
TATATGCATGACGAATTTGGCCAAACCTGTTACCCCCGAACTCGACGGATGGACACATTTGACCGGTTTAGACCGGCGGCCGCCTAGGCGCTAGGCGCTCCTAGGCCGATCCGATTTTCCCAAAATCGGCAAAAAAAATCGGTCCGGGCAAAAATTGGCCTAGGCGCCCGCCTAGCTCGGTTTAGACCAGTATTGTAAAAATCGGCCTAGGCGCCCCTAGGCCGATCCGATTTTCCCAAAATCGGCAAAAAAAATCGGTCCGGGCAAAAATCGGCCTAGGCGGTCTAGTCGGAATAAATCGGCCAAAAATCGGTCATAATACAAAAAAAAAAAGAAAAAAAGAGAAAAATTTGGTGTTTCTAGGCGCCCGGCTGCCGCCCGACTAGCGCCTAGCGATTTTCTGCAACTTTGGTTTAGACCCGCCCCTAATGAGGGGTGGGGGTGGGTTAATGTTAATATGGAGACGGGGTTCGACCCCTATTGACATCTCGGTTGTACTCACTTGGGTAGCATCTAATTAGCCTATTAATGCATTCTCTTCACACTCATTTTCTATTTTTTTCAATCAGATTTTAATGTTTTTTTAGACAAATATCTGAAAAATAATCAGCCGCGGACATTTTATAAATAATAGTATTAATTTTTTAACCCCCTTTGGGGGAATTTGGGGAGAGGACACACGCACTCGTATGGGATCGAATGCAGGTCATTCGCTTTTTCAACACATGTCTCAACCACTGGAGCACAAGGTTGATCCCAAATAATAGTAGTAATTTGTTCGTTAAAAATAGTTTTGTTGCATTCATACTCCCCATTTCTAACTATTATTCATGAAATTAAAATCAAGCAACTACTTACTCAATTCCTCTTTTATTTCATGTACATATCAAGTATAAAACTGTTTCATTTTTAATAAGATGTTTTTTTATCCAAGCACTTTAAAAATATATTTCTAAACTAAAAATTGATATTTTATTATGTTAAATGTTTTATATAAATTTCAAACACGTATATTTTCTCACTTCACACTTCAACCACTAAAAATTGTCTGCCAAGTGCCAACAACCTTTGTATTGTCATATGCCTTCTAAATCGAAAATCTAAACCCAATAAAGTACCATGTGTATATTTGAATTTGGGATTGATCCAGATCCATCTTCCAAAACAAAGAAAAACAAATACAATTTTTTGAATTGGTCTTCATTCCACCATGAAAACATGTACTATATTATAAGATATAGATCTGAGACAATTTTAAGTCTAGAACTTGAACATGCTACGTTGTCAGAAATGGTCCAGAAAAAAAAATTGAAAAAAATTGGCTTAGCCTAATCTACTCTCTCTCCCCAATAAAAACAAACCTTCAATGAGAAAGTTAGAGAGGAATTTATTGAGTTGGGGATAATATTGTAATAATTATATGTATGCACTGTAAAGCGATAGTGACTTGTTTGGTCAACTACGTTCAAATAAAAGGTCCCCTTCTCGTAGATCTAGAAGAATAGCTGATTTTTAAGCTAGCTACCAAGAGATTGGGTCAATGAATACATTTTAACAATTTTTACTGATTTCAATTTGACGGATAATGTACAATGGTTATGGCGGAGCCAGGAGACCCTAATAGGGTGGACCGAGACACGAAAATGGGATAAGTCGGAAAGAAAATCCGAAAAAAATAATATAAATTATAACTATTTTTTTAAAAACAAATTCTCACTAATTTTTTTTTTTAAAAAAAAGAGGGCTCGGCCATGGCCTAAATTGGTCCAGCCCTGGAGACGCCAGTGATAATGCATATTATAGATCAATGTTAATTACTTGGTTATGTTTTGAACATAATCATATTTTATTTTGGACGAATTTTCCTTTTGATCCATTTAATTGGATAAATAACACGTGTCATTCACATAAGAGATAACTATAAAAAAAAAGAGATTTGGTCTAATTATGAAAAACTCCAGAGGTTTTCGAGAATTGCAGAAAACTCCGTGAGGTTTGATTCCGTCATATATTTTTTCCACTTCAAAAGCAAAAAATATTTCAAAAATCTCCTGACATTTAAGAAATATTATAGTTACGCATTAAATTTAAGGCAAGAAATAAAACTCGATTGTAGAGTTGGCAAAATATTGTCAGTCGTGTTGGCCCACGAGCCGACTGCATTTTCCGTCTTTAGTATTTGTAATTTTGAAACATCTCTTGATTTTTTTGTTATTATTCCAATTCCTAGGGGGATTTCTGTAAACATCCCTTCAGATAAATATGGGTTGATAATGTCATTCGTCAAATAATAGTTTGGGAAGTGAAACAAAAAAATTGAATATATTAGAATTAAAAAGAAATTGTACCATCCCATGTGTGACATAGCGTATGGGAGGCTGAGGAAACTGGCTCCGACCATGGCGGTGACGTGGTGGAAGGCGAAGTACCACTATTTGGCCGTTCGATCGGAAGTGATCGGAAGCCAATCGTCGATGGCCTTATGCTCGGCTGTTTTTTCTTGCGAAGCCATTTTCTAGAGTGCAAAGTGTTTTCTAGAGGATATTATTTTGGACATATTCATGTTGAATGAAATCGATAAAATCACATTTGGATTGACGTATTTGAAGCCAAAAATTTCCAATCTATAATAACAAATCCACTAAATTTGGTTGGGTAATTTCACAATTGAATAAATTTTAAATTCTAAGATCTATATTTTGAACTATTTTTGTATTTATTGTGGCAGATTTCAAATTCATGCAATATGAAGTCATTAGAAATTCTCTGCACAGATTCTCTTATCAAATTTAAATCCTTCAATTCAAAATTCAATCTAAAGTTGTTTGTAAACCCATGTAGGGTTGGAAATGAGTAATATCAAATAAAACTCTATTGTTGAAAAATATTCTCTAGCCCTGAAAAGAGTCCTTTTTTTGTCTTATTTTACTCTCATTTTCCGTCAATTAGAGAATATGAGGAGAGTTCCTCCTTTCGCTTTTATTTGTTTTCTTGTTTAGTTCTTATTATATTTCATTTGTTAGAGTTTATGTCTGGAAGTTTTCTTCCACATAATAAGAGGTGGTTCGTATTATTTGTTGTTCATTCGTTTATCAAATTAATTATTCTTTTTGTGGATGTTTTATCTCCATATTTTGTCTCCATGTGTTTTCAACATAATCTGTGTGGAAACGTTTCCAGAGAAATTATTCTATCGATGAATAAATTATTGTCTTTGTTGTCACATATCACAAATCAATTCTCCATAAGATTTGTGACTGATGCGGGTACATAATTTGTCCAACATTATTTATGATTTTTTTATCGTACTTGATTAATTAGACCCATATGAGTTTCAAATATGTTTTCGCTTTAGATTTGTATAGGTTTAAGATTTGATAAGTCTTACAGTTTTGTAATAAGTTGTAAGGTTATTCTGTTGAATGAAATTGATTTGTTCTTAAAAAAAGATAAATATAAAGAAAATTTTAATAATGAAGTTGAAAATATATGTCATTTTTTTTCGAGTGAAGAATATATGTCATTTGACTATGATGTAACAACTGAATATAGAGATTAGAGTTGAATGCCAGACAATGCCCAACGGACCAAGTCATAAAATTGGATTGGTGTTGGGTTGACCTAAAACTTCATTGGGTCGTATTCTTGTGGCCTAACCCAATCCAACATGTGTAATTTTGAACGGGTGGTCCGAGCCTATCGAGCTTCGGATCATTTGGACCGTGCCAGAAGTAAGCTCAAATAATTTTGGTCCTCTAAAAATAAAGCCAACACAACCCAATATAAGAGTTGGTCGAGCGGATCCATTGAACCGAACCAATTTTGGAGCTCTAATAAAGATAAATAGTTTTTTTTTTCCCGAAACGATAGAATTTTTATACATTAACAAAACAAAAGTTACACTGCCAACTGGCAAAATGGCCACCTTGAACATACATACATTGATACATGTCAAGGGGAGAACTCCGTACGAGAGGTAAAACCACCGTAAATCGAGGGAGCAAAACAAGAAACAACTAAAAAAAAAAACACAAAGCAAAAGAAAACTAAACCACCTTCGAAAGGAGGACTAAGGCACTCCTCAAGGGAGACTACCCAACTCGAACAAATCCGGGCACGAGCTACTTCACGCACCGCAAGACGTAAATAATCGACCGCCTACGAGTTTCGCAAATCAACCGGTAAAAATAAAGACTCAAACAAAAAACAAAAAAAAACGAGAGAAAAAAAAATAGAAAAATCGAAAAAAAGAAATGAAAAATGCCTCTCCCTCACCCGATCTTCAACCGCAACCCATCATCTACCCGGCTCCAACTCTCCTCTTTGTAGCTTCGATCTCCGACTTGTCTCCACTCTCGATCGGAGAATCCGATCACCTCCGGATAACACAAAAGATGTGCCTTCATTGGCCTCCATGTGAAACATGGTTGGGGAGGGGAGGGGATAAGGGGAGGAGGAGGAGGAGAAGGGATGAGAGGGGAGGGGAAGGGGGGCAGCCGCTGGGAGGGAGGGGAAGGGGTTTAAAGTTTTAGGGTTTGAGTTTTTTTAGAGAGTGGGAGGAGAGAAAGAGTAGAGAGAGGATTTTTTTATGTGTTAATAAAGATATATAGTTACATGCACAAATGTCCGTAGATTTCAATGATTTTTAACAAAAGAAAAATTATGTACGTGCCTAAAAGCCATAAAGTACGTGCCTAAAAGCCATGAAGTATCTTGACACTTTCGAGTTTGAAATTAATTAAAGTAATATAACGATTTTCTTATAAGTTATAATCAATTAAGAATTGATAGATTCGACACCTTAAATCCAATTTACTTTTCTATTTTATGACGCTATATTTGATGTTCAACCAAACAAATTCAAGAAAACAGATAAGTAGGATATGAAAGAAATGGTTAGTAATTATAGGTTTTTAAAAAGAATTATTTCTTTTGAAAATCATTCAAAAGAAAAACTCAACATACTAAATTATCTCAAAAATAAAAAATCAATAACAATCTTAGGCAATTTTACAGCCAAATTATCTCCCACAAAACAAGGACCAATTTCAAAAGAACTCTCAATCCACACCACTAAAATTGTACTATAATTGCAAACTCATCTCATCTTCCTAAGTAGATAACTAAAACCTATCAAATCAACCCAATATTAAATAAAAGTCATTTTTTTGTAATTCTACCAAAAAAAAAAAAAAGAACCAATACAGATTTTTTACCAACTTTATTTATGAAAATTCAACAAAGCAAATCCCCTTAAGTTGGTATGCAATATCTAAATTAACAAATATTGAATAATTATTAAATTTCCATATTTTGTTTTTCGAAATTTAAATTGTCACCGTTCTTAATTCTCTTTTTCTGTTTTTCTCGTTTAGGAAATTCAGGGGCCTATATTTTGACCGAGTAATTTCTGGAGACGTGGAAGTAGAAAATCAGGAGTGGAGATAGCGGAATTTCATTTTTGGAATTTAGAAGTTTTGAACTGTGCCTCTGCCCGCTCTCACGCTCCCCTCCTCTGTATATATACGCAAAACACACAGTACACACAGTCATACACACACTCCTCCTTTTCACTCTCACTCTCACTCTCACTCACTGAACAAAAACACACTCATCTATACACACTCCATTTCGTATCTATACATTTCGGTCGATGATCGATCCACGTGAATCGAGGACCTAGCGCTACTCTGGGAGCTCTGTAATTGCACTGTAAGCTCACTCCTCTATGTTTCTGATTTTCTTTTTCTCTATTCATATGCATTTACAATGTTTATGCAAATCTTTATGCTTCTATATTGTTAAGGTAGTGGTAATGTGTGTGTATGTTTCTTAGCTATTTTATTTTGAAAATATACGTTGTTTTTTTTTTTTTTTTATTTTTAAGGATTATTTTGAGCTGTAATTTGGGAGTTTGATTGTTTTGCATAGATCTGCGGAGTTTCTATTTTTTTTTTTTTTTTGTATTAAGTATGATTTGAGAAGCTCGTTTCACTTGTGTAGCTAATTTTATGTTTTTTTTTTTTTTTGCGGTCATTTTGATATTTTCCATTGACGCATTGGTAAAAGGACAACGCGAGGGAAAAGAAAACAAGAAGTTAGCTTTGTAGGTTCAGGAATTTTGAAAAAATATTTTCGGTAGCACAAAAAAATTGGAATTAATGAAAATTCTATTGAGTTTCGAATGGAAACATTTCTTCTATTTCTTGTTTCAGAGATTGTTTTCGATTTACTATTTGATTTCAGTATTTGGATATTGAGATTTGAGAATGGAATCGTATTTGGATATTGAGATTTGAGAATGAAACCATTTGGGTAGACTTGTAAAAATTGATAAGCTTGTTGAATGACTCAGTGCTTTGGGTTTCTTATAAAAATTTCTTGATATAACATTGATCTGAATTTTATGGGACAGGCAGTGGGAAGTTTCTTGTTGCCAGAGAATTTCATGTTACTGCCGCCTCAAGCTGCAGCTCTTGGGGCATATGGTACAGCAATGCAGTTTCGGTGAAAGACTTTAATTTGCGTCATTTTAACTCTGTGTGAAAACCCCTTAATGAGGAATGTTGACTTTGAGCTCATGAATCTACAACTAGTCAATTTGTTTTATTTCCTCGGTTCTTGATTCAAGCCCAACGAATTCAAATTGACAAAGTTGTATTTTGCTTTTGTTAATTGTTGAGTGCTAACAGTCATCTGTTTATATGGTACACGCAATGGATAACTCAAGACTAAAATAGGGATGAAAAAAGGAAAGTGAGAAATGAATGTTCTTTTGATGAAGTATGAACAAATTGTTTCATTGAGAACTATGCATATAATAGGAGTGGAAAATCAACACTGCGTGTAATCTTATTGCATGACGTGCTTGCAGTATTGCAGTCACTCCACATTGTGGGGATATCTTTTTACTTGTTTATTATGCTTTCTAGAATCACATTGAATCAATACAGGTTTTGCTTGTTTCAAGTGTAATTTAGAGTGTGTGGCAATGCTCAAAAACTGATTTTTAGCAATTTCAACCACTATTAATTTACCTTTTGGATATTCATTGACCATACCGTTTAGTTGTAATGTATACCATGATTTTGCTATAGCTGCTGCAGGAAATCTGTTTTATTGTAACTTTGCATTTATGCTATACTTTGCAGCAATTATGAATGCCTGTTAATTTGGTTATGCGAACTGTTATCCCATGAAGCAAGCAGTTATGAATGACGAGAATAGATCATCCAACCTCAGGGAGCCCACTGTGCGAATTACACGAGCAAGGGCAAAAGCCTTGAGCTCATCAAGTGGATTGCCACCTTTGTATCCTTCATCAAAACCAGATGGCAAACAGGTCTTGCGAGCAAACTTGAAAAGAGCAGCATCAGATGACAACAAACAAGCAGCGACTTCAGCTGCTTGTCCTCAGCATAAGAAGAGGGCTGTTCTTAAGGATTTAACTAATATCACATGTGAGAATTTGTACATAAACTGCATCAATGCAGCCAGAGGTCAGGTAAGATTATTACCATCATTTTCAAGGAAATATGAAACTGAGTCTCCACTTCTCCTATTCTAAGTTCAAGCTGTATTCTCTGGTTGTTGCACTTGTTCTCAAGTGTTGCATATAGGAAATGTTAATTTATAGTTCAATTTCTATAAATTCGGAGATTATTCTTCTTTTTTCTTTAAACTCATATACTAGTGAAATACTGTCTTTAGAGAACAACTTTGGACTGTCTTTGTCTTTGTTCACAAAGTTACTGAATATGGACATTGCTGGTTGTCAGCCTAGCAGACAGGACAGAAAAGACTCCTTACAGAAGAAGGGAAAGGTGGCACCTGCTTGTTTTTCTAACAATTCTAAGGTTCCAGGAGATAGAAGGGAAAATATAATGGATGAAATGAACAAAGTAGAGGTGGAGAAATTACAAGATAGCTCAGCAGTGAACTTGACAATTGAACCAACCAAAATTGTTGATGCAAAAATTTCGGGTGCAGCATGTCTGATTCCTACTAAGACTCATTCCAGTAAACACATTCCACTGACAAGTGCGTCAGACAGAGGTTAGATTTTGTATGAAGCTTTTTCACAAAACTAAACATGTGAATTCTCTTATTTACTTGCGACAATGATATATGACGTTTGTGACTGATAATACCTGAAAATTGATTCTAGATTGCTCATTGCTGGTAATCATCATACCACACTTTAGACTGCTTTGGACATTTACAATGTAAATAAAACATGTCTATATTCAGAAAAATTATATGTGAGTCTAGTGAAATTCCAATTAGAGTTTGTTTGCCTCCACGATTTGGGGTCCTAACCAATGTGTTTGAATTAACATTGTATAGTCGGAGCTGCGATTTCAGTACATATTTATCATGGTATCAATAGGTACTTGGATTTCAATATTGTTAAGAGACTTTCGAGCGAGACCTTTACTGGAGTACAAAAATGCTAAGTATTTTGACTACATATGGTAGTGTAAGAGCTGTACACTCCTAGGTTCTTTTTTACTGATCACCTTCAGGAGTGAAAATTCTGTATTATTTTTGACTTGAATCTTTTTATGCGATATCCATTCATCTGGCATAGTGATGAAAAAAAAAAATTGATGATTGATCCGTCCATACCTCATAATTTCTTTGGTCAATTTTCTCTTTACAAACGTTACCAATACATAAACTACATTATTAAATAATTGTCTGATGTGTTAAAGCTGGGAGTCTATCCACCTGGAGTCTATGGAAAATGATTCTCTTTCGAATGTCTCAAGGAATATACAGGATTTCATGTCCTCTTTAGTTATTTTTTGCTTCCTTGTTTAACACTTTTAGGTTGATCATGCAGAAGATGGCACGCTTTGCGTGAAACAGGAAAGCTTGGATGATAGGGGCATTACTGATATAGACTCAAAACACAAGGATCCGCAGATGTGTAGCATGTATGCAGCTGATATATATTCTACTTTGTATGCAAGACAGGTTTGTTAGGCTGCCATCTTACTAAATTCCTAATATGTCTATACAAGATGTTGGTGCTGTCGTTTGGATTGTGAGAAGCTGTGGCACATAATAACTTCAGAAGCCTTGGTTGATTTTGTTTTGATCTGTTTCACAATCCATTTAATGTATTGAGTTGATTAGGATGCATTATGAATTTTTGAATTACTTTGGTCTTTAGTAATCCAAAGCACTTTTATCATATGGAAGAGGTGAAAAATCTCATCTTGTTTATGATAGAATATTTTTGAAATGAAATGACTACAGAACAACTAGTTTTTGAAATTTTGTGTCATACTGACTCGTATGAAATTTCGCTCTTCTCTCAGGTTGATCGGAGGCCTTTGGCTGATTATATGGAAAAAATACAGCGAGACATCACCCAGGGCATGCGGGGTATTCTGATTGATTGGCTCGTGGAGGTTTGTTCACTCAATCATATATTGTCAGAAATCTTCCTTTATCATCACTGTCTTCTCTTGGAGTTACGTAACCATTACTCTTAAGCTTTGGTAAGATCTATTTGATTTTCGTATTCTGTTTCACTCGATTATGTTGCTAATGGTGTTCAGATGTCCTTGTTATTCTGAACTAGAGCTCTTGCCTCCTATTGCCATCAAGACACTGTTTTGTTATTCTCAGTTTGCCTCTTAGCACTGGACTCCACATTCTACTCTTAGCTCTTAGCTTTGCCACAAAAAGAACATCTTAATCCTTGTTATTGAGTGTTCTGGGATTTATTTCAACATTCTCTCCAAGATTCTATCCTTGATCTCTAGTCTATTGTTTGTCCATAATTTATATGTGGGTTCATGTGCATTATCTCGTTTCAGGTTTCCGAAGAATATAGGCTGGTCCCTGATACACTCTACCTGACTGTAAATCTTATAGATAGATTCCTATCTGAGAATTACATTGAGAAGCAAAAGTTGCAACTTCTTGGTGTAACCTGCATGCTCATTGCTTCGTAAGTTATTTACCATAAAAGGTGTATATATGAATCAATTGTATTCTAAAGTTAGAAGTTGTTTTGTTATGTCACCTATTTTCATTATCCTTTCAAGTTATCACAGAAATCATGGATGTCCTACACGAATCATTATCTTATTTTTCTTCAGTCATTCGTTTAACTTTGAGGTTTTGGAATCTCCAAGATGGTGGATAAGTTGAATAATTTGTCACGATCCCAAGGAAATTCTTGGTAGTCTTTGCCCATCTAGCGGTGCTTATTCTTCTTACTTGCATCCTGCTTGTTTATTGTCTAAAGGAAGTACGAAGAAATTTGTGCACCTCGTGTGGAAGAATTTTGCTTCATCACAGACAATACCTACACGAAAGAAGAGGTATGCCCTTGTCTATTGTAATGACCATTTCTGTCATATATCTGATATATGTGAGCATGATAATAGCTACACGAAACAAGGAGAATCCTCAGACTGAAACTGTTATTATGTCAGTTTCTTTCTTTGTTTTTATCGTTGCTCTTCCTTCGATAAAAGCATGATAGTGTGCTCATTGCACCAAAAGATTCCATGAATGTGGGTCCTCATTTAGTTCAATGTACCTAGTGCTATTCAAGGTCTTTTTTATGCTATCAAAATTAGGCCGCTGCATATGCACTCATCAGCTTCATCCAGTTTGATAATTTTACCTTAAATACACATAATATGTGACTTCTGTTTAACTTAAATATAAGTAATTGTGTTACGTGATTTCTGCGACATTCTTTGAACTCAATAAGTTTAAATTGTGTATGCAGCACTGATGTGTGGTGACATGACAGGTGGTGAAAATGGAAAGTTGCGTTCTGAACTTTTTGGGATTTCAATTGTCTGTTCCCACCACAAAGAAGTTCCTACGGTACCTAGTATATCTAAATTCTGTGATCTTTATTTTTACATGATGCTGTATTGCTATATTCTGTCTTTCTTAATATTCCTCGGTTGCTATTTATAGGAGGTTCATTCAAGCAGCACAAGTTTCTTATAAGGTAGATGAAACAGTGTCTTAGAGTTGTCAGTTTTACGATAAAGAAGCTATTTTGACTAGATCCCATTTCCAGGTTCCTTCTGTTGAGCTGGAATTCTTGGCAAACTTTTTAGCAGAACTAACTCTAACTGAGTACAGTTTCCTGAAGTTTCTTCCATCACTAATTGCTGCCTCTGCTGTATTTCTAGCCAAATGGACACTTGATCAGTCAGAACATCCATGGGTTGGTTTTCTTATGCCACTTGATGCTTTTAATCTAGAGAAGACTAAATTTGGATTGAGGAATTTGGGGCTACGGATTTCAAGTCCATAAAAACAAATTCATTGTGGTTTTTTGGATGAAGTCATTTTATAACGGATTTCAAATCATTGGAAGCTATTTTTGGAGTCATTTTGGAGGATTTCAAATTCATCTTGGACGAAGTCATTTAAAATCCTTCCCCCAAATCATCTCCCCAAATCCAAATCCTCCCATCCATATGCAACCTAAGGGATAATTACAAAAACTATCCCTGATGTTTGGAGTAATTACAAAAAAAAAAAACCAGAGAAATTTTAAAATTACAAAGAACCCTGAGGTTTGATTTTGTTTTAAATTTAAATGTAAGGGGGTAACTGTACTATTTTGTTACAAATGTAACAGGGTGCTTGAAATGTTATTGCTTATTTATGAAATGATAAAGTGCAATACAAAATCAAATCTTAATGAGATTTTTGTCATTTGAAAAACCTTTGGGAGTAGTTTTTATAGTTATCCTTTTTTTTTTTTTGAATTTAACCAGCGAAATGATAACATACCTTCTGCAGAATCCAACTCTGGAGTATTATACAAGGCACAAGACATCAGAGCTCAGAAGTACCATTTTAGAATTGCAAGACTTGCAGCTAAGCACAAGCGGATACATGCCTAATGCTATTCGTGAAAAATACAAGCAATCTAAGGTAATGATGTTCTCTCGATAATTTTCATAATTATTCAAATTCTCTATAAGTTATGAACAGCAAGAACTCATTTATTATATGGTATTTTCAAGTCTTTGAATAATATGTCGTGTAGAAAAACACAAACCAATTTTAAACACCCCTAAGCGTTCTCATGGGTTAGCAAACAACACTCTATATCAAAGTCACATGATTATTCACAAGGTTAATTACAAAAAATTACTTTTGTGGTTCAGTTAAACTACAAAAAACAATTATAGATACTCCCTTGACATTTGTTTCTCTTTTACAGATTGATAGGGGATAAGTTTGTAATACCATGAGGGGTTATTTACAATTTTAACTGGATGTTTATTCTTTGTGTAATTCACATTTATTTTCATATAAAGAATGGCTATCTTTGGAGTTGTGGCAGTTGATTACATCTTGTGCTTATATTGTTTTCGTCATGACAGTTCAAGTGCGTTTCAACTCTACGTTCGCCAAAACCAGTTCAATCACTATTCTAAGCATAACAGATCCTCTTACAAAATGATGAGATATTTATTACAGCTACAACTGACATTCTTCTACCATGAAGGCAAACCAGTAGATAATTGGACGGTAATGGATGCTGTCCTCATTCTTTATTTCATATATCTTGCAACCCAATCACCATTATTGTACACTGTTGTAATCAGTTCTGGTGCTTCCAGACTGTCTTTGTAACGGTAAAATTGTGAAGGCAAGAATATATGCCAGATAATTTATAAGACAGAGAATGCCTCCTGAGCATTTTTTGTCAATACACTTTATGAATTGTGGTAAGTTATTTGATAGCAGCTAACTACTTGATAGCTGGTAGGTCTAGGTTTTACCTATTTGAATTTGTCTCTGTAAAAGTTCTCCACATTGAAGTAGCTATTCAATCAATGAAATAATTTATCGTTGACAATTTGAGTCTTGTACATACATGTTTTATTTGTTTGCAAAAGAGGGGAGGCCAAGAAAGCAATCGGATGTTTGTGTGTATGTGCGTGTGAAAGTTGGAAGCAAGTTTTTAGTTTTATTTCAAGAGTATCATAATTAAAAAGAACAAGGAATAATTACAAAAACTACCCGAGTTATCTTTCAATATTACAAATACCCAAATAAGGTGTTACAAATACTCCCTTTGAGATTTGTATTTACTTACTAATGCCCCCTCTTGAGGGTGTAATTTGTAAAGTAGAAACAAATATTAAGGAAATAATTGTAAATTTGAAAGATAACTGAACTTTTTTTGTAATTAGACTAGACTTTAATAGTAGTTATTGTAATGATCCAGAGAATAATAAAGAAGTAAACCTCTTCTGAAATATGCCATTAGAATTTAGATCTCAACTCTAAGGATTACTCAAGTTGAGTAACAATTTACATTTCTTGTAGTCGAGTTCTCTTGTCAAATATATGGTGAATACATTATTGAATACTTAAATTTACATACATACTAAATACCCTTTCCCAAAGGACTAAATCTGGCCTGACATTTTTAACTCAAACCTATAAATTAAAAACATTTCTACAATACAGCAACTCATCAAATTCCCATGCCATTCCTATCAAACAATAAAAACTTCACACAGACACGCTGTGGCACAAATTCAGTCAACTTAGAAAGATACAAGAGTAATAATTATAATCAATTTAAAAAAGAAAAAAGAAAACAAAAACTAACAAAAGATAGTATTTTTGTACCACCCATGACCCACCCTTCCCATGCCCTTTCCGGGGAAGAGAACACATATTTTAAGCAGAAGCAGATTACATTTTGCGACAAACAACACATACAGTGAGCTGCTCAACGAGTCACTAAAACAGCAGTGTTTTCTGTTATTGGCTGAAGACTAGCGGCATTTTCCAACCGTTCCCAAATTTCCTTCCGTTTTTCAACTTCCGAATTTTTCCGTTCTTGTTCCTCTTTGTAATTTGAAATACAAGCCAAGAACAAGGTATCGTCCATTTCTGCGAGCATCTTTCTCACGTTTAGAGTTAAGTTTAGGACAGCCTGGTTCCAGTGGTTTTGTGCATTAGCTTCCAAAGCTGGAAATACTATCGGCAGTATAACTTGCCGGTTATGTGCAATTAGATTGATAACTTGGTCATTATTCCACAAGAACAGAGCTCTTTCAGCTACCTGCAATGGGAAAAGGAGGAGATTATTTTAAAACCGTTCCTTATATATTTATATCACACATTTCAAAAACAAACTCTCATTTTGAGAGAATAAAGAAATATTCATTAACAATACATATTTCTGTTCAGGAAACAGAACCAAAACAACCAGATTCAATTAAATTAAATTAAGTACCCATACAGTTGCTTTGTTTTATTCATAGCATTCAGCAACTATCCTCAAGGACTCAAGGTTTCTAACTCGAAGCCTTTTTTCCACATATTTTTAACAATAAACACAACAAAATTGACCAACTATTTGCTGTTTCAACCTTTTCACTGAAAGAGATGGAATTTAGTTACATAACAACTCAGTCCTCATTGGTTTTGTAGCTTATAAAATATTCAATATGTTTAATGTATCAAGTACTTAATCAAACTCTGACAGGTTTTATTACAAACAAAAACAACGAAAAAGACGAGTATGAAAAACGAGGTTTTACAAGACATCATGATTTTTGCACAATGTGGGTGTTATTCAGTGAAATTTTCTTCACATTCTATGACATGGACACACGAAAAGTTCGTCTTTCATACATTATGCTCTGTATTTATCCTATTGGAGCTTCTCTATTGGAAAAGGTAAAAAGCTTACTTTTTCTCTCTCTTCGGCCCTTAATTAGAAAAGCAACTACCCCTCTTACAGTTTAAATACAAAATCCAACTAAAGCCTGGTGCAGATCAAGAAATCAACTGCCCTTACTGGTAAATTGCAGCTCAACTAAACCAAATCCAATAAAACCTCATCCTCTTACTCAGCTTTATCAAGTGAAATCTCTTGAGATGACCCACAAAACTACAAATTCCTTCTAATTACGTCGTAAATTAATACAGTAAATTTTTCGTAGGTTTATCACTGATAGAGGAAAAATCAATACTCCTAACAGGAACATTTAATGGTCGACACTTGAAATGGTCCAACTTATTGTGATTGGCTCAAGCTTGATCAATTCTTGAAAACTCCCTTTTCTAGCTCCATCTCGTCTTGTTTAGCCACAAAATCATCTTAATATAAAAGGATTCTCCATTTCAACATACACACATTTCGTCAAAAGTTCCGCCAAGTTCTTGGCACCTTACTTTTTCAACAGTTTCTATAGACCCTTTCGGGCTGGAATCCGAAAAAGGACCTACAAAATTGTAATCTGATTTATGATCATATTAATAGACAAATCGAGGACAAAACCTAGGACAGTAACACAGGTGAGGATGATGTCTAAGCAGCTCCTGAATTTAGCGAAATTGTTGGCGACAAAATCTAGCAACTTGGATGAAACTCCTAAATTCAGAAATATAAGAGTAAACCGAGCAACTTATGTGGCTTCAAGTTAGCAATTCCTGGAACCAGTCTTAGAATACACAAAAGTGAGCATGTGTATAAGAAACAAATAAAATGCCTATGCAGCACGTCTTTCATTACGTGGACAATATTGGCCGGCCATTGGTCAAATAACCAATGTCTAGAATCCAGCTGTCAATTAAAAAGTCATCCATTATTCGATGATACCAGACAAGAAAGCAAATAAAGTAAATGCTCATATTTTTCCATAAACAGTTATTTTAACAAATCTCACAAGTATGGTTAACAAAATGCACTAAACCAACGGAAAATTCCCACGTGTCGCCACTATTATAAATAAGCGAACATCTAGTTATTATGAGAGAGAAAAAGTTACCTGAAAATGGTAGCTATTTATGCAGCGACCGAGTCGCCAGAACAACGGAACCATGATTTTTTGAAACTCAGCCATGTTAATTACTTCCAGAATCTCCTCCACCTCACCTAAAAACATCACTTCCTTTTGGCTATTCGTAATCGGCCAATATTTCAAAAGCCCCCTAATCACACTACTAGTCAGCTTCGGCTCCTTCTCGATAAACTGACTCACACAATACGACAGCTGCTGAAAATAAACCCCTAATGACTTCGGCTTGTGCAGCGGAATAAGTGCCCTCGAAAGAAATATCTTATGCTCCTCTTTTAGAGGCAAAGCAAATCCCGTGATCACACTCCCGAAAATCTCTAACAGCTCGGCAATACCATTATGTTTCTCCGTCTCAAACACGAATCTATAAAACACATTGCTTAAACTCTTTCTAATAAACGGCCGGTGAACCATAAACTTCCCATATATCCTATGCAGAATCGCCTTCAGACAGTCCCTTTCCCTGGGATCCTCTGAATCGAACAAATCAATAATTTTGAGAATAAACGAATGATTTATGTACTTCTTTGCAACTTTTGCTTCCAAAGAAGTCGAAGTCACAAACTTGAGTAAGAAATCATACACTATCTGCAAATGGGACCACGCGGGATCGAAAGTTGGCTCATCATCGTTTTCATTTTCGCCCGAACTCGCATTATTGGACCGACAATTAGGCGGGAAAACACGGAATAAGTTAACAGAGCACATTTTGCAAGAAGCTAAAACAGCAGGCTCCGAAAATTTCGGGGGGTTTTGAGATACGAAATCAAGAAGCTCGAGCAATGTGGCCCGTTTAAGATCCTTTTCTTGAGTATTCTTAGCAGGATCAGTGAAATCAAACACTACACAGCAAAGACTAAGCTTACTAATGAAAAGATTCATTTTTTCTGAAGTTGGGACATCCTTAAATGCGAGCAACGGCTCAATTCCCGCAATCGCACAAGCTGGGAAGACTGCTGCTGAGGCCCGTTTGGCAGCAGGGCTGGTAGCATTGGCCCGGCCCGAACCGAGCGAAGATGAATTATTTCCCAAATTAGGGTTTCTTGAAAAATCTTGATCTGTTTTCTGAGATTTACGAGGGAGTTTACCAAGAAATTGCTTCCACATTCTGGGTTCTCGAGTTTTTTTCCACCCTCAATTGATGGATTAAATTTAAACTAGATGGACTGCCAAAAAGACTGAAACTTTAGGGTTTTTAAGTAAAAGGCATTTGGTATACTGTGGATGAAAAAGCTAGCCCAGAGAAGTAATGCAGGGATGCTAGAATTGGGGATCTGAAAAAGAAAACCCAAAAAAAAAGAAGAAAAAAAAAAGTTCTTGATTGATAGAAAAAAAAATTGAATAAATTGTACAAAGGTGAGATCTTTGAACAATTTCTAAACAATAAAGATCAGTAAAGATGCAGAGAAACCTGGAATTTCGCCAAGCAAAAATCCAAAAAATACCTCACCAATGTAGACTCAATGATTCAAAAAATAAACACACACAAAAAGATTACTTATATGCATACATATGAATGTACACATCAACACTGACTACTACATGTGAGGGTGTGTGTTTTTCAGTGTTTGTAGAGAAAAACTGACATAATGGTGCTTAAACTTAAAAGGGCTGTAGAAAATAAACAAACCTAGGATTCCACAAATAGTGTTATATAGAGAGAGAAAAACAAACGGATTTAAAAAAAAAAAAAACACACAAACACAAACACACATGCAGATTACAGGGAAAAGTTGGATCTTCAGTTACACATACGTTGTATATATCTGCATATATGAACTTTTATACTGCTGTGTGTTTGTGTGTGTGCCAATGGCTAAAACAGTAAAACCTATGAAATTTGCCATTGATGGGTGGATATTTGAATGCAGAGATTATTCAATTCGGTAAATTTCAATTGTTTTCTTTTTTAATTTCAATTAAGGGAAAAAAGAAAGAAGAAAAAGAAACCATGATTGCACTTTTTCACTGTAGCGCAGAGTGCAGATCCACCATCATCGATGACATGAGATTTTGGCCTGTGGCAATTTTCCCCTTTCTTTTCACTTTCATGTGGGCCACTCTTACTCGGTAACAGTTAATTACCACGAGTCGGTAAAATTTGCAAGTAAAAAGTCAATTTTGTGTTGGTTATATATTGAGATAATCATCGTTTTTATTGAAATTACGAAGGATTTTCTGCACATTGACATTTAATTAGTTCAATATTATAAAATATAGTGGTCATGTTGTTGGAAATTATTCGGGTCTCGAATCTAATGCGGATCAAATAAGATCCGGTTTTTCAATTAAATTGAACTAAAGTGGAAGTGAGGGATTTCAAAAATCGAGTTTAAGATATAAGAACATAAGATCATATTTATTAAATTTATTCTAACTAAAGGAAGAATAAGAAAATTTACCTCTTTCGACAATTTTCTCGTTCTTCGCTATCTTCTTTTATTCTTCGAATCCTTGAATCTCGTAGATACTACGATCTTCCAATTTGTTCTCCCTATCAATGACAGTGTGTGGACACCCAAATAATAATTTTAAGTTCATAACTTTGATTTTTTTACGATGTACTCAACTCATGAGATCGTATGATTGGACTAACGATATAGGAGATGAATTGAATTAGATTATAAACTAAACTACCAACACTTTGAATTTTAACAAAGGAAATTGGCAGCCTCCTTATGAACGACCGAAACCAAAGAAAGTATATTTTTCAATTGATTTTTGAAAAAAAATATCAATTGAACTTGTTATTCAATTGTTGGATAATTGGCTGAAAGGTGAATTGGTTCTGCCGTGATGTTTCGTTAATTATTCAAGTGAGGGGTGGTCTCCTTTTATAGTCATTGTTTCAATCAATTTCCCACTACAAGTCATTTCCCACTACAAGTCAGTTTCCTATCTTATCTAAAATTACAAATTCTAGATAGACTCAAACTATAATTGATAATCATCCATTTTGTCAACTTAATAATTATATTAATATCATAAATATTTTATATTTATTGAATTCCCAATACAATCAAAATTGTAGAATATCATATATTTTCGGAATTAATTGATATTAATATGTTAGCCCAAATATTTTGGAAAACTCTTTTCCATAAACCCTTAGGAACATAAAATATTATTTCTCACCCGTTTACTATAGGAACCCGAACCATGGACCTATAATTATAAGCTCCAATAAATCGAATAAATAATTTAACTCTTTAATTAATTTAATCAACTTATTAATTTCGTTAGTACTCCACTATAAATTTAGAATTGCACTTATAATTTTAGAATATCTTACACTATGAATTTGAGTAGACCATTGATATAATCATTACATATAGATTAATCTTCCATAGACAATTCGTAATAGAAGCTAGGTAGTATCCGTTAAACCTCTTCAATTACTTCTTATCCTCATTTGCCATTAATTCACTAGCGAATGGTAATTTATAATCGGATTATAAATTAGAGATCTCAAACCATTCAGTTCCAGAATTAACAAATGAGAGAATCGTCTTTTAACTTTTCGCAAGAAGGAATGGATTCCATATCTATGAATTTATATTCCTAGCTATTTAATTCAAATGTGAATCTAAAATGCAAGTGTTGGGAATATCGTAGGACAAGCTTAAACGAGCAAATTAAGAATCACACAGAAATAAACAGGAGTCTATATGACCATCTTGTGATTTAATTTGATTTTTTATTTATACAACGGAATATGTATGAAAAATTCAAACTTAGATGGTCCAAGTCCTATATGACTCAATCACATATAGATGCCCCCACTAAGATGTCCCCACATCGACGGTTCGATAAGGCAGCCACATTCAAAATATTTTGGGTTGCATAAGTGATGTTTTAATTAAAGATCTCATATTTTAATTAATTTCATCACGGACTTAATTTTAGTTTATTATCTATAATTTTAATCCTCTTGTATATGATCGCAAAAATCTTTTCACTATACTGCAAGTGTACAACGTAGTTTATAGAGTAATGACAATCAACGTATTTCTCAGGGATGAATACGAAACACTTAGGTTATAATAACATCGTGTTCCAATTTTATTGAAGCGATCGAAAATAAGAAATTATCATATAATCTAAACAAGTAAAAATAAAATAAGTAAATTTATAAAACCTACGAACTCCGTAAGTCTTTTCAACAAATACGAAAGCAACCCTAGGCACGTATTCAACATGCTTTTTCAATATTAAATCCAATTAATGTTTATCAAAACCAATTCATGTGTTTCTATGGTTCAATTCCTAAATTAGTTTATTCCCCCTTCAGGATGGCGCATAAACAGTTGATCAATAACATTGTAGATCTCTCGATACATTATAACAATTATTAATTCCCAAAAGATCTTTGAATTGAAGAACTCCCCACAAACTTATGTAGGTCTCCCGACACGTTATACTCGTTTATGTCTGAACCCGATTTCCATTTGTTAAACTCACCTCTCGGATTATGGACTAACGAATATACATGCAAATTATTGATCTGATAATCTATAAGAAATAAGCATTCAAATTCATATAATAGAATACATAAATAAATTAAGAATACAATCAATAAAGATTTTACATTAATCCACCGTTTTGATTATGCCCTAGGATCAGAAATATTAGCCCAACATATTTGATAACAAATTTATAGACAAAGTTGAAATCAAATAGTTTGACATTACTAATAGAATTGAATACCATCATCTAATGTAATGAATTGCATTCCAATTCGAGTTATTTTCTCCTGCTCTAACTCAATAATCCAGTATTTGGTAGATCCTGGTGATATGACAAGCCTTTGTATGGGGTTTATATCACCATTGTCTGTGGCAAACAAAAGTATACAATGAACCTGTTCTATATATGCAGTATTACATTGCATTATATGCACCAAAAACTAATCAAATATGTTGCTCTTTCAATGATTTGTTTTTTAGGGTGCGGACAACAAAACAATTTTTTCCAATGATTTTTTTTTTTGGCATTTATAGTTTAATCATACATGTAATAAATAATAAATAATTTTATGCAATGGTTTTTGTGTACTATTCACAAACGATCCCCTCCTGCTTTTTATGTGCCTGATTATGATTGGAAGAGTAAATATGCAGTAATACATTGATGTATATACATCAAACATATGATATATATGCAGTAGTACATTGATATTTATACTCCAAAACCATAATATTACATTGTCTACGTGTGAAGAGAGTATATATGCAATAAAACATTGCTATGTATATACCAGAACCATACTATATATGCATTATATTTTATTTTTACACCAGTATTCACGAGTATTCAAACTTCATCTTCTTCGTTTCAACTTTTACAGTTTTTAAAAATTTGAATGTAATTACCTTGTACTGGTTCTGCTTTGAAACTCAATTTTTCAACATAGGGTAAATTGCAAAATTGGTCCTGTAACTATGGACGGTTTGCAATTTCGGCCCTCTAAGTATTGAATTTGCAAAATTAGTCATGTAAGTTAAAAAGTTTTTGCAAAATTGGTCCTATAAGTTTTAAACTTGAGAAATTTTAGTCCAATAAGTTTCAAGTTTTGGCAAAATTGGTCCACCGGGTTTATTTCATATTTTCATAATACCCATTATACCCTTATTCATACTAATGGCTGATTTGACTAAGTGTTTCCCACAAAATGGTATCAGAGCCAGGATTATTAAGAACTTTGGTTATATTTATTATTTTTATGTAATTAACAATTGGTGAGGAGAACTATTTCCGGGAATATGGATCCGGACAATTGTTCGAGATGTACACCTTACAGGACATATCGTCAAATTTTGACGATGTATGCACAAGAATACCAGGACAAGATATCATATTAGCAAAACCAATATGACGAAAAAGAACGCGCAGGAGCCGACAGGGAAACCCTAAGGCAATACGAAATGCGAGTGACATATCATATGAGTTTATGGACAGCAAACCAAACCTTATATGTAGATCTGATGAATCGCCAAGAAGCAGTTCATGAGAATGCTCATCAGAATAATGATTCCTGATGAGTACCGGAGTGGAGCGAGATACTTCCAGATACATCTAAGATCTCAGCAGATCTTAGAGAGATCCAGAAGACGGTGCAGAATTATGGCAATCGCCATATTCATCTACCATCACAAGTTCATCAGATCCAGAGCCAGATGGAGAAGATGGTGAAATATCAGAAGGAAACTCTTGAAATCCTTCATGATATTCAGAAACAAGTCAAGAACCTGGAGGATAGACCAAGTTCATCCGGAGGAAAGAAACGTATTGATTTTGGAACAGTACCCTATTTACATCAAAAAGGGAAACCAACCAAAGTCAAACGACAGATGACAGATGAGGAGAAGCTTATCGCCATCATCAAGGGAAAATTTGTCACGAACTAAAAAGTGATGGATATGGAAAAGATGAATCTTAAAAATCTACATGACCTTGCAGAATCCTTCGCGTGATTGGGAATTGTAGATTTAAAGATGAACACATGAGATGGAACAACCTTGGTTACCTATGACCCACTAGGTAGACCAATTCCACCACCGCCATCAGTAAATCCCAACGTCGCAGAAAGTGCGGGTTCAAATCATGGAACCCAGGACAAGAGAATGCATTACGTTGGAGATTTCACCATAGGGAATGAAACACTTTCAGGAACAGGAGCTCGACCCCCTCTTGCGGGAACTCGACAACCTTCTAGAAGGCCAAATATTTATCAAACGCCTTATGGAAGATCGCATCTCGGCCCAATACACCCATATGGGTTGATGCTAAATCTGGATATCCCAGATTTTAAAAATCGCGAAGTTCTCATTGATGAATGGGCATCAATTATAAGGATTGCAGCAAGTACCCTTGATCTTACTAAAGATTCCTTCATTTTACTCCTTAAAATGAGTCTTGAGGGATCCGTAAGGATTGGATGGGATATGACCGAAGCAAGCATGAAATCGCGGTCACGGCAGGAGAATCACTAAAAGGAATTGTCGATGATATAGCAAAATTATTCAAAATCCATTTTATCAGCACAGGTTACTTTGAGGGATTAGAAGAAGAAAAAAGAAAAAGATATAAACAAACCCTCTATAGCCTCGAGTTACATGATATTTGTCATATTGACGAATATATCAAGTTATTCACCGAGTGCAGGTGGAAGTCAAAGATTGGAGACAAAGAAGCTTCACAGTTATTCTTTGCAAAAATTCCAAGTCCATGGAGAGAAATGATTATCAGGGAATATAAGGATGCAGCGGATTTAGATACTGTGGCTAGAAGAATGTCTTTCTTAAAGGCCAAGTTATCTGAATGGTGCTACCAAGCAGCACTATACCGAAATTATAAGAGATTACGAGGAATTAATAAATTAGTTCTTATGGGATTGGCTAACGCACCCCAGATATATCAGAGGAAGATGGATAATCTTTTCAAAGATTATTTTAGTTTCATGTTCGTATATATCGATGACATCCTTATCGCATCAAAGAACATGAAGGAACATCTCAAGCATTTGGAAATATTTTCAGATGTTTGCCACAAGGAAGGATTAGTGCTTTCAGAAAAGAAGACAGTGATTGCTACAAGACAGATTGAATTCCTTGGAATAGAAATCGATGAATCTGGAATCATCCTACAAAGTCATATTGTGGAAAAGATACAAAGATTTCCAGATACACTAAAGGACAAGAAGCAGCTTCAGAGTTTCCTTGGAGTTGTTAACTTTGCTGGAATGTTTATAAACAATCTAGCACATTACAGGAAAGTGTTTAGCCCATTGCTAAAAAAAGATGCTACATTCAAATGGGAAGATGAACATCAAAAAGGAATAAAGCAGCTTAAAGAAGTTTGTAAAAAGCTTCCAAAACTTGCAATTCCGCAAGATGAAGATGAATTGGTTCTATACACGGATGCCAGTGACTATTGGTGGGCAGTTGTTCTTACAAAAGCCACACCAAATGGCGAAGTGCCATGTAGATATTGCAGCGGTCTTTTTACAGATAGTGAAGCGAATCGATGGCATATCAACGAGAAAGAATTCTTTACAGTCAGAAAGGCTTTCAAAAAATGGCCTCTATTTTTACTGGCTAAAAAGTTTACTTTAAAAATTGATAATTCAAGTGTCAAGGCTTTTCTGAAAAACAAAAATTGAATCAAAACCAGAAAAAGGCTAGATTACTTAGATGGCAAGCTGAATGTCAATATTATGATTATGATATTGTCATTATAAAATCTCATGAAAATGTTCTTGTAGATTTTTGACACAATATGGAAGGATGCGTTGCTGACGAGGTCCTTAAACGAGTAAGACATCTCAGGGAAAACCTGGAGAGTCTAGAACGAGATTTTGGGACGTTATGTCTCAATGCAGAAGTTGTTGGACGACTTCAACAGGCTGACCAAAAATTCATTTCTAGTCAAATACGAGCATGCCAGTTCGCTCAAGGACAATTGTTCTTAGTGCTGCAAGGGCCTCTCCTCCAGGCCGCATCTCCTATGATGCAAAAAAAGGGCGAATAGAGAACGGGGCTCTAACCCGGAGGTTATGGATTCAAGTACCATAATCACAAGTGTTGCAGGTGATGCATCCCCTAAGGGTGTACAAAATGTAACAAATGTTGAAGCTCCGGTGTCGCAACACGAGTCTTCAAGTCAACCCAGCACCTCTGGGGTAAAAGAGGGAGAGTTGGATCTTAGGCCACAGATAGGCAATCTAAGGTCCACGCTGACGAGATTAAGATTTCTTCAATGCAGGTATATCAACGACAATGGGAGAATTGGTTACAAGACGGAATATTAACCCTGAAAAAACAATGGTTGATATCTCAGGCAAATATCCCAGAGTTTGGATGAAACCAGGAAGTCATCCAAATGAAGTACATGAATGGTATACTTTTGGAGCTCTAGCTTCGACTATACTGTATCACCAGGATTCCTAGAAATTTTGAAATTACCGAAATGGATTGGGGAAGTAGTTTACGAGACTTGGGCCAACAATCCACACTTGGCCAGATGAGATATTCTGGAACTATATTTTATCAGTGCAACTCCCGAACCCGCAATGAAAGGCTTTAATGAGGCTTTTCACTTCATCAAGCTTAGAAGACCGGATGGAAATGCTTTAAAATATATAAAAGCAGCTTCATCGGAAGAAGTACCAGTGTTAGTAGGAGCAATTTCTAAAGACGAAGCTTCTACACGACGAGTATGGGGACTTTGGGTTTGTCTAACAGAAATGGACAAATTCAAATATATATTCAAGTTTTTCTAGAATTCAGCAAATGGATCTTTCCAACTGAATTCAATGACTGGATCAACAACAGAATTCGCAGAGGAGATTTTCGAAACAAAGAGAAGAATTCTCTGGGAGAACAAGATTCCGGCTAGCAAAGAAACCTACCGGAAATTCTGTAACATGGCGCATGTGGGCCATTGGATCGATCGGATCTGCCAGGCATGCCCTGAACAGAAGGAACCCAAGTTTGGGAAAGGATTCCGACCCAAACCCGACCGACAAGACCATACAGCTGGAAAGGACAAGGGCCCAGCTCACAAAACGCGTTATCCTCGGGGACCACGAAAACCAAATTTTTAAAAGATTCCCCGACAAACACCACATGGACTGAGTCACGCGGAAAGAAAAGGAAAACAACTGGCGAGGCAATAATACAGGATATGACGTAAGCAGTGATGTCATAAAAATTTAACAAGATTTGGAGTCCACCTTTCAAGTTCGGACTTACCTCTATAAATTGCAGGAGTTGAAGAAAGCTGAGGACATCGAATATTTCCCTTAGTTTTCTTATAATAAACTATGAGAGAAAATTTGTAATAGTTTGAGTGTTTTAGTTTTAAGTTTTATGTATTTGCGAGTGCAAGCCTTGTATATGAGAGGCTAAACAAGTATTCTCCTCCCAAAAGGGGATTACTAATTTAATAAATATTTCGATAAGTTCTTAATAAAAAGGGGCTTTCTGCTTCAACATGTCTTCATAATGTTCTATTAATTTATCCCGTTTAAGAATTACTTATATGCCTGGAGTAGGAAACAAACCAAGGCTGTGCTGAATAGTTGCTGAAGGAGTCGGATAACTTGCAGATCATCTTCCCTGAGGAGCAGTTTGTCAAACGATCTGGGGGCAATAATTTTCCGACTGGTGGTGTTGCGAACCATTTCACCCACTGCTATTTCGGTCAAAGAAGGTATGAATTTAAGGAATTTATTAATTTTACGGAAGCATGTTGGGCATGATATGGTCGTGATGGACTATATCCGTTTTATCAAAATCTTAGTCTGAAATCAAATTATTTAGTATTATGAGAATTTTGCAGACGTATGTCCTATTGAGTTTATAGGCTGGAAACCTGACATGATCCATTTAAAACCTCTGAATAGAGACTGGATCTAAGTAGGTGTAACAATGCCACGAATAAAATAGGTATCAGAAAAGCAAATTCCTATAATCTATGAAATTTGGGTTTATTGAAACTAGCTATAGTATGAAAGGATTGATATTGCTAATTCTCGAAAGTTATGGGACTATTATTGCTACCTTCCGAAAGATAAAGGACCAAAAATGCTATTCTGTCATAAGGGCAAAATTGTCCAGGACCAAAACTGCAACTCTAAATATTTAATAGTTAAAGGACTAAAAATGCCACTGGCCCAAAGATACAGGACTAAAATTGCAATTTAGCCTTTCAACATATGCAGTGTATTTGTATTGTATAAACAGTACTCATGAGTATTCAATTCCGGGTAGCCAACGTCATTTGCATGCGTTAATTTCTCGTCACAAATTGCCTTTTGTTGCGCTTTTAGAACCTATGACTTTGCCTGAGTTTAGTTTCTATTGTCGTAGATTTGTTTTTGATGATGGCTTATCTAATTGTTCTAATCATATCTGGATTATGTCTGCTGCTCATTTACATTTTGACATTCTTGTTGATCATGCACAACTATTACATTGTAGGTTGACATCCGCTTTGTTGCCTCACTATTTATTTGACTTTTGTGTATGCTAAATGTGATAGAGTAGCTAGATATGTTTTGTCAGGATACCTTGCGTGAGATTGCGATTAGTATGGAGGGGTTACCCTGGCTTGTTAGCGGTGACTTTAACATTTTTTTGCATGATCATGAGAGGATTGGTGGCACTTCCGATAGGTCCGATGAGATGTTAGATTTTGCTTATATGATTGCGGATTGCGAGTTATTTGATGCGGGGGTGTGAGGGGCCTATCTTTACGTGGGCTAGAGGTGGGCTTGGGAGAGACTTGATAGGGCTTTGTATAATGAACACCTGGCCGATGTGTTTACTTCTTCTATTATTGTTACGCATTTATCTCGTGTTCGCTCCGATCATGCTCATTTACTCATATCTTGTGAGTTTGAACCGCATGTGTGCTCTTCTTTTCGATTTCAAAGATATGTGGATACGTCACCATACTTTTTTTGCGAGGTTGTCAAGGAAGCATGGGGGCATCCCAATCGGGTTGTTTTGGAATGAGGAGCTTGCGGCAAAGACAAATTGAACAGGGTCAAGCGCAGAGACTCAAGATTTGGAATCACCGGACATTTGGTAATGTTTTTGATCGGGTTAGATGGCCGATGAGGCGGTTTTAGTGGCTCAGTCCGTATATGATAGTGATCCGTCTCCGACTCATCGGGCCGAGCTACATCGTTGTGTGGCCGAAAGACGAGCTACGTTTGAAAATGGAGGAGGATTTTTGGCGCCGTAAAGCTGCATTAAGTGGGCGATCGAGGGGGAGCGCAACACTAAGTTTTTCCACTGATTTGTTAAGTGGGCACGCTTTTTGGAATAATTTAATCAATTTTATTCCAAATGGAATTTACAGCACATATTTTGTGGCTAATAAATTGATTATGTTCCAAACCAATAGCAGACAATTAAAGATTGATGTTTATATTTGGTGATTATTCTTTTACATATATCAATCATGCGTTTATTTAATTAACAAATAAAGATTCTTGACTAATTTAAATTGGTTATCATTTAATTTATTTGCCAAAATTAAAAATACCAGCACAAGGATTAAAATTAATCAACTTCGATTTAATTTACTTCCTTCATTAAAATATTATTGCCAAAATTATAAAGTCAAAATTTGGTTATTAAGAATCCAAAAATCAATTATATCATAATAATTACCATTAACTTGATAGAAGTCAACTGCATATTAAATAAATAAAATAAACTCATAAAAAGTTTTTAGAAAGTGTGTTTTAGGCGGGAAAACAAATTTAGAAAGAGGTTTGTTATTATATATATATATATATACATTATAAATTTAGTTGAAATCTTTTTCAATCTAAGAATGACACTAACAAGTTCAATCAACAAAGTTAGTTTTCAACTATAAGTCTAACTGAAATCTTTCAAATTAACAAGGGTATTAATAAACTCAAGCACATACACACATATATGTATGTAATAATATCGCTCAAGTTTTTAGCTTGTGTTTTTGGTTCATAATGTCTAAACTATGTTGCACCTATTAATTTCTAACATACAATACATATTGTTTATTTTATTATTATAATTTTTATTTTAATACCAAAATACATCTTACCTTATGAACATCTTTTTATATTAAATACAAAAAAATTATTCGAGACAATTTTGATTTAGTTAATATTTGATTTTAATAAATTAATAAAATTATAAGCGCACGTGCATCTTACTGTTTGATACATGTTTTTATCTTAATTTTGATGATTTTATTTTATCACCAAAACAATGTTTTTATAGGTTGTCCAAATACTCCTAAATGATTTAAAATGGTTTTAATATTTTCCGGAGTATTTTCTCAAGTTTATTTTCGTCTAAATTGGACAACGCTTTTAATGATTTTACGTTATTGGGTTTTCACTCCTTAACAAGGTTCCTAAATGTTGTCTAAATACTCTCGATTGGTTTAAAATGTTTTTACTAAATTTTCGGAGTATTTCTTGGGTTTTATTTTTGACAAAAATTGGACAACATTTTTCTCGTGGTCGACCTGTCGCCTCTATAGGGCAACCCGTGCACCAAGATGTTTTTAGAAACAGAAAATGAGACGGAAGGAAAAACAAGCAGTCGACCGATGGCCGCCATCCGGCCGACCGTGCACTGCAAGTTTCATTGTTGAAACAGACTTAAATCCTTCGTATTTTTGGTTAGGAGACCGGTTGAGACAGTGATGGCTCAAAAGCTACCTTTAAAACCGTAGGCAAGTGCACCTATCGTTTTATAGTATAGATTATTGAGTACCGAAAGTGTCATTCCCACGAGGATTGTAAGTACTAATAATTATCGTCTTTTTGTTATTTAATCTAACAATTTTCGAGTTTTGTGTTTGATGAAAAAGGAAAAACAAATTATAAATTATAAAAATGAAGTAAAATTTGTAGAATAAGAAATCAAGAGATAGAAGTGTGTTTGAATGTAAATCCCTCTAGAATGTTTTTGTGATTTGACAAGTTAAAAGATTCAACCATAAGCCCTTAAGCAAAAAACCAACCTCTTTTAATAAAATCTCATGCTATGTGGACCGTAGAAATTCCCGATTTAAGTTAATCCCTTTCTCAAGGCGAAAAACTCCTAATCTCAAGTTGATTAACTGAAATCTCTTTCTAGTTAAAACCCCAAGATTGCATTATAATGATTTATGAATTCCCATATTAGGTTTGACCCTAATCCGGAAGATTTATGTCGTCTATATCTAGGATTGCATGCAACTCTTTTCACTTATACAATTTCTTTTTCACCATAAATCTTTCGATTACCCGATGAAGAAAAGATATCAAATCAATATACCGGAAATATTAACTCGAATGAGATAAGCATGAAATAAGTGAATCACACAAGACATGAGAATTTTATTAAAAACATACAAACCTTAATCACAAATCCATTCTAGAGTTCATTACACTCAAACACTAAGATTTTAGCTACTCATGATTTTGACAAAAGAGTAAATTACACAAGAAGATTTAAGCATTGTAGACATGGTGTACTTATCTTTCTCAAAACCTCAATGGACTTCTTCCTTGATTAATGATGTTGCTCCAAGCCTTCTTCTCCAATATTACCCCAAGCTTTCTTCTCCAAGACCCCTTGATCCCAATTCTACTTAATGAAATGAATACAATGAATATTTCCTGAATATCTAATGAATACTTCTCCCAACTTCAACCTCGCTTTTATAGCAATCAATACATTGATAGTACTCTCTTTTTGTTAAACAATTGCCTCCATTTTCCTTGTTGGTTGGTGAATTCTTGTATTCAAGTGATGAGTGAGGGGACATGGAGACATGTTTCAGCAAAATAGGGTGTTAAAAGTGTACCAAAGTGGCCAAAATGGGTTGGTTGGTGAGTTTTCCCCAAATTCCGCAAAGAAAAGTTGCAAAAAAGGGGTCCTGACACGCCAGAAATGGCAAAGACGGCCGTCGTTGCACAACATTTGCCGAAACGGGCCGACACTGGCCGTGTTGGACAACACGGCCAGGCCGTGTTATACGACACGGCCGTGTTGTTATCTGACACGGCCAGGCCAGCCGTGTTCGGGCCTGTTTTGTGCGATTTTTCCTCCTCTTTTGATCCCCTTCAACATGGTCGTGTTTGGTGACACGGCTTGGCCGTTTTGGACCCTTTTTCCAATTTTTATCCAATTTATTTCCTTCTTTTTTGAATATGGCCATGTTACTTGACACCCCAAGTCATGTTGAGTGATTTTCTTGCCTTTTTTCAAGTAATATTGGCTTCACATTGCTCCAAATTGCTCCACCTATAATGTTAAACACATCACACGATGAAATGCTACAGAAATACTTGAGAAACTATGATTTTTCTAACAAAACAATTCAAAAACTATTGAATTAATAATATAAAATATGTACAAAATGACACTTATCAGGACAGGGTCGACCGGTTTAAGCTCGTCGCCACCGGTCGCCTGTTGTAATTTTCAAAGTGTTCTTATTTTCTCTTATTTTCGTGCGACCGGTCGCCCTATGTATTAATGACAAAAAAATATGACCGTTTGGACAGACACATTTCCTTAAATTGTGGGATTGATTTCTATGACTATATTCTTGATTTTAATTGTATTTTTCTCAGAGATTTTCAATCCCCAAGAGGAGCCTATGCTTGATCAATCATTTCCTATAAATAGAGGAAGTTTTGGAGCAACCAAAACAACAATTGAGATACAACACAACAAGATACACTTCAAGCAAACACTTGGTCTTTCATTGTTATTATTCTTGTTGTAAAATTGCCTAGCTTATCACTTTCACATCTTTGAGGTCTAGGCTATTCTTGATTACACTTTGCACTCAAATTGTATTATTCATTATTGAGTTGTAATCTTGATTTTTGGTTATCATTCAAACACAAGATATCCTTGTGAGTGTTCTTGTGGTAAGAGCACACTTGGATGATCTAGGTGATAGGTACAAGAAGATTGTGGTAATCTTCTTATTGAGGTGTTGAAGAATTTGGTATTCTTCAAGGTTTGAAGATTGTGGTAATCTTCACAAGGTGCCGTTGAAGGAAGATTGTGGTAATCTTCAAAGGAGATTGTGGTAATCTCCAAAGGTGGTGTTGAAGAAAAGTGTGGTGCTCTTCAAGGTGTTGTAAGTTGAATTTGTATTAATTTTGGTAATTAATAAAATTCTTTTTCTTTTCGAAATCCATCCGGATATCTTTGGGGTGGTAGAGGATTAGGCCCTAGGTGGGTTGAACCTCTTTAAATCGACGTGTGTTGTTTATATTCCGCACCTTTATTATTGTATTTGAGCATTCGGTTTTAAAAAGAGGGCGAAATCGAAAAGATGGAGATAATCTATTCACCCCCCCTCTAGATTATCGTAGCCGCTTGGACTTACAAGTGGTATCGAGCCAAACTCTTTGGCAAGCTCGTTTCACATCGCGAGTGAAGAGAAACGATCGACGGCTACTCTAACGAAGCTCATCTATCCTGTCAAGCACCTCCACCACCAAGCCACCACTATTTGATTCCAAGAATTTTAATTTTTGGAAAGAAAGAATGGAATGCTATCTACAAGGTTGCGGGTTCGACATTTGGAACACCGTCATTAATGGAGAATCCATTCCGACGAAAGATACACCATACACCTCAAAAGGCTTCAAAAAGCTCAATGATGAAGAAAAGAAAATCATCTCCTTAAACGGTAAGGCTTTAAATATTTTGTATTGTTCATTTACTAATTTAGAATATGAACATATTGTAGGAATAAAGTCCGCACATGAAGTATGACAAAAATTAGAAGCCATCTATGGAATATTTGCAAATGAAAGGAGTCAAACAAAAGCATCTACTTCTCAAGATCATACAAGCTCAAATCTAAGGAATAAGCCTCCTACAACTTCCAATTATGAAGAAGTTGAATATTGTTTTATGGGCATCAATGAAGAAAATGAGGTATGTCTTAAACCTCTACTTCCTATGATATTGTCATTCAAAATGATTATAGTGATTTACAAAATGATTATGATGAACTTCAAAATGAATTCCAAAGCTTACTTGTTAGATACAAAAATTTGAAAAAGGAATTCAATATTTTGAAAAATGATAAGGATAGTTTATTTACTTCTTATGAATCACTATCATGTTCTCACACCACCACACTTGACAAGGTTAGAAACCTTGAAAAAGAAAATAGTACTCTTGTTGAGAATATTGATTGCATGAAAAAGGATTTATTAAAATCCAACTTGAGTACCAATAAAATATCCAATATTGTTGATATTCATAATTGTGATAAGGAACTTGATCATAAGCCTAATGTTGTTAATCATATGAAAAAGGATCAAGTCACTATGCATATTGGTCATTATGCTCCTAGAATCATTACTTGTTTTTATTGTGGCAAAAAGGGTCATACGGCTAATTCTTGTTGGGCTAGAAATAGCTCTAAATATTGTTGGAGACCTAAAAGTCTCAAAGCTAATCTCAAAAGGACCCAAACACATGAGGGTACCACAAAACAATGTCTTTATTAGGTACCCGCAAAGCAAAAATCGGAGAAAATTCATGCCACCAAGAAAACATCAAATGAACGTTTCACTTGATCAAAGAAGGAGAAACTACTCTCAACAAAGCCAATTTCCAAGAAGAGCGTATAATCAAAAATGGGAAGAACAAAATCCTTGGAAATGGCAAAGACATCATCAACAAGATGATTTTCAAAGAAGAAGAAACCATCAACCATGGGAAGGTAACCAAACTTGGAAATGGAGAAGTCATCATCAACAAAGTGACTTCTCAATGGGAAGATATCATCAACAATGGGAAAGACACAACCCATGGAAACGGCGTAATTGGTAAACCGTATCTCCCCATTTGTATATGCATTTTTTTATGCATACTTTTAATTGTGTCTTAATTGCAAAATGAATTTTCAAGTATTTATTTTTAAAATAGGTCTCTTATATATTTATGAGTTTCAAATTTTTTTTTTTAAAAAAAAAAAAAAAAAAAAAAGAGACCTTGCATGATTTTCTAAAACTCTTGAGCATTTTATTAGACTTATGTGGCTTATTATCTCTTATGAAATCTTATAGCAAAAGCTCTATTTGATATCTCATATTATTTGCCTACACTTGAATTTTCTATGAAAATGTTGTCTAAGAATTGTGTAGGATACATATTTCATACTCATTGGTTATTACGTCATCAAGTTTCTTAAACCATCGAGGTATGTCTACTCGTATTTTTCTTTAAACT
Organism: Rehmannia glutinosa; assembly: GCA_016081115.2. Classification (NCBI taxonomy): domain Eukaryota; kingdom Viridiplantae; phylum Streptophyta; class Magnoliopsida; order Lamiales; family Orobanchaceae; genus Rehmannia; species Rehmannia glutinosa. Next base: position 15,594,973 of record CM071925.1, read on the forward strand.
CGATTTTATGCTTATGCACATATCTTTCAAGATATTTCATTTTGATCCCTTAAGTGCCCCATATTAATCTTGCAAATATTTTCTTTTAAAAGGCACTACGTGTTTAGTCTCGATTTTATCATTTATATGTTTTCCCAAAACCCATATTTGTTGGATATAGTCCAAACTTATATTTTTGCAAAGTTTTAAAACTTTTGGGGTGAAAAATCGGATTTTGGAAAACTCTGGGAGAAAGAAAAATCACCTGGGACGGTCACAGCAGGGGCGACCGGTCGCCCTGCACCTCGACCGGTCGCACCCCACCCCGACCGGTCGCCCAGGGTTATTTTTCAAGCATAAAACTCCATTCTTCACTTTCGTAAAACGAACAAAAATCCCCCCAAACCCTTATCAGCGTATATCATCCCCTTTTCTTTAAAATCTTCAATTCTTCATCATTTTTCACGATTCTTGTTGCTAATCTTCTTATTTTCACAAGAATCTTACATATATGGCTCCTCCAAGAAATTCCACCGATCAAAATCCCACTTCTAAGAGAAGAAAGGGCGGAGAGGGTACTTCGAGAAATCGCGAGACGGCTTCGAACAAAGGGATATTCGAGCCGCTCAAAGAAACGTGGCTCAAGAAGGTGATGATGTTCAAAATCCCATTCTCTCTCGGGCCCAAATTACCGAGCTTCGCGGAACAATTTCGCTCGAAAATTGCCGTTGGGCTTAAAGGTAAAAACCTCTTGTTACTCAAGCTCCTAATTCACGCAATGCTATCAATTTCATCAATAAGTATGCGGAATGGTACTATGAGGATTCGGGGATGGGAGGTAAATCTATTGCTCGGACTAAAATGTGTCGTTTTAGTTCATTTACAAATGAGTATCCTACTATAAGAGGATTTTTGAGGAGCAAGGTTGGATGTATTTATGGGAGCATGCTTATGTGTTGTATGATGATGACATTATCCAACTCTTTTATGCCAATATGTGGGTCTAATATGATAATGATAGAAAGCCGATTGCCGTTAATTCGCTTATAAAGGGTCGTCATTTTAGATGGACTCCCAATGATATTTGCCGCTTTTACATGTTAGAGAAGGTGGTTGGGATTATTTCTCTTGTGGGACTTGGAATGATGAAATGTTGGGGTGTCGATAAAAGAAGTCAAGACGTATTTGGGAGTATGGCCTAAGTATTCTTTGTTGGCAATGACACTTGAGCATCGCATTTTATCGGTCATTGTCGCATATTGCATTTGTGGTAAGTCGGGAAAGATGCCTAGCAATATGGATTATTTTTTGACTTATAAGATTGCTAGGAGGGAACCACTTAACTTTGGTGCCATACTTATTCAATGTCTTATCGAGTCCATTACTCAAGGTAATAAGAAGTTGGTTATGGGAAATTGGATTTGTAAACTTCTTATTCAATCGGGACTACCTTCGTCGGAGTGTAACTCGGAGGTATTTCAAAACGACTTCGACATTGATAACATCAACCAAATGGTCACTATGCGCAAAAACATGGAAATCCGACCAACCAAAATGGCGAGAGGAAGAGGTCAAGAGTCTCCGATCCTAATGACCTCTTTGATGACGCGGGGCCGCAAGATTGGTGGAAGAGGGCGAACCGAGCAATCCAGGAGGGTAATACGGTGCTCAACCGCCAGAGGTATACTCAAGCCGAATTTGATGAGATGAGGGTTTTTCATGAGACGAGGTATGAGGCTTTGGAGCAAAAGACCTCCAAAATGCAAAAGTCTATCGGCAAGTTAAAGAAATTCATCAAGGACTTAATTCCCGGATCTTGCTTCTCCTCGGATGAGGAATGATGTTACCCCACCCCTTTACTTTCTAGCATTTTCATTTAAGTTGCTTTGTACTTTTATGAACTTTTGTAAAACTCATTTGTACTAATGATATTTGCTTGTCTCTCTTAAAAGGGTTAATATTGCAAGTTGATAATGACTTGTGGATGATCATGACTTTGATGGAGTATTTGATGGTAAAAATACTCTTAAGCATTGTTTGATAATTGTTGTGAAGTACTTGATGGTAAAAGTGCTTCTCTTAATGCTTTGTTCATTTTGCTTAGTTGGGACATTTGATACATGTATTGTTGAAAGCATGATTATTACTTGATGGATGCTCTAATTTTTGGCATTTGTAATGCCTTGATCATTTTTAGCTTATCTCAATTGGGTTGAACCCTTGAGAATCTACTTTGAGCTTCTTAATTAATGTACAAATTATTGCATATGGTGCATATGATTTTTTTTGAGCTTTGTAATGAGGTTGATTGATGATATGAAAATTTTTGGCTTGAACCATTTACAAAGGTTATATACAACCTCTTCTATTTTTCACGCACACAAGGTGTTTGTTAAAATGTCGCAATGAAACTTTCAACTTCTACATGATTCTCTTGCTTCAAAATGTCTTAAAATCTTTTTGAAATCATGTTTTTAGCTTACTTATAAGCTTATGGATCTTTTATGTTTCTATTCTCCAATTTTCCTTGGATTACTATGCTTTAATAGCTCTACGGTTATTAAACCGTCCCTTTGGCGCGATTTGATATTATTATGTGTTTTCACCATCCTAACATTCTTTTTGATGATTCCAAAGGGGGAGAAAAACAGGATATTGGCTCATTAGCTCAAAGAAGCTAATAAAAGCTTGTCATAAAAGCTATAAGCTATGACTCATAAAAGCCATAAGTTGTGATTTGTTCTTAGTCCAATTGTTGCTTAATGGACTTATATTATTGTTTAATGTTGTTTTGTGACAGGGGGAGCTTATAAGCTCTTGAACAAATTGTAAAAGCTAAAGCTTTTAGCTTATGGATTATTGCTCTTACATTATTCTTGATGTGCTTGTTGATAGGGGGAGCTTGTGCTTATTTTTTGAAAATATGTACTCTCTACTTGGTTGCTTTAATATTTTTGGAAATTTTGGTTGCTTCCAAACGGTCAAATGTTTTTACCGGAAAATCATCTCTAAAATTGCTCTCTTAGTTTGTGTAAAAATTGTTTTGGTTTGTAATCATCAAAAAGGGGGAGATTGTTTGATACATGTTTTTATCTTAATTTTGATGATTTTATTTTATCACCAAAACAATGTTTTTATAGGTTGTCCAAATACTCCTAAATGATTTAAAATGGTTTTAATATTTTCAGGAGTATTTTCTCAAGTTTATTTTCGTCTAAATTGGACAACGCTTTTAATGATTTTACGTTATTGGGTTTTCACTCCTTAACAAGGTTCCTAAATGTTGTCTAAATACTCTCGATTGGTTTAAAATGTTTTTACTAAATTTTCGAAGTATTTCTTGGGTTTTATTTTTGACAAAAATTGGACAACATTTGTCTCGTGGTCGGCCGTCGCTCTATAGGGCAACCCGCACTGAAGATGTTTTTAGAAACAGAAAATGAGACGGAAGGAAAAAAGCAAGGTCGACCGGCATGCTCTGGCGCCGCCGGTCGGTCGGCCGGCCGCCCAATGGCCGACCGGCACTGCAAGTTTCATTGTTGAAACAGACTTAAATCCTTCGTATTTTTGGTTAGGGAGACCGGTTGAGGCAGGGTCGACCGGCCAAGCCTACGTCGACCGGTCGCCTGTTGTAATTTTCAAAGTGTTCTTATTTTCTCTTATTTTACGTGCGACGGTCGCTCTATGTATTGACAAACAAAAATATGACCGTTTGACAAACAGACACATTTCCTTAAATTGTGGGATTGATTTCTAATGACTATATTCTTGATTTTAATTGTATTTTTCAGTAGATTTTCAATCCCCAAGAGAGCCTATGCTTGATCAATCATTTCTATAAATAGAGGAAGTTTTGGAGCAACCAAAACAACAATTGAGATACAACACAACAAGATACACTTCAAGCAAACACTTGGTCTTTCATTGTTATTATTCTTGTTGTAAAATTGCCTAGCTTATCACTTTCACATCTTTGAGGCCTCAGCTATTCTTGATTACACTTTGCACTCAAATTGTATTATTCATTATTGAGTTGTAATCTTGATTTTTGGTTATCATTCAAACACAAGATATCCTTGTGAGTGTTCTTGTGGTAAGAGCACACTTGGATGATCTAGGTGATAGTACAAAGAAGATTGTGGTAATCTTCTTTATTGAGGTGTTGAAGAATTTGGTATTCTTCAAGGTTGAAGATTGTGGTAATCTTCACAAGGTGCCGTTGAAGGAAGATTGTGGTAATCTTCAAAGGGAGATTGTGGTAATCTCCAAAGGTGGTGTTGAAGAAGAGTGTGGTGCTCTTCAAGGTGTTGTAAGTTGAATTTGTATTAATTTTGGTAATTAATAAAATTCTTTTTCTTTTCAAATCCATCCTGGATATCTTTGGGGTGGTAGAGGATTAGGCCCTAGGTGGGTTGAACCTCTTTAAATCGACGTGTGTTGTTTATATTCCGCACCTTTATTATTGTATTTGAGCATTCGGTTTTAAAAAGAGGGCGAAATCGAAAAGATGGAGATAATCTATTCACCCCCCCTCTAGATTATCGTAGCCGCTTGGACTTACACTTACTAGATGGATAAAGGTGGAAATAATTCTTAAAAAAGGAAGATAAAATTGTATAAACTGATAAGGCTGACTGAAAAATTCAAAAACTATTTGGAAGGAATATTATAAAGGATTTTATATTAAAACCTCTCTATCAGTATCATATAATTTGTTGGAATTGAAAATATTACTTTTATTTACTAAAAAAAATATTTGAATATTTCTTATACAATCAACAATCGTCTTCCAAATAATTTTATTGTAACCTTAGGAGTATTTGTACTTGAAAATATTATTGAAGATATATAAAGGTTAACTGACTAATATTTATTAGGAGATAATTTCAGCTTATTTTACCTACTAACCCATAGCCCAATTGATTTATTTTGAACCAAGACATAGCCTAGAAAATTGGCCCAACCAAATGAGGAGTTAAGTAACTTAGCCCAACACCCTAATCTAGACCAAGTGACCATGACCCAATCCCATAACCCGTTGACCCGCAATCTGGCCCAATTGGGTCCAAATTAAATAGTAAAATCAAACCCTATTCCTCATTTCTCACTTATCACTTATCAGCAACCAACCTCAATCGCCCGAAAAAAAAAAAAAAAAAAAAAAAGAAAAAAAATCTCTCCGTCTTGCCCTTGTCCCTTTTATCGGCCGTCATACATCCTCAAGAAGAAGAAAACCGGTTTTATTCTTCTCCTTGAACATCCCTGAGCCTTCCCCTGTTTGTGTTTATACACCCTCCTTCTCTCCTCACCAAAATATCCGAAAATCACCTTTTTTTTCTTTTGTTTACGCCGAAGACATCTACGGAATACCAACGGTGAGAAGGCTAGATTCGAAGGAAATTACCCTATATCTCTCATGTATAAAGCGTTATCGGACTAACCATAACAAGAGGTGAAAAGATTGACACCCTATTTTTTGTTTTAAGCGTTTGGTTTTGAGTTTTATTTTGATAATAGTTTTAACTTTTTTCTGTTGTAGACAGAGGCTGGGGTGGGACGAAAAGAACAAAAAAAAAAAAGTGGGTAAAGGAACAACTATTTTAAAACTTTGACGGAAAAAAGGGAGGGGTTCCTTAAATCTGGAAATTTAAGATGCCACAATTTTGTGCACTTTGTGATGCTTGTTTGTTTAATTAACAATACGTGTTGTTATTTAAAAAGATGGAAATTAATTAGGTAGTGTTTCATAGACTATGCTATGTCCTTGCTTTGAATTAATTTAGCTAAAGGAATAATGCAAATTGCACTGTTGTGCAGACAATTCCCATCAAGCGCACAATCTAATATCTCAAAGAACTTATCCTGGTAAGAATTATATTTATATGTTCAACAAATCAGTCAATACCTTTTTTTTTTAAAACACACAAATGAAAACAGTATTTCTAACTATTTTTCAAATCTATACTATTAGCACTACTGATTCTTTCAAATATATATTATGTAATTTTTTCTAATATATATTATTTATATTTCTTAATTATTCGCCTATTTAGATTATGATAAATAATTGTGCATATATACAAATTATATCTTATTATAACATGTACTTAGATTGGTTTATTTCTTTCAAACAAATTTTTTATATATATCCTACTCTAAAATATTTATACTATTTCAGAATTATTAATTTTTTTCTATGGCTACTGCATCCATATACTAACAACACTTGTATCCATATCAGTTTGTTTCCCTGGTAAGTAAATCCATAATATTTAAGCTAGTTGTACAAATAAATTAAAAAAGCCTACCATTTGTTGAATTGTTTTTCTATTGATGTCAGATATGAATGCTATATTTCATCTTCTTCATTTGTTACCTCATGTAAAATGGATTATGTGAATGAATGTTTTAGTTGTTTAGGATAATTTTGAGATTAAAGTTGCTTGGGTAGATGGTATTGAATTATTGATTGGGAAAATGTTGGTTTTAGTAGTAAGACAAATTGCGAAAGTTGCATTCAAAATTTGGATTGAGTTTTAATTATATATAGATGAGATGAAATATGAAGAGACTGGATTAAAATGCTGGATTGGAATAAGTGAAATTTAGATTGGATGGAATAATTGAAATTTAGATTGGATTGGCAAAAGTGAAATTGAAATCCGCCAAGTTTAAGTAGCTGGGTTGTTTTTTCATGGATGGAAAATTGTGAAAACTTTGATTTGTGTGAAATCTAAATGTGTGTGTTTTTTAAATATAGATTTGACAAAAAAATAAAAAGAAAAAAAACCAATAGTTATTGTCTACCCAATGCATTCAAAATTGATAAGACTCCCTGTATTTTAAATACTGCATTGAAGATTGTAAATGCATTGAAGACATGGATTGTTAATTAATGAAAAAGTATATAAATTTTACTAATTAATTATACGAAAAAAGTCATAATATTTCCGGATTTGGCAACAGCATTTTGGCGAGAACTTTCCTAAATTAGAGACTATCTTGTTTTTATATATTATATAGATTTCATTTTCTCAAGCATATTTGTATTTTCAAACTAATTTTCTGTTTTCCTTCATGGTTTCTGGTTGGTAATATTCAGATTTGTATTGTACGGGTAGTGCCTTTATTATGTGCTTTTCTTTTCTGTTTGTGATGCTTTGGATTAGTTTAACAATACTTGTTGTGCATGGTGGACATTAAGAAATCTGGTGTTAAAAAATCTTTTGGGTTGGAAAGCCATGCTCTGTGATTTTTGAAGTCATTTTAACAAAATATGTGTATTTGATACTTAATTCTATATTATAACTTGAATGGTTATATTTTCACTTCTTTGCCCAACACGTGTGGTGTATGACTTTTTCTTCGGCCCGGTTTTACTTAGATAAATATCTAACGTTTGGTCCCTTTTTAACAATCTTTTTTAACGAACCATCTTCCAAGTGTTGGTTGTGATGCAGTAATATGTGTAGAATTCTTTTTACCAATTTCATTATTCGTCCTTAATATTAATTCTTGTAATCTTTGTAGTTTTTTGTAGATCAGTTGGAGATAACATGGCTGCTCTTTGAATGTTACTCTAAGCATAGATAGTGGGAATGCATCTCTAAATTGTTTACCTGTCAGTTACAGTTTTGATATGAGCACTTTGTAACATCAGTTATTGTCTGTGTAGGGAACTTTTGGAGGATCAGCAAAATTTATTATCTACATGACTTCACCTGTACATTTTGCATGTGTCCTATATTGTTGGTGCATTATCCCAGTACCTGATCTCAGATAGGCAGGTGGTTTAGATATGGAGCATGGTTCTCTTCCTCTGAACTTGCCAGTATCAGAGATGCATATATGAAAATGGTAGGCCAGGTGTCAAGCAATCCTGAATCACATCATTTTTATGTTTCAGCGGAGGAAAGAGGTCGGATTGAACCTATATCTAGTAATACTGGGTTCAATACCTCAATGATACCATACAACAGACTCTTAGAGCCAATATCTAGTAATAGAGTCGGACATAATGAATCTTCAGGTGGCAGTATGGGATCCAACCCAGTCTGGATGCCAGACCAACTAGGTTGTGAAAATGGAAGTCTGATGAACAATATGGCTGAAGAAAAAACACCATTCCCAGTCAAACGGAAGGCTGAGGTGGGGTCTCTGACAAACAGTTCTATTTCTCAGCAGTCTCTGTTGCCTAACAAGCGGCCAGCACATATGGGAGCTGATGTCAATTCTGTTGGGTTTCTGCCGCCATCAGCACCTCAAAGGAAAACTACACCAGCACAGTCCAAGTTGGGTTCTCCAGGTCTGCCGGCTCAACATTCGGTAAACAAGAAAATGGTGCGAAGATGATTCCATCTCTGGGAAATCTGGCTTACAGCGAGGGCAGTCTGCAAAAAGACAAACCGCTCAAATTGAATCAGCATCCAAGGTCCGACCAGAGTCATCAGAAGCTGTGAGGTCCAAAATGAGGGAGTCTCTGACTGCTGCACTTGATTTGGCATTTCAGAAACAAGACAATGTTTCGAATACTGAGAAGAACCAGACTGAGACATCTGTAACTCATCAGCCCATGGGTTCCCAAGCTTCTGAAACCAATTCAACTATGAGTGGTCATGTTCCTGTTTTTGGTTCCGAGGAAGTGTTTCCTTCAAAAGAATCGGCTGCACTTAGCAAAACGAATGAAGGTCAGTTTTTTTCTGCTGAACTACGACCTAATGAAAGCAGTGGGAATGGTGGACAGGCTTTCCAGGGGTTTGAGTATGGTTCAATTTTGCCTGATGAGGATGTTTCATTTGGCGATAGTTTCTTTGCCAAAGATGATCTTTTGCAGGGAAATGGGCTTTCTTGGGCATTTGAGCTTGATGTACAGATGGGGGAGGGGAAGGAAGCTCAAAATGCTGAAGATACCAAGTTTGTGAAAGAGGAAGCTCAGGGGCACAAAGAAGTGGTGGTTTTGACACCAGAGAACTTGGCTTTCAAAATCGAAGCTGAACTTTTCAAACTATTTGGTGATGTGAACAAAAAGTACAGAGAGAAGGGTAGGTCTCTTTTGTTCAACCTTAAAGATCGTAACAATCCAGATCTGAGAGAAAGAGTCATGTCTGGAGAAATATCACCTGAAAGGTTGTGCTCAATGTCGGCCGAAGAGCTTGCTTCCAAGGAGCTATCAGAGTGGCGTATGGCCAAAGCAGAAGAATTTGCACAAATGGTAGTTTTGCCTGATACTGAAGTTGATATAAGACGGTTGGTTAAGAAAACACACAAGGGTGAATATCAAGTCGAAGTTGAGCATGATGATGTCATAGTTGCAGAGATTTCTAGCGGGACTTCTACTACTATGCTAACTCAACGTCAACCGAAAAAGGAGACTGTACCTCATTCTCCTTCCAAGGCAAGTCTTAAAGATAAAGAGAAGGTTGCAGGTCAAGGGAGTAGTTCGGAGGACCAGGATTTTTCTGGTAGTCTGATTATTCAGACTGATGGGACTGATCTAATGCAAGGAATGATTGTGGATGAATTAAAGGATGCAGAATTTCTACCTCCGATTGTTTCTTTGGATGAATTTATGGAATCCCTTAATAATGAACCTCCATTTGAGAATTTATCAGTAGATGCAGGACAAAAGATCCCTCTTTCGCATGGAGAAAGCCCTAAACTTGCAAGGAACTCTCGGGCTTCTAATCGAGCTTCAAACTCTCCTAAGGATGCTTCGTCCAATAAGGCTGGTGTTTTCAGGAAACATGATGTAACAACAAAATCGAGTCAGAGTCCTGCAAAACAGAATGTTCTTCCTAGTATTATTCGAAGATTGAATATATCTGGGATGGTACTCTTCAGCTAAATATCTCATCCTCAGTCGCTGTTGGTGGTCTGTTTCAAAGGTATGTGTGTTTGTAGGTTGAGAACACAAACCAAGATTGCTCTCTCACCCTCTTGTGCATTTCACATATACTACAACATACTTTTATGCTTCATATTTATTGAAACTTAGAATGGATATTTTTAGGGTTAATTACCAAGTAAAAGAAAAAAAAAACAAGAAAAAAAACCTTTTGATTTTCCCATTTACAAAAAAATACACATATCTTTCTTTCAAAATTGCTATTTGTTTCACTCAACTTGGAATGGATATTTTTAGGGTTAGTTACCAAATAAAAGAAAAAAAAAAACTTGAGATTATTCCATTTACAAAAAAAAACCTAACTATCTTTCAAAATTGGTATTTGTTTGCTCAAAATGGGTTTTTGTTAAGTAAATACAAACCACAAGGGGTTAATGTTATTTGTAATACCCCTATTTGTAATTTTGAAAGATGGCTGGATCGTTTTAATGAGGCTAAACCTTAGTGGTAGTTTTTGTAATTTACACATAAATTTATGTGATTCTAATCGCTTATAGCATATCTATAAAGTTGTTTAGAAATAAATCATAGTTGTCGTGATCACAAAATTAGCGGTGTTTGTTACGCTAAGATAAGTTACTTTTGATGTTGTTCAGTTGGGTTTCCCTGATCTTTTAATTTCTGTCAACAGCGGCGAGAAGACATCCATGAAGGAGTGGCCTTCATCTCTCGAGATCAAGGGCAGAGTTAGACTTGATGCTTTTGAAAAATTTCTTCAAGAACTCCACATGTCTCGAACTCGTGCAGTCATGGTATATCAAGGCTTTCTCCTTTTACTTGTACCTAAAATTTTCCTTCTCTTTTATAGGCCTTTGGGTTTTGGCCTGGAAGGGCCGCCTTGTGGTCTCGCATGGCCAATGTTTAGTGGCATTGTTAGTCATTGTTTAGTTATAATGAGGTTGTATAACAGCAGCGCTGATAGAAAATATACCAAAGGGGTGGTAACTTTGCTGGATGAATGTTTTTGCTACAACATATACATTCATGGGATAATGATGTCATTTTATTCGGCGAAGGAAACAAACAAACAGGAATCTGAATTTAAGTATTTGCGACAACAATTGCCAGTAATAATAATCAATAAGGTGACACCATTTGGTTTGCATATATGGTTGCAAGTTAAGCATAGCAAAACCTTTTGAGAGATTCAGTTATGTTTTATATAGATGCTGATGTTGTTGTTGGTGAGAAAGGAACTAATCTAATTGATTAAAGCCTTTTAAAGAAGTGTTGCAAAGCAGATTAAACCACATTGGAAACTAAAATATGTAATTCTAACTTTCCGTTATTGATTGAAGTGAAATACTGAGAGATTCCTTTGTGCTTGGGGTATTTTTCTGGTTCTGCTGTTAGTTTACCTAAATAATGGCACCATTGGCGTTAATTTGATGTTATTTCGAAATTTGGACCTTGTTTCCTGCACGTTGATCATGGCAAATTTTCGTCAATCTTTTGTATTATTTAGATTCTTGGATTAAACAGCAAAGGCCATCAATGGCCACGAATTTTAGTACTAAAGTGAATCATTTGAATCGTATCAGATTAAATTTTATACCCAGCTGAGTTCACTTGGCAATTCAAATCGGTTAAATGTATCCAACATGCCATACCCAAATATATTTAGTGTGAATTCGTATTAAGTTATAAGCGGATTAAATTCTCGTACACAAAATGTAGTTGGCAATAATACCATGTCGATTATGTAATCAAAAGTTGAAGTAATTTCTTGTATGATGTATCTGTACATTTTAATTGTCATCACTATGTTTTTGAAACTTTTTAATTAAACAAGTCTACTCTCTATCTGCAGGTTCTCCAGTTTGTTTTGAAGGACAAATCGTCTGAAAACCAGCGTGCTAACCTTTCTGAGGTAACAACTCTATTTATCATTTCTCTCTTTATTCTTTTGTTGCCCATAAAACAATTCATACTTATGCATATAAGTAACTTTGTTATGCAGGCTATCGACTCGTATGTTACAGACGAGAGGCTAGGATATGCCGAGCCGGCCCCTGGGGTCGAACTTTATCTCTGTCCTCCAACTCCCAGAATAACTGATACGTTGAACAAGCTTATTACGCCCAAGGAAAATCCCGAGACCAATAATCCCATCGAAAACAGACTAATCGGTGTAGTTGTTTGGCGAAGAGCTCACATAAGCAACACAATATCACCTAACTCATCGTCACACCACAAACACTCCTCGAAAAAACAAGCTTTTCCTCCTCCTAAGAGGGTCCGAGATTCATCAAATGTTAATCCTAACACCCCAACTAGAACTTCCTCTCCCGTATTTAATAAACAGGCCGAGCCGCAAAAAGAAGATGACGATGACGACGATATCCCGCCTGGGTTCGGCCCGGCTGCTGTTGCTCGTGGGGCAGGGCCAAAAAGACGGCGATGATTTACCAGAGTTCAATTTTTCACCATCTGTTCCGAGAATTTCACCACGAAATTTGCATCATGGTGTGAAAATGAGTCAACAACGTCCAGTAGAGGAAGTTAGAGAGCTGATTAAAAAATATGGGCAGAGTGGGAATAGTTTAACGAATAGAGTAGATAATAGGGGTAGTATTGGGATTGAACCTTGGAATGACGACGACGATGATGATATTCCAGAGTGGCGGCCTCAAGCGCCGCCACCACAACTGCCACCCTATCCGGTAGCTCACGGCCAACAGCCGCCCCAACATATGGTTCCAGTGGTGACCCAGCAGCCACCTAGTGGGCTTGGACACCCGGCTCCGAGGGGTAGATGGGTGCAGCCTCCTGGTCCCTTACGTGGTCCGAGATGGAGGGGGTACTAATTAGTTTAGAGTTAAAGGGCTTTTTTGTAAATATATTTTGTTTCTTGTTTTAGGTTTATAGAACTTTTACTTTGTGATGAAACCTGTTCTTTCTGTTATTCGGTCTACCCCTTTAGCCCTTTCACTAGCCATGACATGGATAACTGTTAAGCTTAATCAGTTTGTTTAATCTTATTTTTCTCATTCGTATTTTTTTTGTTTTAAGGACAAATTAATTTGTAAGTTGCTACCAAAATAAAATAATTTGTAAATTCCTAAAGAGGAATAGAGAAGAACAATGGCATAAAATACAATGCAAGTCGAATACATCTACATGCCTAATTCTAAATTACTACCTTTTTATACAAACGACATGCATATCTTATATAAAAATACATCATGCAATACGAAATTGAAATAAGAGATTCAAACTGTCATGAAAACGGCAAATTAACCCAAAACTTGCAACCTTGACAACACCATAAATTTTAGGGTTGATTAGGAAAACACCCCAGAGGTTTGGGTTAATTACAGAAACCCAGAGATGTTTTCAAAATTACAAAAAAATTCCTCAAATTTAAAAATGTCTTAAATTCAAGTGAATTAGCTGTAATATTTTTATAATTGTGAGAGGGGTTTTGAAATGTTTTTTTCCTTATAAAGAGGAAAAGTGAAAAAGTTAGACGGATCAAATCTCATGAGTTTTTGCAATTTCAAAAATATCTGAGTTTTTTTGTAATCAGCTCGACCCTCGAAGTTTTTTTGTAAACATTGAAGGTAAAATCTCATCGAAATATAATCTTTAAAATTTAAAAAGAAAAAATCCACCAAGAATGTTCGAGTTTCCTAAAATGGTTTCCACGTCATTGGCGACGTGGGATAGCCAATCCATTGTTTTGAATATTTATCTAGCTTCAAAAAAGATGTTTAAATTTGGATAGATAGAATCCTTGATTTTTGGATTATTTGTTAATTTTTAAATTTCTTGTTTGGATTATTTGTAATCTTTTAAATTTGTACATAGGGTTGTCACATGGATAAATGTAAATCCGTCATGTGAAATTGGAAGAATGACAAATGTCCAAAAAATTAATGGGATGGAAGACATGTGTCAATTTTATTTTTTCTTTTAGTATAGGGTATATTGAAATGTGTCCAGAAGGAACTATTAAATTAATTATTATATTTCTAAAATAAAAATAAAATTTATTTATATTTTATTTTTTTCTAAAGGAATTTCACAAATTAAAAGACGGTAGATGTCGTTATAATCACTAGAGGAGAAGTGGGGGCATACTGGGCCTTGGCCAGGTGTTTCTCTAGCCATATAATGTTAAGAAATTAAAAAAATAGTTATAGTTTATATAATTTTTTCATTTATATATTTTTTTTTAGTTTTCCATTTGGCTCACCCCATTTTCGTGTGCTAAACCATATCAAAATAATTTGCACCAAACATTCATATAGATTTTGCATTAAATCTTTGGTTTGGAGGTGAAGTCAAGCTCCAACCTAAATTAAAGCAAATGCTTAAAAGTTAAAAGTGGGTGAAATTTGTTGTCTACTTTCATAAATAAAATTTAGAGGTCTTACAAAATTTGATAGTAATGCGAATCACTCTCATAATGTAAGAAAACTGACGGAATTATGGTATACAGTGATTTTTTTTAAACACTTGACCAGATCGACTAAAATCAATTTAATGTTTTCCTTTACAAGAAAGTCAATTTAATGTTGGTTCATCAAATAAATACATTTTGTCTGTATTTTGTATTTATTTTGAGTATCTTAATGTAAACTATTATTAGAGAAATAATAATTTTCAATAAAAGAATTGTAATATATAAATTACCCAATATATACGAAGATAATTATTCTTAGTAACTTTCTACGTGGAATGTTATATAGTCATACTGAAAATCTATCTGATCAATATCTAAAATATGAGAACATGCCCCCAAATAGGTACACACTATTTTCATTTAAACCCCACATTTTATCGCAAATTCATAAAGGTATAATTTTTCTGTTATCTTTCAGAAACCACAGTGGATGAGCTGAGACAGTGCAAGCACCAATGGCAACACCACTTCCTTCAATTAAATTCCACCATTCTCTCATTCCAAATCTTGCCATCTTTAGGTACCCTTTTTTCCCATCTTTCTTTAAACTATGCAGTACAAGTATTCTCCTTTTATTTTCGTTTTTTGTTTTTGGTAATGTTTTGGCTTTTTGTTGTTTGTAGGAACAATGCTCACAACATGTCTATTACAACCCAGAAGAAACCGAAATTACGCGGAAAATTGAGAAAAACAATTGCGAGTTTGAGTGATTCTTCAAGACCCTTTTCACAAAATGGGATTTTAAGGAGGGATTTAATGTTTATGGGATTTTCTTCTTCACTCTCTCTAATTTTGCCAACTTTAGGTATGTTGAGAAATCCATTCTTTTCCCTCGTACTGAATTAAGACTTTATAAAGTTATCTAATTGTGCAAGTTCATTCTGATATTGTTGGTTTGTATATGTTTTGGAGTTTTCTATCATATATATTCTTGAGCTGGGATTTTTGTTCTTTTATTGTGTTTTGGAAGATGGATACTGAAGTAATTTCTCAAGGTAGAGTGTGAGCGTGGTTTTGCAGGAACCCATTTTCAAAGTTTCTTATCCAACTTTTTTGAAGAGCTTGCTTGATATGGGTATTGATTAGTTTCTTCTTGGATGCTGCATTGTTGATGCTACAGGGTCTGCTGCTGAGGAAGAGTTGAAAATGGATTTAGTAGTTGATGATATAAATGCTTATTCATATTTGTATCCGACAGAACTGCCTACCAATAAGTTTGTCTTCAAATGGTAACATTCATCTCTAATGTTCAAGTTGATAACTGATGATTCTGTTTTAGATATTGAATTTTACAATTACAATTTAAAGGTAGCTTTCATTGACTAAACTGAATCCATGTTAAGCTTCTGGAAATTTTTTCCAAAATATTGGTGCCTTATTGTGAATCACATGATATAAAATTCAAAATATCAAAGAGGATAATAAGCCCAAACACTAAGTTACAAGTTTATTTGAGATTTATTTACAGTTGTAGACAACATCAATTTGTCATTGTCCATCAAGAGATACAGTAAGCCTGGTCAAACTCCGTTCACGAGTTAACCTGCATGCTAAAAGTCTGCTCGGTCTGCTATGCTATACTGCTATTGACAGCGTGAAGCTTAAGCTCATATTCAGTTGACGGATTTACCTCATTTTGCGAATTAGAGATGATTTCACTCTTAACACTTGGATAATTCACTGCAAAAATGACTGGATTGAAAACCCTATGCTATTAAAAGGTTTTGATCTTTATGTTCAGTATGAATATTTTGAGAAGGTTGGGAATACTACACGAATTTTGACATGCATGGTTTATGTGCAAACTCCAGCTCCGCAACCTCATTCAATCCCTGCTAGTCAAGCGAACAACTTAGTTAGTAATCACAAACATGATTCATTAACTTAATAAACAGAATCAAATGATTTACTAAGTTAATGAAAATAATCAAATGAGCTGGAAAAAGTGATTATCATACCTTGGTTTTCTACATTCCACCGTGGATCAATGTAGTCTTAAACAGGCCTCAATTTGGATCAGTCCGGGAACCATCAGCCTTAAATAAATAGATTTCTATGTTTAAACTCTAAATTGTGCCTTTCGTTTCGTCAAACGTAAAGAAATTTATTTATGGTTACTTGTGAAAAAGAGTAGTGACGGTGCAAATAAATTTTATGAAAGCTCCATGCTATTGTTTAGATTTTTTTTGCTTTCTTTCTTTCTTATTTGGTGTTTTTTCTTTTTCCTCGATGTCTTTGTGTGTGAATGAACTGTTGATAACTTCTTTGTTTTTTGACAAAGAAGAGTTATATTCCTTGGATTTACTAGATTTAACACAAAATGTTCTCTACTTCATTTCTTGTATCTTTAAATTGTAGGAACCTCACTCTTTTCATCTATTTGAAGGGTGGAATCTAGAAAGCCGGAGCGTTATTCATCAGCTGCACCATTGTCCCGTAAGTCAGTCCATTCATATCTTTAATCATGAAAATCAGAAAGGTCATTGTTGATAATATTTGTCACCTATACTATTGGTGATTATGTGGAAGAACTTCCTTTTACTGAAATGAGATTTTGGCACATCATCAGTGAGCTTAACCACACATTTGTTGACAATTATACAGCTGATGCACGCCTTCGCATCGTGTCTGAGAGGGTTGATTTTATTGATAACCTCATAATTTCAGTTTCGGTAATTTAAATTTACCATGTTTTTCCATAATCTTAAAATAATATCATGTATTTCCTTTGAGCATTGTACTTGTACTCTTTGATTCAGATAGTTCCCCCAAACTCACTGTTCTTGAAATCTGAAGACAAAAATACATGGAGTGCAAAAGACGTTGCTGATTCTGTTTTAGCTGACAAGTCTGCTCTGGTATTTTGCCTCTCTTGTTTAACATGTATGTAAGGATTTTGTGTCCTTTTTTGTGAAGATTCATGTAAATCATATGACTAAAAAATAAAAACTTTAATCATACCCACCACGTATGTCCTGCTTAATTGTTTCACTTCTTTCTGTTAACTCTGTCTAAACTAACCATGGCTGAAAGTGCCATTTTTCAAATCATGTAATATGCTGTGGTGAACTCTGATTTGTGATTATAGATACAAAGAGCTGGGTAATGGAAGCCATGTTGACTTTTTACATCAATGATTTTACATAACTAATAAACAGGGATAATTACAAAAACTACCCCTGAGGTTGGGTTAAAAAAAACCACAGCTTTTTGAAAATTACATACAAAAAACTCCTTGAGCTTTGATTCTTTACTACACTCTACCCCCTTCATAAGCAAAAGCATTTCAAGGGAATTTTTTTGTAATTTTAAAACATCTCTGGGTTTTTTTTGTAATTAACCCAAACTCCAGGGGTAGTTTTATAATGATCCCTTAATAAATATTGGATAGTGGTGCTTTAATACCAGGATTGTTGCAATTCAAATTCCTATTTGCCATTTGGAGGGTAAAAGTTGGTGTTTGAAGAAATGTCTAATATGTCAATGATGTAACCTACGACTCCTCAGCTGCATCAATAAATCCATTTCAAGACTTTTAAATCATATCTTTCTTGCATCTCCACAAGGCTGCCTGTTCTCAGTTCAGTCATGCTTTCTTAATTGTTAGTTGGCTATTTTCGCGCAATATGTGCTTAAAATGAAATATACTGTTGATAACAGCGGGTAACCTCTAGTCAGCGAATGGACGAAAGCTCGGTCCTTGATGCACATTCATCTACAGTAAGTTTTATTGTGTCGAGTCGTTGTATTGCAATTACTAGTGCTCTAATCCTCAGTGTGATAGTGCAATCAGTTTTGTTAACAGCTCATTGTATTTCCCCCTTAGGTTGACGGCGAGCCATATTGGTATTATGAATATTTGGTCCGAAAGTCACCAACCAAATCTGTAAGTCTCCTAATTTATTAGATAAGTACGGATGAAGATCAACGGAGGTGCTTATTCATAATAGTTAATGCTGAATGATGCAGGCTCAGGAATCAAACCTTTACCGACATTTTGTGGCTTCGACAGCTGCACGTGACGGTAGGATATCATACTAATATGAATGAGTCATCTAACTTTTTGCATGTAGCCCTAGTATGAAGAGTTTATTACCTTTCTCAGCTCGTCATATTAGGACCATATTCATGACATTGGGTGCTGGAGCATCCTAGTTTCATGAATTTTTTGGTTATTATTTTATTGGCTAATGAGATTTTAATCAAGTGTTTCCATTCATGAAATTGGTGTTTGTTTGCCATGATTTTATGTTAAATGGATTTCCTGTTTTTATATTTTGCTGGTTAACTTATTAAAGAATTATTTATCACAGGTTATTTGTACACTCTCAGTGCTTCGACTCTAAGCAAGCAGTGGAATAAAGTAAGTATAATTTTTTTCTCCGGGAAACCCCATGCTTTCATAAAGTCTAGTTCACCGTCTCGACCCTGATAGATTATAAAAATGAGACTGGCCTTAGTATAAAATATATGCAAAGTCACTTTTACCCTTATTTAGTACGTTGAGCGGAAAGACGGGCAATATATATAACATTCAACTTTCGGGTGATACTCAGCTCTAAATCAAATTTGACTCTACCAGAGATTAAAAGGAAACTTAGTAGATTTTTACATGTGTAATTACTGAACAGGGCCGTTCCGGTGCTTTAAAGGGTCTGGTGCGAAAATAAAAAGAGGCCCCTCTTTATTCATATAAAAAAAAACCTAAAAATAACGAATGAATCAATATGACGAAAAGTAATTTCATTGATCAAAACATAAAAATAAATATAAAATAACAAAACATTATATTTCATTATCAATGTTTCTAATTTTATTAAAATAATAAAAATTAATGAAACATCATTTCGATTTTAATGTTTTCATTTTTTATTAAAATAATGCTACAAAAGAGATACTTTAATATTATTAGTTCATGGACTAGAAAAGAATAAATCCTAAAACAAAAAATATTTGGGAAAAAAATAAAAGGATTTTATTTTAGATGGGAGAGAAGGACCATATGGAATAAAAAATAAATATAGGTGAAAATTAAATAACTAAATCTAAATATATATTAAAATTTAAAAAGAACTTGAGGAAGAATCTTAAGCAAAATAGAATAGATTCATACTAATGAATAAGACAGCTAAAGATAAATAATTCTTTGTTGATGTGGTTCCGAGCGAATGTGTGACACTGATTATGGTTTTTGGTGTATTTTTTTGTTAAAATACTAACAAGTTGTAGTGGATTCTTTTTTGAATTAAAATGTTGAAAAGTGAAAATTTGGTAAAAGAATTAATAGAAATAAGGACCAAAATGTTGAAAATGTGAAAAATTGAAAATTTGGTAAAATAGTTAAAAAGAAAAATATAAGAACCCAAAAATTTGCAACAGAAGAAATTCGAGCCCATAACCTCATGCATGGACGGAAGTGCAAAACCGACTATGCTAGCTCCTCAATCGTATGAATTTACAGCCGTATCTATACATATACCAATTCTTATCTTTTTAAACCATTAAAAAAGTGAAAAAAAAATCGGGGTTGGGGGCCCTTGCCGGAGGGGGGCCCTGTGCGGCGGCGCCGTCTTGGCCACCCCTAGGACGGCTCTGTTACTGAAGTTGCTTATAGTTTCAACTTTCATCAAGTTTGCTACACTTAATGATCACATGTTTTCAGTTTGGACTATTTACAGATAAGCATGCGTCCAAATCTATGGGAAATATTATGATTTTGTCTACTTTAGCCTGCAATTGAGACCCTTTTTCGGTTTTATCCACATTATTTCTCACTTACTCTTCATTCAATCTACATAATGTGGACAAAGGTGAAAAAATATAGGAGTTGTTTTGATGGTTGTTTTATCACATCACGCAGATGGGGCCGTTCTTGGAGAAAACCGTGGCATCTTTCCGCCTTATCCCTCCTACAGAAAATTATGTGCCTCCTTACAAGGACCCCTGGAGATTTTGGTGACACCTCTTTCTTTATTCATCTCTGGAAAATCAACAACTTTTTCCCATAGTAGAATGTAATCAAGATTGTTTTCTTGGCCCAGGAAGAGTGTACCACTTTTGTAATGCCATTTTGTTTTAGTAATAGAAAATTCAGCACTTAGTTCTGGGATTATTGATATCTTGTCTGCTTCCACTTCTTCTTTCATTAAAGAGAATGTTTGCAAGCTTTTTCAGTTTTTTTTTTTGAAAAAGCAAGTTTTTTCAGTTAAAAGCATTGTTGCAGTTTTTCCGATTATTATGCTTGAAGGCAAAATTTTCTGACCCCACGCCCACCCAAAAAATAAAGGACCAAAATCCAGGTAAAGATATATTTTTTTAGTCCACGGCTACATTGATTTTTGGGTTAATTACAAATAATACACCTGAGTTTTGGAGTAATTTGAGAAAACCCAACTAAGTTTAAAATTACAAAAACTACCCAGGAGGATTGATATCTTCTAACATTTTACCCCACCGTTAATTGACGTAACGAAACAAAAAATTGCTGACATCATCCAAAATATCGACCTAAAAATGCCTCTACAGTAGTGTTCACAAATTACGTAACATCAAAAGCCCTCCCTAGAATCTTACAAATACCCCCTCTCTCTGGTTACAAAGAAGAAACAATTTCCAAAAACCCTTTGGTTTTCTATAAATTACACAAAAATCCAAAAAATCTGAGGGTAATTTTGTCCATCCACTTTTTTTTTTTGGTGGGGTGGGGGGAGGATTTCTGTCAGGGACATTATCAACTATACCCAAATTCTGGTAATTTTACCTCAATCCCTTAAGCCTCAAGGTACTTTTTGTTATTTTGAAACTTAGTTGGATTTTTCTTGTAATTACCCCAACCCTAAATGGTACTTTTGTATTAACCAATGATTTTCGATCACTTATAAATTACAATATACCAGAACCAGACCAATAAGGAAGCTTCATACATAGAAAAGAAAAAAATGAATGGTACCCTATAAACAAAGCTCATTTCATATATTTTCAGCAAAGAACAATGAATATTTACAAGAACTGATTTCCACGGTCAAAATTCACTGGTGATGTCCGTGAATGAAAAGAATCAAAGACTATACATTAAATAATACCACCATTGTTTCACCTTTGGAGACCAACAGGATGTTTACAGTTGCTGAGAGGGCTTCAAACAATTTTAAAAGTCTACAGCCCCAAAATTAAATTTCTACTACCTTCTAAGTATATATCCAGCAAAGCTAGTCCTGTGAAGCTGTAGAATACTCGAATAGGAGACGTTTGGACGGCGCAGATTGCAGGAGCACCCTCAGACGGCTCGTGAGCTGATAGATCAAAGTCCACTGCATAGCCATCTCTGAATCCTTCATCTGCCTAACTACAGAAGCCTGCATTCATGAAAGTTAACATAGAAAACAATGAAGATTAAAAAAAGGGATATGATACCAACTGATACAGACGGAAGCGTAACGAGAACAAAGAACGCACACAAAGCAATCTTAAATACGTGAAAAACGTAAATAAGCTATGAAAAAGAGATAACTCTCAAAATTTAATAATATTCAACCTCTCTAAAAATAATAGTAAAACAACTATTTATAAGACCAAATTAAAAGTCCTAACTTAACTATAAAACATTAAAAGATAAACCAGAATAAAAGACTACTAAACACAAATCACTTCCTAAAATATAAGATAATGTAAAATCTTGAAAGATATACCATATCTACATCAGATAATTAAAGAAATGCCTGTGAGGTTTGGGCTAATTACAAAAAAACCAGTGACAGAGATGTCCAAAATTACAATAAAACCCTCACGTTTGATTCTGTCTTAAAATATTTTAAGGGGTAAACTGTAATATTTTTATAAATGTCGGGGTTTGAAATATTTTTGCTTATGTAGGGAAATATGTAAGACGGAACCAAACCTCAGGGT
This sequence comes from Rehmannia glutinosa, assembly GCA_016081115.2. Lineage (NCBI taxonomy): Eukaryota > Viridiplantae > Streptophyta > Magnoliopsida > Lamiales > Orobanchaceae > Rehmannia > Rehmannia glutinosa. The sequence continues at coordinate 15,617,169 of CM071925.1, forward strand.
TTTTTTTGCAACTTTAGAAAATCTCTGGGTTCTTTTGTAATTAGCCCGAACCTTGTGGGGGTTGTAATTATCCCTTCTAAAATTTTGGCAATTTGAGACAGTGGTAAATTGCCCAAGAAAGATTATTTTTGGGAAAGTCGAGACAACCTGAAGACGCTTCCCCAGCTGGACTTCAACTTCGGTCCCGAACGAAATGTTGCTAGCCAGAGATTTGAGAGGATCAACTGTGGGGTCCACTGAAAGCAAACTGGGGATCTGAGGAGAGTAAACTAGCCTCCACCTAGCCTGCCCGAATTCTCCTTTGCCTTCGATCCTTGGCATCAAAGTCTCGAGTGTTGCAGTGGCTAGCTTCTTAAATGCAAGCTGGCCATCACCTTCCAATATCGATTCAGCTAATTGGCTCTCAAAGACTCTAGCAGCCTGTTTAGTAACAAAATCAAATGCAAGTTTCTTAGACGCACACAAATTTCTATCTAAAAACCTGGCATCGCCTAAAAGAGACGTGTTTAGTGGAGAACTCGAGATTTTTATCAAATTTACCTCAGTAGTTGAAAGGACGTCTTGCTCCACCGAACGTGTTGAGGTCACCACCAATTTTTCTTGCCACTTGCTAGCTCGACTTTGAATTCTGAATTGCCATTCTGACCCTACCAGGGCTAAATCCAGCATCGGATCGAGTCCGTTGTCAGGTTCGAATTTTGCTATGTTGAGATGTTCTCGCTTGAGCCTCACCTAGATTTAGAACCGAGATAAAAATAAAAAATAAAGACCACGCCCAAGCATTTCAAGAAGATTATACAATGAAAAATTAGACCATTCTCAAATATTTACCTGTGTCGCAACAAGATTCACATCACCATTCTCAAATGTTAGAACGCCTTTCGGTTTTATCCATTTGGGATGAGCTGGGCCATTTAATTCAAGCTCTCCACTAATAGCAAAATTGAGTATCAACGGATAAACTATCCTCAGTTCAGGCCCAAGAGCAATCCGTAAGTCCGTTAGGCGGATATCTAGTTTAGGCTTGCTATTTACCAGCAACATATCCTTTCCAACTTCATCACGTTCATCTGCAAACAATCGTGGTTTGTTAAAGCATTACGAATATTAACACTTATTGAGTTCTATATAGTTGTTTCACAGAATTATCCATATTAATGGAAGAAGTCAATTTGGTCGACTTGGGTCTGGATAAAATTTGTGTCTTCGTAAACTCAAGTTTGGGAATGAATAACGCCAATAAACACCAACACGTGGCACATGGTGCTTAGCTTGAGTAACATGTCCATTCGTAACTCTCTTTTATTTCCATTTTAATTTCCACAATTTTAGTCATTAGTCAGCAAAATAGATAATTTATGTTATATCCTGAATCTGCATTCAACTCTCTCCAACACATGAATTATTTGGAACCCTTTGACAAATAAAGCGAAAAAACTTAAACCCTACCGCAAAATTAAAGTAAGAAACTCAGCTTCAATTTCTTATATACTCAAACTTACCAGGTGACTGGTGGAATGGGCTACTTGACGACGCTGGTATCAGATTGAGAAAACGTGAAACATACTTTGATGCAACCATACGGCCATAACTGCCAGCTGGCAACCTTGGTTCATTTGCTGTATCCCTATTGAAGGGAGCAGCTCCACTACCCTTGTCATGTGGTAGATAAACTTCTCCCTGGCTAATCTTAATTTTCCCAGATATGTTCGGTTGCATAATAGATCCAGTAATTTGCAACTGAGTATCAACCTGACCACTTTGATAACCAAATTTTTCAAGTTCAGAAGGAAGAGATCAAACATATATATATATATATATATATATATATATATATATATATATATATACGCACAAACATCTAACCAAAACCAAGATTAAGCACATTTTTGCTTCTGAAAATAAAAAAGTACCTCAAGATATTCCTCGCACGCACTTCCAGAACCTCACATTTTAAGTCAAGTTTGTCACCGAGAGATGCTTCATTTACTCGGAAGGGCAGATTCCTTTTACAGACAATTTTCCCTTTCTGCTTACTCTACCCTCCAATGATCCAATGCGCAATCTATTTGAATTCACAATAACAGTTCCTCCGAGATTGGTTATTGGTTGCCTAAGTACAGGTGAAGACACAGTTGCCCTGTGAAAATAGGCAGACCCATCAATACTGGTTGTTCCACAGTACCCCTTACCTACACAGAATGAAACCCGAATTGATATCCAAATGCTTGGATATTTATTTTTTTGGGAGGGGAGCGTGGAAACATGAATACCTAAACATTTTCATATTTTTGTTTGGTTATATAATAAAAGGGTCTAGTTACAAAAACTCCAGTTACTTTGAAAATTACTAATACCCTCTTGAGGTTTGTATTTACCTAACAAATACCCCCTCCTAATGGTGCAATTTGTAAAATAGAAAAAGATGTTAGGGGGTATTTGTAATTTTGAAAATATTTGGGTTTTTTGTAATTAGGCTAAATGTCAGGGGTGGTTTTTGTATTATCCCTACCAGAAAAAGTTACCAACCTGAAGCATAACTTCCGCATTGCCATGTAGCCAGTTAGCATAAGGAGATAACGCAGTTAGCAACATCATGCCACCATCTTTAATATCAGCATCAATCCTAACTTCTCCTGCATCCAATAAGTTCCAGTTCAAACCCTTGAGGCTCTCTGCCAATTGTGTATCCCAAACCTCTTGATTTTTTTCTCTCAAACCCTTTCTATCATTAGCCTCATCCACAGATCCTTTAGTTCTCTCTGTGTCCCAACCCCGAACCCATGTGGCTTCATTTCTATCTCTTTCACTACTTTCTTCCTCCAAATTATTGTTCGGTACAAGTGTTAGAGGAATGCTTCCTTGAAAATGTACATGGCCATTTTGAACAATGGGTTCAAATTTTGCATTAAATAGGAAACGGCTAGTTGGGGTTAGAGACGCAACGACTTCAGCCCTCCCGAGTTCGATTCCCCCAATTGCTCCATCTAGAAGCCTTACTTGGACATCACATTCAGGTTTAGCTAGGTTTCCTTTAAGATCACCTTCCATGTGAAGGATGCCTCTAATTGGTGCTAATAATTGTCTCAGAGAGTGAACAGCTTCAGTGGCTGAATTTTCAATAACCTGAACCAGAGTAGGAACCAAACTGACAGGGAAATTCAGAACGGCAAAGTGCAAATTCGTCTTTGGCCCTAATAGTGTCCCATCAGCGTGGATTGTGGCTTTATCCCTTTGGATGAAGATTTTCTCGAGACGCAAACCATCGGTGTTGCTGTATATACCAGCTGCTAGAATCCGCTGGGTTGTATACGCTCCCCACTCCCATTCCTCTCCATGAAAGTCAAATTCTGCCTAAAGTAAACCAAAAAGAATAAATCAATCAGGAGGATAAAAATGTGAGGCTCAAACTGATTGAGCGTAGAGATTACAAGCTGATTCATGAAGAAATCAATCAGGAGGTTAATTTAGTTTTTTTACGCTATAGTATTGGAAAGAGTGAGAATCGTTAAGACATATATGCCACTGAGCTTATCAATTGCAGCAGGACACTCTCATTTTTGTGCTTAGATGAAAAGCCACAAGGAAGAAAGAAACTTCGTGCAGAATAATCACATCATGGGAAGGTACGATTATCTAATACAATGATGACAGAATCAAGATATAAGCATTAACGAGTTTGCCTATATTTGTTGGTAAGTAGCAGCTAACTTTCTTTCAGAAACATTCTTTTTGCTTCTTATCTTCTTCGACCTATGATCCAAAACACATAATGCCAAAAGTGTGCAGAGATATCTACCGTTGTGTCTCCATTGCCCCCTCCACTTGCATCCAATGAGCCACGCCAGCGACCTTTAAGTTCGGCTAAACCTGGAAGATTGTAATCATCCAGGACAACTTCATATGATACGGCACAATGACCCCGAATTTCCTACAAGAATTTAAACAATTAAAACAATTTTGAAAGAGAGACGAAAAAGAGAATAAGAATTAAAAAGTTCCACCTTCAAGCTCCTCGACATCCCAGTGAGTGAAATATTTAAAAAATGGATGTGAAACACACCTCAAGAAGTTTCTGGAGGCTTTCAGCACACAATCCAACTGACTGCAAACTTTGTATGAAAAGGTCCTGTATGTACACAAAGAGAACCACATATATTAAATGCTAGCAGAAACTCAATGCATGTAAAGGCAATCATTTACAATTCAAAAACTCATATAGTCAATCACAAACTCATGAAAAAAGGACAAAACAAGGAAAAAGAAGAATGAAAAAAATGACAATCAATACGGAAAATAATTTGCTATTACTGGAATATGCTACAACCTTCGATCTAGATTGAACAGCAGGATCAGAGCTTCGAGAAAGAAGCCTAGCAAGTGGAAGCATCTCAGCAATTTCAGCTTTAGGAACCTCTAGTCTCATTCTCCATCTACCCATAGAAGAGATCATACTACCAAGATGACCAGTCATTACTTTCTGGAACAAGCTACCTTTTTCCTTTCCAGCGGGGCCTCGATCCCGGGAGCCAGGCAATACATACTCCCCTTGTAGTTCATATTTGCTATTGCTTTGTTCCAAAATTGCTTTTTCAACAGTGATCTATATCAAATATTAACCAGCAACAAACATCAAACATGAATCATGAATGTTAACCATTATTCCATTTACCAAAAAAACATAAAAATATAAGCAACATTTTTACTCCCCCGGCCATGTAAGATGAGACTGGTCAAAATATCAACCAAGAATTACAGCCAAAGCGACATATAATTCACTCAGAAACAAGATTAGCCCAAAGATACAAGGAAGAAACTGCAAAGAAAGATGTGATCTATGTACAATAATCTTAAGTTATCAAAAATGAGAAAATGAGTTAAAAGGATTTCTGAGAAATTATTTCTTTGCCTCTGAGCAAAATGTGTGAATGCAACTTGTAGCCTGTCCTAGGTTAATCTCCAAAAATCCACATAATGCTTGCACCATATGATTAAGTGATTTTTTTTTATAAATTCTCAAATCAAAATTAAGAAAATAAAATAGTTGATATGGTGAAGGTACTGACCACATCCCCACTCCATCTGGCAGCCACATCTAGAGCTTCACCCAACACACCACTGAATTTTGGCCGGAGAACAGATAACTCACCATGGCCCCTTCTTTTCTGAAAGTTCAACTGAAGTTCGGCCTGAAAAGGGGAAAAACGAAAATAAATTAAAACCTTTAGCTTATTAGAAAAGGAATACTCCATAAAAGTCACATCACACTAATTTGGATGCGTTTATTATTTTTTCCAAAGGCAGAATTATACGTTTAACAGCTACAAGCATTACCTTCATCTACTGTTGAAAGCACTAATTTACATGGAAATGCATAACGCTCGTTTAAGTCATTCAGAGCATACAGCAATTCTCCAATCTCAAAATGCTTTGTGACAACTATCTATCCATCCAATTACAACCACTGATTTTCAACAAACAGAAGTAAACAATATATGTAAAGCTTTAATTACCTAATCAGTCCATTCAACCAACCGAATATATGAATCAACCAATTAACTAAGCAAGCTTGAAACAGCAAATTAAAGAGTAGCTGAAAATAAAACTACAGCCATCACAAAGTAAGGTGATGAGGAAACTCTTTTAAATAAATTTCACAGCATCCCCAAACCAGGAGCATCAGAATAAGATTGAGTAGTATAAAAAGTTTACTCTTGAAATTGCTCCCCGGAGTGAGGCTAGCTCCAGTTCATCCAGCGGTAAATGGCGTACCTGGTTGCATATAAAAGAGTATATATTTTGTATCAATACCAAGGAAAAAAGTCAAAATGGCTCGAAAAGGGGCAGAGAGATAGAGGCATATTAAGCCTAGAAAAAGGTGGAAAGGACCTCCAAGGTAGTTGAGTGAAGTGGTCGATAACAAGCATTAGCTTTCAGGTGACCTTTCTGCAGAGAAAAAGACAGCACCTTTCCAGCTAGATTTTCTTCAGAAGTTGATTGCAAAGGTCCTACAAGTTCTATTGCAAGACTTTCGTCTGGCCGTCCAGTAGCATCCAACTACATATAAAACAAAGCATAAGCTGGGAAAATGAACCGGTGTTTTGGGCTGCATGTACAGCAAGCAGCATTTAATATTGCACTCATTTATGCAATAAGGATATAGAGTTTATTATAGTTCTAATTATATTGTTAGATAAACATGTACAATTTCCATGTACTACAGAGAAACCGTAAGTATTACCAGCATCTATAGGGTTTTGTGATTGAAAGCATACCCCCCCCCCCTAATTTTTTTTTTTACTATGTAAAATTATTTTATTTAATTTTTATATGGTTTTTCTTTTAAATTTTTATCTGGCCTACCCCAATTTCGTGTATCGTCACACCCCCTTTTTTTCCTGGCTACGCCATTGGTATCCACCATATAAACCTTTATAGAACAAGAAGCGTGAACAAATTTATGAGGAATCTTGAATTTTCTAGCTTTAGATTCCTGAAGCAAAATTTTGTAAGAATATGAGTGATAAATCCCAACAGCAAAAATTGCACTGAAGATTGAATAACCTTGAGCCGAAACAGGCTCCCCATTGAGAACACCTAAATCACTTGAGCTAGAAAATAAATATACAGCTAAAACCATTTTAGAGATGATTCAGGGCCTAAACGAAAATGACATCTTTAAAGAGTACTAATAAAAAAGAATAAGTTAAGAGGACAAACGGTTGTCAGACAAACCTTGATACCCTTGGATGTTATGTTCAATACTCCAGCTAACTGAGGAGCCAACATCAATTGATTGAGTTTTAGACCTGAGATTGAAACATCACCAGAAATACTCTTTGCATTTTCATCACCTTCCATTAGGGGCAATTCTAAATTCTTATCAGATTTCAAGACGCCGTTGTCAATGCTGCCGACATTCTTGTGAACCTTCCCTTGAAACTTAATTTTTCCCGTTGCTTTTAAATGCACAGGCCTCAGAGAATCAAATGCATAGGAAGAAACAAAGTTGAAAAATTCAAAATTGCGCATTCGTAAATCCAATTCAACTCCTTCAACAGAGATAGGCATTGCAACAACTTTATCGCACTCTCTCCAGTCTAACCAATTTTCATCAGGATATGATGTTAAAACTTTTGTATACAATTCAAAAGCAGCAGATGAAGAATTGACAGAAATGTGATCATGTGAAATTATGACATCTCCACGAGCATCAGAGAGTGATCCCTCAGCTCTTGGTGCAGTCCATTTGATATCAAATCTCCTGCATTCATAAATGTGGTCTACAATCACATTTCCATAAAATAACAAATTTCTCCAGATATTTTAATCCATGGTAACTACTGGTTCCATCAACAATTAGAAAGACATGACAAGAAATCTTACGGTCTTAACAACGAGCCAGAAACTTTTGTTTCTCCATTCAGATCCCCAACTTGAGGGGCATTGTTTGAAGATAACCAGGTATATACCGATGCATAATTTTATCAAAACATAAGTTGCCTGAAAAGTTAACATCCATCGCTGTGTCGTCTACCTCACCCTATAATAGGCCAATTAACATCAGATGAAACAGATACACGTAAAATTAAAGGTTTCATGTAATTAATGGAATAAACTGATACCAAAGAGAACAATAATTGTAGAAAGTGCTTCCGAGTTTGTATAATACCACATAAGACCCTAATGAATAGATTATAAAGTCTGTATGTTCATCTCCTACATAATAAAGTAAAATCTAGTTTGAGCATTGAAACTTCTCATTTGTAATATATTTACAACATAAATATCTATTTATAGCTTGGCACTATATTGACAATGTATAAGAGTATAATACATCATGTAATTTGATCAACTAACCCCTTTTAAATCCCGGAAGCTAGAGTTCAACTATATAGGACGAAGTGGCGGAACTAACCTGGGTTGCATATCTAGTTTTTCCTAAATATAAAGGCATTAACATATGAACTTCATGCTAATAAAACAATTGATTTGATTATTCACTGTCAACTACTGTCTTCTAGGTAAATAAACACCTCAGGACAAATCCAAGCATTTCGGCTCCACGAATTTCACCACCATCAACAAGTGTAGCTCTGATTCCATACAGGTCAGCGACCTGCCATGTGCAAGCAGGAAAATGAGCATATGGAAGGGCAAAAAGGGACAAAAACTAGGGCCAAATGTGATTATTGATAATTTCTAAATAATTACTCACACAATTATCAGTATTAAAGGTGAAGTTGGCAGACACATAAGAGAATGGAACATGGTCAATGGCTGCCACTGCACCAGCCTCTCTTTGTTATTCATCATTGCCTCATATGCAGCTGATTGTGGAGTATCAGCAGACAAATGGATGAGCTTCCTTGAAACCAATGCACTCCCCACAAATACAGGAGCATCCAACGGCCTTGACAATTGAACACAGCTGTTACTGATCCCGCCAACTGAAGTGAATGGAGGAGATTAATTAGGTTTCATGTGAAGAAGAACAAAAGGCCAAACTCAACAGAGTGATATCAGAAATAAACAAGAAGAAAATTCAGGGTAAAATCCACCTTGCAAATCAATCTACGCCAAACAGAAATTGAACATGCTTCTCGCAAAATCAGGAGAAATATCTTCAAGAATGTAGGAAAACTAAAAGTAAATGCATACATAATCAAAACAGATTCTTAAAAATGTGTCTGTTTTATAACACATATATACTTGAATTTGTACTATGCGCTCAAGGATTCCATTAGTTTTGGCAATTTAAGTTATATTGATCATCAGAAAGATTAATTCACAAATTTAATCATCTAGATTGAAAAGGAGACACATACCGGAAATAGCAACGGCTTCATCTTGAATGTTTTCATCAAGGCATTCACTTCAACAGATGGAACCTGAGATACCAGCCTCAGATAAACTAAAATAGTGAAGAGGCACAGAGAGAGAGAGAGTCCAGTCCTTGTCACACATTAAAATTTAAAAGACAATGACACCACAAACTTCAAGACGATCAACCAACACTCTAGTTTCCACATATGATTCGGTTTCCGTTCAAATATTTAAGTATTCCTCAGTCATAGACAAAGGAGATGGGTATCCTATAATTCTGATTTTCCTAACTTCTAGATAGGTTAACTCCGAATTGATTTAATAAATGAAATGCGCAATAGAACCACTAAGAGAAAAAACAACTCACTCACTTCCATGTCTGAAAGTAAAAGTTCTAGCATCAATAATAATATTACTAAGGTCACTAATTTATTTTATGTTTCGAATAAATAAAGCATGAGAAAGGAAGCGCATAAAAATCACTTTGTACAATGCACATGAATGCATGATAACACTTTATATCAAAGTTAAGCCTATCAAATAAATACTTGGGGTGGCAAGAGCATTGACATACCTGACACATTAGGTGATATTCTCCTTCCTCTGGATCAATGCCAAAATCCCCAGATGCTTCTAACGGAACATCACCAAACCAGCCCCTGGCATTGTGCAAAAATATTCGCTGGGCACGAAAAAACAAACTTGCAGACATATCCTGTATAAAAGGTGGTCCATAACCCTTAAAAACACTTATAAAATCATAATGTAAGTATGTAAACTAAACTTGAAATGGGAGTCTTGGTGGTTAGGTGTTTTATATGGGGAAAAGCACAGAAAAGCGATGACCGCATAAGCGAATTCGGAAGAGAGTTCATGCAAGAAGAGAGACAGTAAAAGGTTCGCATAAAAATAACTGTCATAAAAACATACAGAAAACCGTGATGGAGCATCATATATGTGAAAGACCAGCCCTGTTACATCTAGCTGCCCATGAAGATTAGGAAAAGTCTCTCCTCTTGACATGCATATATGAACCTGTTAACAGAAAAGATTCGATGTCAGATATAATTCATCAAACCCGATAAGATTTGTGGAAAGAATATTAATAACCTCTGATTAAAAAAAAAATCGGCCAGTTGAAGAAAATGAAAACGCAAGACCACAGAAAAAAAAAAAGAAAAGAAAAGAATAGACTCGCAAGTTACAAATTGGATATTTACCTGTTCTCTAAACGTTATATACACAGACAAATAGCAGTTAGAATAACACAGTGAAAATTGATGTAATCCTACATGTTTTTAGAAATGATGGTCAGAATTGATTAATTATCAGCAGGACTGTTTTATTCTTGCCTTTGAAGGGGCCAATAATTATCTATGTCGCGATAATTATTTGTCAGCTCAACCAAAAAAGAAACAGCAAAGCACTGGTGTCATGGAAAGTGCAGATGTTTTCATTCACATATTAACCAATAAAAATAGGAATTAGGAATCAGATGTTCAGCATCCAAGCCTAAGCAAAGGATCCAAAACCCCTTGAGTACAGGGGAAGAATCATGAAGTGAAGACCATATGTAGTCCTGTCATATTCCAAATCCATAATTATTGCTATAAAAGCAAATATCCTTCTCTATTCTTGTGCATCCATGCAGTCAATTGCTTAAGTGTTTGATTTTCTGGAATTTTGTCGGTAGAACTAGGTCAGTACTTTGAAAATAACATTGCCCATGCAAATATAGATGTTTGGTGTGACACGCCTCGAGTGCAAGCAAATTCAAACCCATCATTGGATAAACATCTTGAAAACTATTAATATGTTAAATGAAGTGGCTTGATTGAAACACATACACATCCTACAAGCATTGGAATTAAGTGCACTATTATTTTATGGGAGAAACTTACTATAGACTATAAAGCCTATTTTTCTTGTCTTTGAACAACCAACACCTACGAACTTTCCTGGTATTTTAGGCGTGTCAAAATGTGGTTTATTAAAAAATGACCACAAGAATTACCACATTTTTCCTCAATTAGAACCAGAGTACTCTAACAACCAGGTCAAAAAAAAAAATTCTCATTTAGAAAAAGACTAGGTAAAGTAGCTCCAGATTAGTTTGATATAGTTTCTTAAGGTATTTAACAGATATAGAGCCCTTAAGGTAGACTTAGCTTCACTGCAACCACCCAATAAAGCTACTTTGTGTCAAGGAACAACTTCAAATACAAATATTTTATATATACCGAAATACGAAAGTATCACAACTTTGTTTGTCCCTAGAAATTGAATCAGAAGATTTATGAGATCCTTATAATTTGAGCAATAATCCTGGCTTTCTTGCATGCAAAATAGAGGTGCAACATCTAACAATACAATGAAGTTCATGACAGGTCTTCAATGTTTATATAAATGCACATACAGATAAATTTTCAACTTGCAAGATCAATCTCAATCACACTGAAGAGACCCAAGTCATGTAAGTGGATACATTTTTCAAGAGAAACTATGAAGTTAGAGAAGCACCTCGCCACTAGCTCTTCCTTTAGACCATGTAATCGGAAGATCTAAAATCCGCTCAAAAAGCTACACAAAAAGACATAGGAACTTAGCTTCATGTAAATTAAGTTACAGGTCAATATGGTTTAGAGTAGTAACAAACATAAAATCTTGATTTTCTCAATTTACTTTACGAACAAAGAGATTTGCTACTTTCAAATTTGCATGCCATTTCTGCTCAATGATATCAACATAAACATCTGTGGACAACCACCCACCATCTTCGGATATCGAATCTGATCTCCACATCTTACAGTTTCCACTAAGCTGAACATGCACACGCCCATAGTGATTTTGAAACTTCACACGTCCACTAGCAACTTCCATTTCTCTATAAAAGGAACAACAATTACAACCAGATACTTGGAGTAAGGCATCCCGCATCTGTCATAAAATCCAACAAAAACATGCATATAAATGATCAGAGCAAACACAGTTTTTATATCAGATAGTTTTTCAAACTTTGTTTTCTAAAGAAAGTAGTTTTGGTGAAGAAAAAGAGTACAAAAGCTCTTTAGAAAGGAACTTAAGAATTTTTAAAGCTTTCACAAAACAAGAAAAGTTTCACACTAAACAAGCAGCACAGGTTCCAGATAACATCAAGCTATTTTTCACTAGCATCAAATGCAAGTCTACAAGAATGAACCAGAAAGCAACCTGGCAGATCAACCACATGAGAAGCAAAGAAGAGACTTGTAAAGATATAGTCCTCAGGCAATAGCAGAGGTAACAAAAGAGAAATTAAAGGTGGACTTATTAGTAGCACAGCAAAATACCTCGGCTCTGTATCACCATATGCAAGCAGCATCAGTGTACCATCTTTAAAATGTACAGAGTCAAGAACAAGAGGAATCATCTTATCTATGCCTGAAGTATTTTCACCAATCTCGCTTCGACCAGTTCTGTGGATATGTCCTCAACTTTCAAACCAATCTCAGATTTCAGCCTTTTCAAAGGATTGACAAGCAAACAAGAACATGCCTCGTGAAAGGTTTTTAAGGTAGAGGATAAACTTGATAGTGGGCTCATGGGTGAAACATCTTCCAAATGTTTCACTGAACTTGAAGACTCAAGCTCCGTAACACTAGGATTACTAGAGGTATGGCCGCTTGACTATCCAAAATATCATCCTGAGCATTCTTCACCTCCTCACCCTTTCTGACAGTTTCATCTCTGACATCTGTGTTAATGATATCATCACCATCCAGATATCTACTACTTGTGGGAGAACTACTGGTGCCTCTCATTTCCACAACACTGCTCACAGATGAAAACTTATCGTTGGAGCCTGTATATTTACTAGTTCTAGCCAAAGGAAAAAGAAACGGATCAAGTAAGACGTTTTTCTGATTCCTAGACTGCGTGTCTAAATTTCACTCTAGAAATAGAATCAGCTTTCAATCCGTTCTTCACCTCCAAGAACGCCTTGTCTGTCAATACATCCTCAAAAGCTTCAACTTTTCTATTATCAATATTATATTCGACCTTATCCTGATACTGAACATCTCCTTCAGAGTTGGTCACTCCAGAAACAGAGGCAGCTGCTTCATCCCGGCTTATCATAGGAGAAATCTCCAAATTCAGAGCATCAAAACCTGCAGAACCCTCAGTAGAGTTTCCAGACTTCCCGAGTGATTGTCCTAGGAAATATAAACGAGCAGCAGATGCACTACGCTCAAGAAGTCTTCTTTTGAATTAATACCTACCGAGATAAATCTCTTCCATTAGCCTTCCTCTTGAACTTATGCCTCATGGACCCTGGCATAATTCTGGACCAGATGCTAGCTTCGGGAGTTGAAATTTTTGCACCAAATGATCTCTCTAAATCAGCATGCTTCAAATCATACTCTGCACCAGCGTCCATGCAACGATGATCTCTCCAGTGCAATTTCTCATCCATATAAAGAATGGATCACGAGCCCCCCAACCTTGTGGGGGGAGATCCGTACTATCTTTCATACGATCATCCTCAGGCAAAACACAATTGCACTCAGAAATGATATAACCCTTTTCAGCAGATACACTAGCTGCGTCATCTCTTTCTCTCCCAC